>JBCFYV010000001.1:56387686-56987686 GCA_039000515.1 Timema cristinae
TTTTTCCTTAGCAACACTATATTTTTATTTTATTTATATATAACAGCGTTTGACTGTTACGCAAGCTTATTTTTAGCCCATTTTTAATCATATTTGCAGAACTATTAGAGCATAATTGATGAAAAAGGTCTCTGAATTTAGCTTTGCTCTCATAAATAGACAAATTATTTTATAGGCTCACAACATAAAGTTGTAATATATTTTAGAACTATCTGTGAGATATTCTTTTTACCTTGAGATAAGAATCAGCGTAGTTTTCCTTCCCTTCTTTCTTATTGACATGGAAATGGATGGTTGTAGGTAAAGGGTGAAAGGGAGTATAAGTTTAGACATAATAGAGAAGTAGTTCCATAAAACGACACAGACCATTGTCTTTTCACTCGTGTGGCCTGAAAGCAATTGATAATATCTCTCTGACCGAGGCAACCACCTCAACGTCTTTGGGATAAATTAACTAGAGCTAAACCGTATTACATTTATTCCACTTGAATAATTGACTTTTTTTCAGAAAAGTAAAATTTAAAATTTTCCTAAATGTTTTTTTTTTCGATCTAATTTCTCAACTAGACATTTTGAAGCTAATTTGTTTGGATAAGGTTTAACAAAGTCCATCCAAAGTATTGTTATGTTTTGCACATGATACAATCTTTAAAAAAAATACTTCACCAGATTTGTACAGTAGTATGCTCAATATCAAGGTTATTTATGCCCTACTCTAATAAGTTGAAATAAGAAGATGAATTAGATAAAATGAGCCAGCATTAGCATGGACAATGTATGGCAACTAGCAATGACCACTTCAAGATGGCAGGTCAAGGATCCTAATCGTCCAGTGGAAAGGAGCCATGTTGTACTGTACAGAATGTGCAGCTATAAGATAATCTCTGGATTATTCTAATTTTATTCAAGGAAATAAATAAACAATGTGATGTTGACTTCGGTGGTATTGGGTTAAAGTGCTTGCCTCGATTGTTCTCGAGCGATAACAATCCATAGCACAACTTCCTTTAAAGTTGAAATAAAGCCGTTGGTACCATGTTGATTGTGGCATCCAAGAGAACCCTGGAATGTCTGTGAGAATGGCTACCCGGCAAAATTGGCAGGCCTAGATTCTTTCTATTTCACTCATAGAAAATTCTAAAGTGCTGATAAAATCAGTCGGTTCATAGAGAGCACGCTAAATACCTCAAATAAATAAATGATAAGAAGTATAAATGTTACCTTATAATATAATCACATTTTTTTTTTAATTTCACTTTGATCAGGAATTCCCCACTCCCCACTTCCTGTTTCGTTGGTGCTTGCATCTCCTTGTGTGCCCACATCCCCCCCTTTCAACTTTTCACCAACCACCATAACCCCTCAAAAAGCCACTCTTACCTTTAAAAGAACGTCGTCTCCTCGTTAATCTAAAGACAGAATCTCTGATTTACGAAGCAAAAAGAAATAAAACAAAAAAGAGAGAGAAAGAGGAGGAGAAATAATAAAAAAAAAAGTTGTAAATTTCTGGACAGAGCTAGACCAAGAACCCGTAGTGATAAATCATTATTTATGGCCGCATTCGATTTACATAAGTAATGAAGAAGTGTTTGGGACAACAAGTATAAATGCGACACTTTTCAAGACGGGGTCAAAAGAGTGGTTATGTTTGCTTTATTTGTTTCCCCCACAACCTCCATTATATGTTTTAGTTTTTTCTTTCTTTAGAAATTATATTCATGATTTTATTAACTAGACCACCAGAAATGTAAACCATTATTGACTTGTTTATGAACATCATTGTTAAGTTATATGGTTCAAAAAGTTACAATAATAAACCGGATAATAATACAATGTATTCAATATAATATAATACATGGTCATAAGTAATTTTATCTGGATTTGTGTATTAATTTATTTCGATTGTTTCTCTTATATATCATATAATAGATCAATTAAATATTATATCACTTATATTATATAATCTCTTATATATAGTATATTTTAATATATATTATATAATATCACATTATAAATCAACCTATCATATTATAGGCTATTATATCTCAAAATCTTTAGTAGTATGCACATTTAGAATGAGTTTCAGTAGATTATGTCACTAACTCCAATGATTTAGTATAAATATATTGAATAAAGTCCCGCATCGTTGTTCAAATGAACTAACGCATCATTTTCGTGTTAAAATGGATGATCGGTGACAGGGATATAAAGGCTAGCCTCTATGTCGACTGTACTGAGGATTATATTTCGTTAATAGTTACAAACTCTCTCACTCTCCACGAAAATGAGAGCACAATTATTCTATATTTTTAATGTATCATCCCTATTCCATAAGATTAATCAATGTATACGTTCAACACTTACGTTTACTAATAAGTGGAGTGAAAAAAAAAGTGTTGACATATTTTATAAACTATTTACGCCTTTATAGTTGTTTGTTTCTTGGTGTAAAGAATATTACTTCCCCTCCAAGATATTCATATTTAATTTTATTAATAAGGTAGATAATAGTAGGGTAATATTAAAAGGAGCTAAACACGTTTTTGCGTGAATGTGAGAAGGAGGGTGTGGGGGGTAGTGAATCTATTTGGAAAAACAAGCATTCTACCTTCGATACCTTCATCCTGAATTTTACTTATAAACCAGATTAAAAGAGCTGGTCGTTTAAACCACATATCCACCGATGTTAGTACAACACATGTTAACATAATATAATGAATTGTCCACATTGTGGTGCCATTCATATTATTGAAATATGATCACGTGGCACCTAATGCTGGTAAAACGATGTTATCAAAATATTATCAATCACGTGATCACCAATACTGGTGCAACGCATGTAAGTATTATTTTATAATAATTAAATATTTATATTTAACTAATATTTTATCAGTTTTTAAAATAATAAGATATTATAAAAATCAAAAATATTCTTTATTGACATCATTCAAATAGTATTTATTTAACTGAACCATTGTATAATTTTTCATAAATAATCCAAATTAATTACCATAATCAAATGAACTTAATGCAATTTAAATATCAAATACCCGCCTCGGTGGCGTAGTTGGCTAACGCGCTAGTCGTGTTGAGCCCGACTGCTGAGGACGGAGAGATCGAGGTTCGAATCTCGGTCAGATGAACAGGTGGTATTTTTTCCTAAATGGTTTTCCACTCTCCCTCCAAGCAAATGCGGGTTCACTTCCTCTAATTCAACCTTCCCAATTCCTAATCCATTAGAGTAATTAGTACTTAAAGCGTATAAACTTAACGGGTAGTAAGACGTGGTGCTAAGTAATTATTATTATTATTATTATTATTATTATTATTATTATTATTATTATTATTATTATTATTATTATTATTATTATTATTATTATTATTATTATTATTATTATTATTATTATTATTATTATTATTATTATTATTATTATTATTATTATTATTATTATTATTATTATTATTATTATTATTATTATTATTATTATTATTATTATTATTATTATTATTATTATTATTATTATTATTATTATTATTATTAGCACCGCGTCTTACTACGCGTTCGGGTTATACGCACTTACGCTAATGTGTAATGGTAGGGTGATTGTGAGATGAAATGAAGTACCTACGGTTTAACGTGGAATCCGAACCACGATGGAGGCCTGGTATTCCCCACATTCACAAGATATCTTGTCAGAGGTGAAGGAAGGGTTTGGAAAACAGATAAATCTGTGCCGGGACCGAGGATTGAACCCCGGCCGCCAGCATAGAAGTCTGACAACTTACCCCTAGACCACCAGGTCACCCGTAAGTAAGTAAATGCCAAATCATGTCAAAGCATATACCAGTTACCTACTATCTATATAAGTAGTCTATAAAAAATAGAAAGAATAAAGAATTATTGTATAAAAAAAAGAACGCGATTAAGATTGATTATGGTTTTTCAATGTGGATAATATTAGGAACGTATAATTTATAAAAGTGGACACGAATCTCCTTAGTGGGGCCGTTGGTAAACTAAAAATAAGATTAATTTTCATCAGGAATTGAGTTGTGGCCACTCTTTTTCTGGAAACTAACATTCACGAGACTTTAAAATTAATGTGCTTTTACAAGCGTAAGTTTGAGACAAAATAATACCTTACATCAATATAGAATTGAATGAGCTACATTGCCTTCGTCGCGCAATTGGTTAGTGCGTTCGGCCGTTAACTAGAGGTTGATAGTTCTAGCCCATCCGAGGGCGCAACTATTGGTATTTATTATGTGTGACCATACTTCACTTAATTCTTATGGTTAAATAATAGCTTAGCGGTTTTATTAAGAGTGATTCTTCTATTAATCTTGCCTCCAAACAAGGACGGGTACAATTATTATTATTAATTATTATTATTATTAGCACTGCGTCTTACTACCCGTTCGGGTTATACGCACTTACGCTAATGTGTAATGGTAGGGTGATTGTGAGATGAAATGAAGGACCTACAGTTTAACGTGGAATCCGAACCACGGTGGAGGCCTGGCATTCCACACATGGTACAATTATTCACTCCACTAGTGTATCTAAATAAATATCGTACGAATAGTTGTTTAGACATTTTGGGTGCAATAAATTTAATTTGTTTGAACATTAAAAAACTATTGACATTTTAATCATAAATTGTTAGTACACAAAATATCTGTTACTTTATATTTATATACTTTTTTTTTTTTTTTTTTTTTTGGGGGGGGGGACACATAGTTTGGTTTTTTAAATATGGCTTATTTTAGGAAAGTTTAATTCATAAGAAATGGACACGAATCTCCTAAGTGGGGCCGTTGGTAAACTGGATTATTTTTCCATCAGGAGTTGAGTTGTGACCACTATTTATTGGGAAATTAACATTCACGAATTTTTTAACTTAATACGCGTTTACAAGCGTAAGTTTGAGACAATATATTACCTCACATCAATATAGAATTTTTAAAAAATTCATCGGCTTCGTGGCGCAATTGGTTAGCACGTTCAGCTGTTGACCGAAAGGTTGGTGGTTTAAGCCCACCCGAGGGCGCAGTTATTTTAGCTTATATTAAATGCAACCATTCTTCACCAATTCTATCGGATAAATATTTATTTACTATAGCGGTTGTCCAATCATCAAAAATTTCATGAAAGTATAATGTTTTTAAAATCAACAAGTACTTATGGTTTATACGTCATGGATATTCCACAACGGTTTTATACGATTTTATTCAATTTCATCTGGCCACAACGTTTTAAAACTCGCTTTCGTTTTACCCTTTGGTTCAAATTTGAAAGCTTAATTGTTTAGTTTATATAGTAATAATTTTAGTGTAAGTTAAGACACATTTTAGTCGAAAGAAAGTGAAACATGTTTGATGCCTTTATCGAGACCAATTTCATGTATACTTAAACGTTCGTTTAAAATTCACTTCTAAAGGTAGAACCATGAGCTACAAGGTTCACGTAAAGTAACGAAACACCTGATAAATGTACAGAAGATGAACTTGGTCTGTTAGAAAACAAATTGTTCACTTAAATGAAACCCTAATATTCAGGACTGATGAAACTGCAAATAATTCCAATAAATGCTGATTGGATATGCAAAATAAGCTAAAACAAATATTCTACGTTTTACTATTGGCAGTACGTGGACAAAAATGGACCATAGAAATTGTCTGAAAACCATAAATTTAAATAAAGTAATTTATAGCTTTGTTTAACAGAGTCAGAACATGATTGGTCATAAAAGACGTTCCAACTTTACTTAACTTTCAAGTAACGTAAACGTTCTCCCAAGGATTATTCCTAATGTAATTGAAAGTCAAATGAATGTTATTTTTTCTGCATAGTTATGTATTCAAAATAAAACACAAGTAGAATCTTTAAGTATTGTTGCGTTATTTAATATGAATGCTAAGTAAACGTAAAGCAAACATTTAGCTATTTTCATCACATCATTAACATGAAATGAATCGTTCTTATCGTTTGGGTTACAATATAGTTTATAATATAATATAGGGCCATTCTGTAACCAACTATATTTAATGAAACATCTTACTTTCAGCGTAAAATAAATATACAGAGGGCTCCTTTCTAATATTTTTAATCAAACTGTGTTATTTCATAACTTTGATAACAGTACGACTGTAGGTGTAGACATTGTCTAACAAACTGAAACGCATTTTTTTTCCATTGACTAAATTAAGGTTCAATTGAATTTTGATCATGAAGCGATAGCTCTTAGGTCATAATAAAACATATTAAGAATGCTAAATGATTTTAACTTATTATAAGAAATATTTGACAGTACCTACAATCCTGTAGAAACCTTTCAAATGATGTTATATTGGATAGTAAAATTTATCAAAATCGTAGAGAATAATGCAATTTAAAGAATCTATAATATCTTTAGGATTTTTACAATTAATTTAGTATATAATACTAGACTAAATCCTAGCACACAACTAAATCGTTTACGTATTTTAAACGGAAACAAATAATTTCAACGAACATGTTTCTTGTAAATAATTGTCAATCAATTAATAAACTTTTACACTTAGGATTAAAAGTTTCAATCTTTTTGAATTGTCCTCCTATCCGGAATATAATTAGTGTTACCGTCGTTTGTATAAATCTATATAAACATAACAACGTAGAAGCCAAGTAGACTAAATGTTAGACACTTTTATTATATTTAGATTTATAAGTTCCATAATATTGGATATATTAAGATTGTTTCTTCTATTAATCTTACCTCCAAATAAGGACAGGTACAATTTATTCATTCCACTAGTGTATTTAAATACATATCGTACAAATAGGAGTTTAAACATTTTGGGTGCAATAAATTTAATTTGTTTGAACAATAAAATAATATTGACATTTTATTTATAAACTGTTCATAAACAAAATATCTGTTACTTTATATTATATACGTATTCTATAATAAAATATAAGGTATATATTCAATGTGTATAAAAACAAAAGAACGAAATTGTGTTGACACATACTTTGGTTTTTTAAATATGGCTTATTTAGGAAAGTTTAATTCATAAGAAATGGACACGAATCTCCTAAGTGGGGCCGTTGGTAAATGGATTATTTTTCCTTCAGGAATTGAGTTGTGACCACTATTTATTTGGAAACTAACATTCACGAATTTTTTAACTTAATACGATTTACAAGCGAAAGTTTGAGACAATATAATACCTCACATCAATATAAATTTTAAAGATTCATCGCCTTCGTGGCGCAATTGGTTAGCCGTTCGCTGTTAACCGAAAGGTTGGTGGTTCAAGCCCACCCGAGGGCGCAGTTATTTTAGCTTATATTAAATGCAACCATTCTTCACCAATTCTATTGGATAAATATTTATTTACTATAGCGTTTGTCCAATCATCAAAAATGTCATGAAAGTATAATGTTTTTAAAATCAACAAGTACTTTGGTTTTACGTCATGGATATTCCACAACGTTTTATACGATTTTATTCAATTTCATCTGGCCACAACGTTTTACAACTCGCTTTGTTTACCCTTTGGTTCAAATTTGAAAGCTTAATTGTTTAGTTTATATAGTAATAATTTTAGTGTAAGTTAAGACACATTTTGTCGAAGAAAGTGAAACATGTTTGATGCCTTTATCGAGACCAATTTCATGTATACTTAACGTTCGTTTAAAATTCACTTCTAAAGGTAGAACCATGAGCTACAAGGGTTCACGTAAAAGTAACGAAACACCTGATAAATGTACAGAAGATGAACTTGGTCTGTTAGAAAACAAATTGTTCACTTAAATGAAACCCTAATATTCAGGACTGATGAAACTGCAAATAATTCCAATAAATGCTGATTGGATATGCAAAATAAGCTAAAACAAATATTCTACGTTTTACTATTGGCAGTACGTGGACAAAAATGGACCATAGAAATTGTCTGAAAACCATAAATTTAAATAAAGTAATTTATAGCTTTGTTTAACAGAGTCAGAACATGATTGGTCATAAAAGACGTTCCAACTTTACTTAACTTTCAAGTAACGTAAACGTTCTCCCAAGGATTATTCCTAATGTAATTGAAAGTCAAATGAATGTTATTTTTTCTGCATAGTTATGTATTCAAAATAAAACACAAGTAGAATCTTTAAGTATTGTTGCGTTATTTAATATGAATGCTAAGTAAACGTAAAGCAAACATTTAGCTATTTTCATCACATCATTAACATGAAATGAATCGTTCTTATCGTTTGGGTTACAATATAGTTTATAATATAATATAGGGCCATTCTGTAACCAACTATATTTAATGAAACATCTTACTTTCAGCGTAAAATAAATATACAGAGGGCTCCTTTCTAATATTTTTAATCAAACTGTGTTATTTCATAACTTTGATAACAGTACGACTGTAGGTGTAGACATTGTCTAACAAACTGAAACGCATTTTTTTTCCATTGACTAAATTAAGGTTCAATTGAATTTTGATCATGAAGCGATAGCTCTTAGGTCATAATAAAACATATTAAGAATGCTAATGATTTTAACTTATTATAAGAAATATTTGACAGTACCTACAATCCTGTAGAAACCTTTCAAATGATGTTATATTGGATAGTAAAATTTATCAAAATCGTAGAGAATAATGCAATTTAAAGAATCTATAATATCTTTAGGATTTTTACAATTAATTTAGTATATAAATACTAGACTAAATCCTAGCACACAACTAAATCGTTTACGTATTTTAAACGGGAAACAAATAATTTCAACGAACATGTTTCTTGTAAATAATTGTCAATCAATTAATAAACTTTTTACACTTAGGATTAAAAGTTTCAATCTTTTTTGAATTGTCCTCCTATCCGGAATATAATTAGTGTTACCGTCGTTTGTATAAATCTATATAAACATAACAACGTAGAAGCCAAGTAGACTAAATGTTAGACACTTTTATTATATTTAGATTTATAAGTTCCATAATATTGGATATATTAAGATTGTTTCTTCTATTAATCTTACCTCCAAATAAGGACAGGTACAATTTATTCATTCCACTAGTGTATTTAAATACATATCGTACAAATAGGAGTTTAAACATTTTGGGTGCAATAAATTTAATTTGTTTGAACAATAAAATAATATTGACATTTTATTTATAAACTGTTCATAAACAAAATATCTGTTACTTTATATTTATATACGTATTCTATAATAAAATATAAGGTATATATTCAATGTGTATAAAAACAAAAGAACGAAATTGTGTTGACACATACTTTGGTTTTTTAAATATGGCTTATATTAGGAAAGTTTAATTCATAAGAAATGGACACAATCTCCTAGTGGGGCCTTGGTAATTGGATTATTTTCCTTCAGGAATTGAGTTGTGACCATTTTATTTGGAAACTAACATTCACGAGCTTTTTAACTTAATACGATTTTACAAGCGAAAGTTTGAGACAATATAATACCTCACATCAATATAAATTTTAAGATTTCACCGCCTTCGTGGCGCAATTGGTTAGCGCGTTCGGCTGTTAACCGAAAGGTTGGTGGTTCAAGCCCACCCGAGGGCGCAGTTATTTTAGTTATATATAATGCAACCATTCTTCACTCAATTCTATTGGATAAATATTTATTTACTATAGCGTTTGTCCAATCATAAAAAATGTCATGAAAGTATAATGTTTTTAAAATCAACAAGTACCTTTTGGTTTGTACGTCATGGATATCCACAATCTTTTATACGATTTTATTCAATTTCATCTGGCAACACGTTTTACAACTCGCTTTTGTTTCACCCTTTGGTTACATTTGAAAGCCTAATTGTTTAGTTTATATAGTAATAATTTTAGTAGTAAGTTAAGACACATTTTTGTCGAGAGAAAGTGAAACATGATTGATGCCTTTATCGAGACCAATTTCACGTATTCTTAAAGTTCGTTTAAAATTCACTTCTAAAGGTAGAACCATGAGCTACATGGTTCACGAAAGTAACGAAACACCTGATAAAATTACAGAAGATGAACATGGTCTGTTAGAAACAAATTGTTCACTTAAATGAACCCTAGTAATCAGGACTGATGAGACTGCAAATAATTACAATAAATGCTGATTGGATATGCAAAATAAGCTATAAAAAATATTCTACCTTTCACTATTGGCAGTACGTGGACCAAAATGACCATAGAAATCGTCTGAAAACCATAAATTTAAATAAAGTAATTTATAGCTTTGTTGAACAGAGTCAGAACATGATTGGTCATAAAAGACGTTCCAACTTTACTTAACTTTCAAGTAACGTAAACTTTCTCCCAAGGATTATTCCTAATGTAATTGAAAGTCAAATGAATGTTATTTTTTCTGCAATGGTATGTATTCAACAATAAAACACAAGTAGAATCTTTAAGTAATGTTACGTTATTTAATATGAATGCTAAGTAAACGTAAAGCAAACATTTAGCTATTTTCATCACATCATTAACATGAAATGAATCGTTCTTATCGTTTGGGTTACATTATAGTTTATAATATAATATAGGGCCATTCTAGTAACCAACTATATTTCATGAAACATCTTACTTTCAGCGTAAAATAAATATACAGATGGCTCCTTTCTAATTTTTTTAATCAAACTGTGTTATTTCATTACTTTGATAACAGTACGACTGTAGGTGTAGACATTGTCTAACAAACGAAACGCATTTTTTTTTCCATTGACTAATTAAGGTTCAATTGAATTTTGATCATGAAGCGTAGCTCTTAGGTCATAATAAAACATATTAAGAATGCAAATGATTTTAACTTAATATAAGAAATATTCGACAGTATCTACAATCCTGTAGAAACCTTTCAAATGATGTTATATTGGATAGTAAAATTTTTCAAAATCGTAGAGAATAATGCTATTTAAAGAATCTATAATATGTTTAGGATTTTTACAATTAATTTAGTATATTGATACTACATTTAAATCCTAGCACACAACTAAATCGTTTACGTACTTTAAACGGGAAACAAATAATTTAACGCACATGTTTCTTAGAAAAAAATTGTCAATCCATTAATAATCTTATTACACTTAAGATTAAAAGTTTCAATCATTTTTGAATTGTCCTCCTATCCGGAATATAATTAGTGTTACCGTCGTTTGTATAAATCTATATAAACATAACAACGTAGAAGCCAAGTAGACTAAATGTTAGACTCTTTTATTATATTTAGATTTATAAGTTCCATAATATTGGATTTACTAAGATTGTTTCTTCTATTAATCTTACCTCAAATAAGGACGAGGTACAATTTATTCAACTCCACTAGTGTATCTAAATACATATCGTACACATAGAAGGTTTAAAATTTTGGGTGCAATAAATTTAATTTGTTTGAACAATAAAATACTATTGACATTTTATTCATAAACTGTTCGTACAAAAAAATATCTGTTACTTTATATTTATATACGTATTCTATAATAAAATATAAGGTATATATTCAATGTGTATAAAAACAAAAGAACGAAATTGTGTTGACACATACTTTGGTTTTTTAAATATGGCTTATTTAGGAAAGTTTAATTCATAAGAAATGGACACAATCTCCTTAGTGGGGCCGTTGTAAATTGGATTATTTTTCCTTCAGGAATTGAGTTGTGACCTTTTATTTGGAAACTAACATTCACGAGCTTTTTACTTAATACGATTTTACAAGCGAAAGTTTGAGAAATATAATACCTCACATCAATATAAATTTAAAGAATTCACCGCCTTCGTGGCGCAATTGGTTAGCGCGTTCGGCTGTTAACCGAAAGGTTGGTGGTTCAAGCCCACCCGAGGGCGCATTATTTTAGTTAGATTATATGCAACCATTCTTCACTCAATTCTATTGGATAAATATTTATTTACTATAGCGTTTGTCCAAATCATAAAAATGTCATGAAAGTATAATGTTTTAAAATCAACAAGTCTTTTTGGTTTGTACGTCATGGATATTCCACAACGCTTTTATACGATTTTATTCAATTTCATCTGGCAACAACGTTTTACAACTCGCTTTTGTTTCACCCTTTGGTTAATATTGAAAGCCTAATTATTTAGTTTATATAGTAATAATTTTAGTGTAAGTTTAAGACACATTTTGTCGAGAGAAAGTGAAACATGATTGATGCCTTTATCGAGACCAATTTCACGTATCTTAAAGTTCGTTTAAAATTCACTTCTAAAGGTAGAACCATGAGCTACAAGGTTCACGTAAAGTAACGAAACACCTGATAAATTACAGAAGATGAACTTGGTCTGTTAGAAACAAATTGTTCACTTAAATGAAACCCTAGTAATCAGGACTGATGAGACTGCAAATAATTACAATAAATGCTGATTGGATATGCAAAATAAGCTATAAAAAATATTCTACCTTTCACTATTGCAGTACGTGGACCAAAATAGAAACCCTAGAAATCGTCTGAAAACCATAAATTTAAATAAAGTAATTTATAGCTTTGTTGAACAGAGTCAGAACATGATTGGTCATAAAAGACGTTCCACTTTATTAACTTTCAAGTAACGTAAACGTTCTCCCAAGGATTATTCCTAATGTAATTGAAAGTCAAATGAATGTTATTTTTTCTGCATAGTTATGTATTCAACAATAAAACACAAGTAGAATCTTTAAGTAATGTTGCGTTATTTAATATGAATGCTAAGTAAACGTAAAGCAAACATTTAGCTATTTTCATCACATCATTAACATGAAATGAATCGTTCTTATCGTTTGGGTTACATTATAGTTTATAATATAATATAGGGCCATTCTGTAACCAACTATATTTCATGAAACATCTTACTTTCAGCGTAAAATAAATATACAGATGGCTCCTTTCTAATTTTTTTAATCAAACTGTGTTATTTCATTACTTTGATAACAGTACGACTGTAGGTGTAGACATTGTCTAACAAACTGAAACGCATTTTTTTTCCATTGACTAATTTAAGGTTCAATTGAATTTTGATCATGAAGCGTTAGCTCTTAGGTCATAATAAAACATATTAAGAATGCAAATGATTTTAACTTAATATAAGAAATATTCGACAGTATCTACAGTCCTGGAAAACCTTTCTAATGATGTTATATTGGATAGTAAAATTTATCAAAATCGTAGAGAATAATGCTATTTAAAGAATCTATAATATGTTTAGGATTTTTACAATTAATTTAGTATATTGATACTAACATTTAATCCTAGCACACAACTAAATCGTTTACGTACTTTAAACGGGAAACAAATAATTTCAACGCACATGTTTCTAGAAAATAATTGTCAACATTAATAATCTTATTACACTTAAGATTAAAAGTTTCAATCATTTTTGAATTGTCCTCCTATCCGGAATATAATTAGTGTTACCGTCGTTTGTATAAATCTATATAAACATAACAACGTAGAAGCCAAGTAGACTAAATGTTAGACTCTTTTATTATATTTAGATTTATAAGTTCCATAATATTGGATTTACTAAGATTGTTTCTTCTATTAATCTTACCTCAAAATAAGGACGGTACAATTTATTCACTCCACTAGTGTATCTAAATACATATCGTACACATAGAAGTTTAAATATTTGGGTGCAATAAATTTAATTTGTTTGAACAATAAAATACTATTGACATTTTATTCATAAACTGTTCGAAACACAAAATATCTCTTACTTTATATTTATATACGTATTCTATAATAAAATATAAGGTATATATTCAATGTGTATAAAAACAAAAGAACGAAATTGTGTTGACACATACTTTGGTTTTTTAAATATGGCTTATATTAGGAAAGTTTAATTCATAAGAAATGGACACGAATCTCCTTAGTGGGGCCGTTGGTAAATTGGATTATTTTTCCTTCAGGAATTGAGTTGTGACCAATTTTATTTGGAAACTAACATTCACGAGCTTTTTAACTTAATACGATTTTACAAGCAAAGATTGAGACAATATAATACCTCACATCAATATTGAATTTTAATAGATTTCACCGCCTTCGTGGCGCAATTGGTTAGCGCGTTCGGCTTTAACCGAAAGGTTTGGTGGTTCAAGCCCACCCGAGGGCGCATTTTTTTAGGTTAGATTATATGCAACCATTCTTCACTCAATTCTATTGGATAAATATTTATTTACTATAGCGTTTGTCCAATCATAAAAATGTCATGAAAGTATAATGTTTTTAAAATCAACAAGTCTTTTGGTTTGTACGTCATGGATATTCCACAACGCTTTTATACGATTTTATTCAATTTCATCTGGCAACAACGTTTTACAACTCGCTTTTGTTTCACCCTTTGTTAATATTTGAAAGCCTAATTAGTTTAGTTTATATAGTAATAATTTTAGTGTAAGTTAAGACACATTTTTGTCGAGAGAAAGTGAAACATGATTGATGCCTTTATCGAGACCAATTTCACGTATCTTAAAGTTCGTTTAAAATTCACTTCTAAAGGTAGAACCATGAGCTACCATGGTTCACGTAAAGTAACGAAACACCTGATAAATTACAGAAGATGAACTTGGTCTGTTAGAAACTAAATTGTTCACTTAAATGAAACCCTAGTAATCAGGACTGATGAGACTGCAAATAATTACAATAAATGCTGATTGGATATGCAAAATAAGCTATAAAAAATATTCTACCTTTCACTATTGGCAGTACGTGGACCAAAATAGACCATAGAAATCGTCTGAAAACCATAAATTTAAATAAAGTAATTTATAGCTTTGTTGAACAGAGTCAGAACATGATTGGTCATAAAAGACGTTCCAACTTTACTTAACTTTCAAGTAACGTAAACGTTCTCCCAAGGATTATTCCTAATGTAATTGAAAGTCAAATGAATGTTATTTTTTCTGCATAGTTATGTATTCAACAATAAAACACAAGTAGAATCTTTAAGTAATTTTTGCGTTATTTAATATGAATGCTAAGTAAACGTAAAGCAAACATTTAGCTATTTTCATCACATCATTAACATGAAATGAATCGTTCTTATCGTTTGGGTTACATTATAGTTTATAATATAATATAGGGCCATTCTGTAACCAACTATATTTCATGAAACATCTTACTTTCAGCGTAAAATAAATATACAGATGGCTCCTTTCTAATTTTTTTAATCAAACTGTGTTATTTCATTACTTTGATAACAGTACGACTGTAGGTGTAGACATTGTCTAACAAACTGAAACGCATTTTTTTTCCATTGACTAATTTAAGGTTCAATTGAATTTTGATCATGAAGCGTTAGCTCTTAGGTCATAATAAAACATATTAAGAATGCAAATGATTTTAACTTATATAAGAAATATTCGACAGTATCTACAGTCCTGAGAAACCTTTCTAATGATGTTATATTGGATAGTAAAATTTATCAAAATCGTAGAGAATAATGCTATTTAAAGAATCTATAATATGTTTAGGATTTTTACAATTAATTTAGTATATTGATACTAATTTAATCCTAGCACACAACTAAATCGTTTACGTACTTTAAACGGGAAACAAATAATTTCAACGCACATGTTTCTAGAAAATAATTGTCAAGCCATTAATAATCTTATTACACTTAAGATTAAAAGTTTCAATCATTTTTGAATTGTCCTCCTATCCGGAATATAATTAGTGTTACCGTCGTTTGTATAAATCTATATAAACATAACAACGTAGAAGCCAAGTAGACTAAATGTTAGACTCTTTTATTATATTTAGATTTATAAGTTCCATAATATTGGATTTACTAAGATTGTTTCTTCTATTAATCTTACCTCAAATAAGGACGGGTACAATTTATTCACTCCACTAGTGTATCTAAATACATATCGTACACATAGAAGTTTAAAATTGTTGGGTGCAATAAATTTAATTTGTTTGAACAATAAAATACTATTGACATTTTATTCATAAACTGTTCGTACACAAAATATCTCGTTACTTTATATTTATATACGTATTCTATAATAAAATATAAGGTATATATTCAATGTGTATAAAAACAAAAGAACGAAATTGTGTTGACACATACTTTGGTTTTTAAATATGGCTTATATTAGGAAAGTTTAATTCATAAGAAATGGACACAATCTCCTTAAGTGGGGCCGTTGTAAATTGGATTATTTTTCCTTCAGGAATTGAGTTGTGACCAATTTTATTTGGAAACTAACATTCACGAGCTTTTTAACTTAATACGATTTTACAAGCGAAAGTTTGAGACAATATAATACCTCACATCAATATAGAATTTTAAATTTCACCGCCTTCGTGGCGCAATTGGTTAGCGCGTTCGGCTGTTAACCGAAAGGTTGGTGGTTCAAGCCCACCCGAGGGCGCAGTTATTTTAGGTTAGATTATATGCAACCATTCTTCA
Source organism: Timema cristinae (assembly GCA_039000515.1). Classification (NCBI taxonomy): domain Eukaryota; kingdom Metazoa; phylum Arthropoda; class Insecta; order Phasmatodea; family Timematidae; genus Timema; species Timema cristinae. The sequence goes on from JBCFYV010000001.1 coordinate 56,404,095, forward strand.
CTCAATTCTATTGGATAAATATTTATTTACTATAGCGTTTGTCCAATCATAAAAATGTCATGAAAGTATAATGTTTTTAAAATCAACAAGTCTTTTGGTTTGTACGTCATGGATATTCCACAACCTTTTATACGATTTTATTCAATTTCATCTGGCAACAACGTTTTACAACTCGCTTTTGTTTCACCCTTTGGTTATATTTGAAAGCTAATTGTTTAGTTTATATAGTAATAATTTTAGTGTAATTTAAGACACATTTTTGTCGAGAGAAAGTGAAACATGATTGATGCCTTTATCGAGACCAATTTCACGTATTCTTAAAGTTCGTTTAAAATTCACTTCTAAAGGTAGAACCATGAGCTACCATGGTTCACGTAAAGTAACGAAACACCTGATAAATTACAGAAGATGAACTTGGTCTGTTAAAACTAAATTGTTCACTTAAATGAAACCCTAGTAATCAGGACTGATGAGACTGCAAATAATTACAATAAATGCTGATTGGATATGCAAAATAAGCTATAAAAATATTCTACCTTTCACTATTGGCAGTACGTGGACCAAAATGACCATAGAAATCGTCTGAAAACCATAAATTTAAATAAAGTAATTTATAGCTTTGTTGAACAGAGTCAGAACATGATTGGTCATAAAAGACGTTCCAACTTTACTTAACTTTCAAGTAACGTAAACGTTCTCCCAAGGATTATTCCTAATGTAATTGAAAGTCAAATGAATGTTATTTTTTCTGCATAGTTATGTATTCAACAATAAAACACAAGTAGAATCTTTAGTAATGTTGCGTTATTTAATATGAATGCTAAGTAAACGTAAAGCAAACATTTAGCTATTTTCATCACATCATTAACATGAAATGAATCGTTCTTATCGTTTGGGTTACATTATAGTTTATAATATAATATAGGGCCATTCTGTAACCAACTATATTTCATGAAACATCTTACTTTCAGCGTAAAATAAATATACAGATGGCTCCTTTCTAATTTTTTTAATCAAACTGTGTTATTTCATTACTTTGATAACAGTACGACTGTAGGTGTAGACATTGTCTAACAAACTGAAACGCATTTTTTTTCCATTGACTAATTTAAGGTTCAATTGAATTTTGATCATGAAGCGTTAGCTCTTAGGTCATAATAAAACATATTAAGAATGCAAATGATTTTAACTTAATATAAGAAATATTCGACAGTATCTACAGTCCTGGAGAAACCTTTCTAATGATGTTATATTGGATAGTAAAATTTATCAAAATCGTAGAGAATAATGCTATTTAAAGAATCTATAATGTTTTAGGATTTTTACAATTAATTTAGTATATTGATACTAATTAATCCTAGCACACAACTAAATCGTTTACGTACTTTAAACGGGAAACAAATAATTTCAACGCACATGTTTCTAGAAAATAATTGTCAAGCCATTAATAATCTTATTACACTTAAGATTAAAAGTTTCAATCATTTTTGAATTGTCCTCCTATCCGGAATATAATTAGTGTTACCGTCGTTTGTATAAATCTATATAAACATAACAACGTAGAAGCCAAGTAGACTAAATGTTAGACTCTTTTATTATATTTAGATTTATAAGTTCCATAATATTGGATTTACTAAGATTGTTTCTTCTATTAATCTTACCTCAAAATAAGGACGGGTACAATTTATTCACTCCACTAGTGTATCTAAATACATATCGTACACATAGAAGTTTAAATATGTTGGGTGCAATAAATTTAATTTGTTTGAACAATAAAATACTATTGACATTTTATTCATAAACTGTTCGTACACAAAATATCTCTTACTTTATATTTATATACGTATTCTATAATAAAATATAAGGTATATATTCAATGTGTATAAAAACAAAAGAACGAAATTGTGTTGACACATACTTTGGTTTTTTAAATATGGCTTATATTAGGAAAGTTTAATTCATAAGAAATGGACACGAATCTCCTTAGTGGGGCCGTTGGTAAATTGGATTATTTTTCCTTCAGGAATTGAGTTGTGACCAATTTTATTTGGAAACTAACATTCACGAGCTTTTTAACTTAATACGATTTTACAAGCGAAAGATTGAGACAATATAATACCTCACATCAATATTGAATTTTATAATTTCACCGCCTTCGTGGCGCAATTGGTTAGCGCGTTCGGCTGTTAACCGAAAGGTTGGTGGTTCAAGCCCACCCGAGGGCGCAGTTTATTTTAGGTTAGATTATATGCAACCATTCTTCACTCAATTCTATTGGATAAATATTTATTTACTATAGCGTTTGTCCAATCATAAAAGATGTCATGAAAGTATAATGTTTTTAAAATCAACAAGTACTTTTGGTTTGTACGTCATGGATATTCCACAACGCTTTTATACGATTTTATTCAATTTCATCTGGCAACAACGTTTTACAACTCGCTTTTGTTTCACCCTTTGGTTAATATTTGAAAGCTTAATTGTTTAGTTTATATAGTAATAATTTTAGTGTAATTAAGACACATTTTTGTCGAGAGAAAGTGAAACATGATTGATGCCTTTATCGAGACCAATTTCACGTATTCTTAAAGTTCGTTTAAAATTCACTTCTAAAGGTAGAACCATGAGCTACCAGGTTCACGTAAAGTAACGAAACACCTGATAAAATTACAGAAGATGAACTTGGTCTGTTAGAAACTAAATTGTTCACTTAAATGAAACCCTAGTAATCAGGACTGATGAGACTGCAAATAATTACAATAAATGCTGATTGGATATGCAAAATAAGCTATAAAAAATATTCTCCTTTCACTATTGGCAGTACGTGGACAAAATGGACCATAGAAATCGTCTGAAAACCATAAATTTAAATAAAGTAATTTATAGCTTTGTTGAACAGAGTCAGAACATGATTGGTCATAAAAGACGTTCCAACTTTACTTAACTTTCAAGTAACGTAAACGTTCTCCCAAGGATTATTCCTAATGTAATTGAAAGTCAAATGAATGTTATTTTTTCTGCATAGTTATGTATTCAACAATAAAACACAAGTAGAATCTTTAAGTAATGTTGCGTTATTTAATATGAATGCTAAGTAAACGTAAAGCAAACATTTAGCTATTTTCATCACATCATTAACATGAAATGAATCGTTCTTATCGTTTGGGTTACATTATAGTTTATAATATAATATAGGGCCATTCTGTAACCAACTATATTTCATGAAACATCTTACTTTCAGCGTAAAATAAATATACAGATGGCTCCTTTCTAATTTTTTTAATCAAACTGTGTTATTTCATTACTTTGATAACAGTACGACTGTAGGTGTAGACATTGTCTAACAAACTGAAACGCATTTTTTTTCCATTGACTAATTTAAGGTTCAATTGAATTTTGATCATGAAGCGTTAGCTCTTAGGTCATAATAAAACATATTAAGAATGCAAATGATTTTAACTTAATATAAGAAATATTCGACAGTATCTACAGTCCTGGAGAAACCTTTCTAATGATGTTATATTGGATAGTAAAATTTATCAAAATCGTAGAGAATAATGCTATTTAAAGAATCTATAATATGTTTAGGATTTTACAATTAATTTAGTATATTGATACTACATTTAATCCTAGCACACAACTAAATCGTTTACGTACTTTAAACGGGAAACAAATAATTTCAACGCACATGTTTCTAGAAAATAATTGTCAAGCCATTAATAATCTTATTACACTTAAGATTAAAAGTTTCAATCATTTTTGAATTGTCCTCCTATCCGGAATATAATTAGTGTTACCGTCGTTTGTATAAATCTATATAAACATAACAACGTAGAAGCCAAGTAGACTAAATGTTAGACTCTTTTATTATATTTAGATTTATAAGTTCCATAATATTGGATTTACTAAGATTGTTTCTTCTATTAATCTTACCTCAAAATAAGGACGGGTACAATTTATTCACTCCACTAGTGTATCTAAATACATATCGTACACATAGAAGTTTAAATATGTTGGGTGCAATAAATTTAATTTGTTTGAACAATAAAATACTATTGACATTTTATTCATAAACTGTTCGTACACAAAATATCTCTTACTTTATATTTATATACGTATTCTATAATAAAATATAAGGTATATATTCAATGTGTATAAAAACAAAAGAACGAAATTGTGTTGACACATACTTTGGTTTTTTAAATATGGCTTATATTAGGAAAGTTTAATTCATAAGAAATGGACACGAATCTCCTTAGTGGGGCCGTTGGTAAATTGGATTATTTTTCCTTCAGGAATTGAGTTGTGACCAATTTTATTTGGAAACTAACATTCACGAGCTTTTTAACTTAATACGATTTTACAAGCGAAAGATTGAGACAATATAATACCTCACATCAATATTGAATTTTATAATTTCACCGCCTTCGTGGCGCAATTGGTTAGCGCGTTCGGCTGTTAACCGAAAGGTTGGTGGTTCAAGCCCACCCGAGGGCGCAGTTATTTTAGGTTAGATTATATGCAACCATTCTTCACTCAATTCTATTGGATAAATATTTATTTACTATAGCGTTTGTCCAATCATAAAAATGTCATGAAAGTATAATGTTTTTAAAATCAACAAGTCCTTTTGGTTTGTACGTCATGGATATTCCACAACGCTTTTATACGATTTTATTCAATTTCATCTGGCAACAACGTTTTACAACTCGCTTTTGTTTCACCCTTTGGTTAATATTTGAAAGCTTAATTGTTTAGTTTATATAGTAATAATTTTAGTGTAATTAAGACACATTTTTGTCGAGAGAAAGTGAAACATGATTGATGCCTTTATCGAGACCAATTTCACGTATTCTTAAAGTTCGTTTAAAATTCACTTCTAAAGGTAGAACCATGAGCTACCAGGTTCACGTAAAGTAACGAAACACCTGATAAAATTACAGAAGATGAACTTGGTCTGTTAGAAACTAAATTGTTCACTTAAATGAAACCCTAGTAATCAGGACTGATGAGACTGCAAATAATTACAATAAATGCTGATTGGATATGCAAAATAAGCTATAAAAAATATTCTACCTTTCACTATTGGCAGTACGTGGACCAAAATAGACCATAGAAATCGTCTGAAAACCATAAATTTAAATAAAGTAATTTATAGCTTTGTTGAACAGAGTCAGAACATGATTGGTCATAAAAGACGTTCCAACTTTACTTAACTTTCAAGTAACGTAAACGTTCTCCCAAGGATTATTCCTAATGTAATTGAAAGTCAAATGAATGTTATTTTTTCTGCATAGTTATGTATTCAACAATAAAACACAAGTAGAATCTTTAAGTAATGTTGCGTTATTTAATATGAATGCTAAGTAAACGTAAAGCAAACATTTAGCTATTTTCATCACATCATTAACATGAAATGAATCGTTCTTATCGTTTGGGTTACATTATAGTTTATAATATAATATAGGGCCATTCTGTAACCAACTATATTTCATGAAACATCTTACTTTCAGCGTAAAATAAATATACAGATGGCTCCTTTCTAATTTTTTAATCAAACTGTGTTATTTCATTACTTTGATAACAGTACGACTGTAGGTGTAGACATTGTCTAACAAACTGAAACGCATTTTTTTTCCATTGACTAATTTAAGGTTCAATTGAATTTTGATCATGAAGCGTTAGCTCTTAGGTCATAATAAAACATATTAAGAATGCAAATGATTTTAACTTAATATAAGAAATATTCGACAGTATCTACAGTCCTGGAGAAACCTTTCTAATGATGTTATATTGGATAGTAAAATTTATCAAAATCGTAGAGAATAATGCTATTTAAAGAATCTATAATATGTTTAGGATTTTACAATTAATTTAGTATATTGATACTACATTTAATCCTAGCACACAACTAAATCGTTTACGTACTTTAAACGGGAAACAAATAATTTCAACGCACATGTTTCTAGAAAATAATTGTCAAGCCATTAATAATCTTATTACACTTAAGATTAAAAGTTTCAATCATTTTTGAATTGTCCTCCTATCCGGAATATAATTAGTGTTACCGTCGTTTGTATAAATCTATATAAACATAACAACGTAGAAGCCAAGTAGACTAAATGTTAGACTCTTTTATTATATTTAGATTTATAAGTTCCATAATATTGGATTTACTAAGATTGTTTCTTCTATTAATCTTACCTCAAAATAAGGACGGGTACAATTTATTCACTCCACTAGTGTATCTAAATACATATCGTACACATAGAAGTTTAAATATGTTGGGTGCAATAAATTTAATTTGTTTGAACAATAAAATACTATTGACATTTTATTCATAAACTGTTCGTACACAAAATATCTGTTACTTTATATTTATATACGTATTCTATAATAAAATATAAGGTATATATTCAATGTGTATAAAAACAAAAGAACGAAATTGTGTTGACACATACTTTGGTTTTTTAAATATGGCTTATATTAGGAAAGTTTAATTCATAAGAAATGGACACGAATCTCCTTAAGTGGGGCCGTTGGTAAATTGGATTATTTTTCCTTCAGGAATTGAGTTGTGACCAATTTTATTTGGAAACTAACATTCACGAGCTTTTTAACTTAATACGATTTTACAAGCGAAAGTTTGAGACAATATAATACCTCACATCAATATAGAATTTTAATATTTCACCGCCTTCGTGGCGCAATTGGTTAGCGCGTTCGGCTGTTAACCGAAAGGTTGGTGGTTCAAGCCCACCGAGGGCGCATTTATTTTAGGTTAGATTATATGCAACCATTCTTCACTCAATTCTATTGGATAAATATTTATTTACTATAGCGTTTGTCCAATCATAAAAGATGTCATGAAAGTATAATTTTTTAAAATCAACAAGTACTTTTGGTTTGTACGTCATGGATATTCCACAACGCTTTTATACGATTTTATTCAATTTCATCTGGCAACAATCGTTTTACAACTCGCTTTTGTTTCACCCTTTGGTTAATATTTGAAAGCTTAATTGTTTAGTTTATATAGTAATAATTTTAGTGTAATTTAAGACACATTTTTGTCGAGAGAAAGTGAAACATGATTGATGCCTTTATCGAGACCAATTTCACGTATTCTTAAAGTTCGTTTAAAATTCACTTCTAAAGGTAGAACCATGAGCTACCAGGGTTCACGTAAAGTAACGAAACACTGATAAAATTACAGAAGATGAACTTGGTCTGTTAGAAACTAAATTGTTCACTTAAATGAAACCCTAGTAATCAGGACTGATGAGACTGCAAATAATTACAATAAATGCTGATTGGATATGCAAAATAAGCTATAAAAATATTCTACCTTTCACTATTGGCAGTACGTGGACAAAAATGGACCATAGAAATCGTCTGAAACCCATAAATTTAAATAAAGTAATTTATAGCTTTGTTGAACAGAGTCAGAACATGATTGGTCATAAAAGACGTTCCAACTTTACTTAACTTTCAAGTAACGTAAACGTTCTCCCAAGGATTATTCCTAATGTAATTGAAAGTCAAATGAATGTTATTTTTTCTGCATAGTTATGTATTCAACAATAAAACACAAGTAGAATCTTTAAGTAATGTTGCGTTATTTAATATGAATGCTAAGTAAACGTAAAGCAAACATTTAGCTATTTTCATCACATCATTAACATGAAATGAATCGTTCTTATCGTTTGGGTTACATTATAGTTTATAATATAATATAGGGCCATTCTGTAACCAACTATATTTCATGAAACATCTTACTTTCAGCGTAAAATAAATATACAGATGGCTCCTTTCTAATTTTTTTAATCAAACTGTGTTATTTCATTACTTTGATAACAGTACGACTGTAGGTGTAGACATTGTCTAACAAACTGAAACGCATTTTTTTTCCATTGACTAATTTAAGGTTCAATTGAATTTTGATCATGAAGCGTTAGCTCTTAGGTCATAATAAAACATATTAAGAATGCAAATGATTTTAACTTAATATAAGAAATATTCGACAGTATCTACAGTCCTGGAGAAACCTTTCTAATGATGTTATATTGGATAGTAAAATTTATCAAAATCGTAGAGAATAATGCTATTTAAAGAATCTATAATATGTTTAGGATTTTTACAATTAATTTAGTATATTGATACTACATTTAATCCTAGCACACAACTAAATCGTTTACGTACTTTAAACGGGAAACAAATAATTTCAACGCACATGTTTCTAGAAAATAATTGTCAAGCCATTAATAATCTTATTACACTTAAGATTAAAAGTTTCAATCATTTTTGAATTGTCCTCCTATCCGGAATATAATTAGTGTTACCGTCGTTTGTATAAATCTATATAAACATAACAACGTAGAAGCCAAGTAGACTAAATGTTAGACTCTTTTATTATATTTAGATTTATAAGTTCCATAATATTGGATTTACTAAGATTGTTTCTTCTATTAATCTTACCAAAAATAAGGACGGGTACAATTTATTCACTCCACTAGTGTATCTAAATACATATCGTACACATAGAAGTTTAAATATGTTGGGTGCAATAAATTTAATTTGTTTGAACAATAAAATACTATTGACATTTTATTCATAAACTGTTCGTACACAAAATATCTCTTACTTTATATTTATATACGTATTCTATAATAAAATATAAGGTATATATTCAATGTGTATAAAAACAAAAGAACGAAATTGTGTTGACACATACTTTGGTTTTTTAAATATGGCTTATATTAGGAAAGTTTAATTCATAAGAAATGGACACGAATCTCCTTAGTGGGGCCGTTGGTAAATTGGATTATTTTTCCTTCAGGAATTGAGTTGTGACCAATTTTATTTGGAAACTAACATTCACGAGCTTTTTAACTTAATACGATTTTACAAGCGAAAGATTGAGACAATATAATACCTCACATCAATATTGAATTTTATAATTTCACCGCCTTCGTGGCGCAATTGGTTAGCGCGTTCGGCTGTTAACCGAAAGGTTGGTGGTTCAAGCCCACCCGAGGGCGCAGTTATTTTAGGTTAGATTATATGCAACCATTCTTCACTCAATTCTATTGGATAAATATTTATTTACTATAGCGTTTGTCCAATCATAAAAGATGTCATGAAAGTATAATGTTTTTAAAATCAACAAGTCCTTTTGGTTTGTACGTCATGGATATTCCACAACGCTTTTATACGATTTTATTCAATTTCATCTGGCAACAATGTTTTACAACTCGCTTTTGTTTCACCCTTTGGTTCAATATTGAAAGCTTAATTGTTTAGTTTATATAGTAATAATTTTAGTGTAAGTTAAGACACATTTTTGTCGAGAGAAAGTGAAACATGATTGATGCCTTTATCGAGACCAATTTCACGTATTCTTAAAGTTCGTTTAAAATTCACTTCTAAAGGTAGAACCATGAGCTACCAGGGTTCACGTAAAGTAACGAAACACCTGATAAAATTAAGAAGATGAACTTGGTCTGTTAGAAACTAAATTGTTCACTTAAATGAAACCCTAGTAATCAGGACTGATGAGACTGCAAATAATTACAATAAATGCTGATTGGATATGCAAAATAAGCTATAAAAAATATTCTACCTTTCACTATTGGCAGTACGTGGACCAAAATGGACCATAGAAATCGTCTGAAAACCATAAATTTAAATAAAGTAATTTATAGCTTTGTTGAACAGAGTCAGAACATGATTGGTCATAAAAGACGTTCCAACTTTACTTAACTTTCAAGTAACGTAAACGTTCTCCCAAGGATTATTCCTAATGTAATTGAAAGTCAAATGAATGTTATTTTTTCTGCATAGTTATGTATTCAACAATAAAACACAAGTAGAATCTTTAAGTAATGTTGCGTTATTTAATATGAATGCTAAGTAAACGTAAAGCAAACATTTAGCTATTTTCATCACATCATTAACATGAAATGAATCGTTCTTATCGTTTGGGTTACATTATAGTTTATAATATAATATAGGGCCATTCTGTAACCAACTATATTTCATGAAACATCTTACTTTCAGCGTAAAATAAATATACAGATGGCTCCTTTCTAATTTTTTTAATCAAACTGTGTTATTTCATTACTTTGATAACAGTACGACTGTAGGTGTAGACATTGTCTAACAAACTGAAACGCATTTTTTTCCATTGACTAATTTAAGGTTCAATTGAATTTTGATCATGAAGCGTTAGCTCTTAGGTCATAATAAAACATATTAAGAATGCAAATGATTTTAACTTAATATAAGAAATATTCGACAGTATCTACAGTCCTGGAGAAACCTTTCTAATGATGTTTATTGGATAGTAAAATTTATCAAAATCGTAGAGAATAATGCTATTTAAAGAATCTATAATATGTTTAGGATTTTACAATTAATTTAGTATATTGATACTACATTTAATCCTAGCACACAACTAAATCGTTTACGTACTTTAAACGGGAAACAAATAATTTCAACGCACATGTTTCTAGAAAATAATTGTCAAGCCATTAATAATCTTATTACACTTAAGATTAAAAGTTTCAATCATTTTTGAATTGTCCTCCTATCCGGAATATAATTAGTGTTACCGTCGTTTGTATAAATCTATATAAACATAACAACGTAGAAGCCAAGTAGACTAAATGTTAGACTCTTTATTATATTTAGATTTATAAGTTCCATAATATTGGATTTACTAAGATTGTTTCTTCTATTAATCTTACCAAAATAAGGACGGGTACAATTTATTCACTCCACTAGTGTATCTAAATACATATCGTACACATGAAGTTTAAATATGTTGGGTGCAATAAATTTAATTTGTTTGAACAATAAAATACTATTGACATTTTATTCATAAACTGTTCGTACACAAAATATCTCTTACTTTATATTTATATACGTATTCTATAATAAAATATAAGGTATATATTCAATGTGTATAAAAACAAAAGAACGAAATTGTGTTGACACATACTTTGGTTTTTTAAATATGGCTTATATTAGGAAAGTTTAATTCATAAGAAATGGACACGAATCTCCTTAGTGGGGCCGTTGGTAAATTGGATTATTTTTCCTTCAGGAATTGAGTTGTGACCAATTTTATTTGGAAACTAACATTCACGAGCTTTTTAACTTAATACGATTTTACAAGCGAAAGATTGAGACAATATAATACCTCACATCAATATTGAATTTTATAATTTCACCGCCTTCGTGGCGCAATTGGTTAGCGCGTTCGGCTGTTAACCGAAAGGTTGGTGGTTCAAGCCCACCGAGGGCGCAGTTATTTTAGTTAGTTTATATGCAACCATTCTTCACTCAATTCTATTGGATAAATATTTATTTACTATAGCGTTTGTCCAATCATAAAAGATGTCATGAAAGTATAATGTTTTTAAAATCAACAAGTACTTTTGGTTTGTACGTCATGGATATTCCACAACGCTTTTATACGATTTTATTCAATTTCATCTGGCAACAACGTTTTACAACTCGCTTTTGTTTCACCCTTTGGTTAATATTTGAAAGCTTAATTGTTTAGTTTATATAGTAATAATTTTAGTGTAATTTAAGACACATTTTTGTCGAGAGAAAGTGAAACATGATTGATGCCTTTATCGAGACCAATTTCACGTATTCTTAAAGTTCGTTTAAAATTCACTTCTAAAGGTAGAACCATGAGCTACCAGGGTTCACGTAAAGTAACGAAACACCTGATAAAATTATAGAAGATGAACTTGGTCTGTAGAAACTAAATTGTTCACTTAAATGAAACCCTAGTAATCAGGACTGATGAGACTGCAAATAATTACAATAAATGTGATTGGATATGCAAAATAAGCTATAACAAATATTCTACCTTTCACTATTGGCAGTACGTGGACAAAAATGGACCATAGAAATCGTCTGAAAACCATAAATTTAAATAAAGTAATTTATAGCTTTGTTGAACAGAGTCAGAACATGATTGGTCATAAAAGACGTTCCAACTTTACTTAACTTTCAAGTAACGTAAACGTTCTCCCAAGGATTATTCCTAATGTAATTGAAAGTCAAATGAATGTTATTTTTTCTGCATAGTTATGTATTCAACAATAAAACACAAGTAGAATCTTTAAGTAATGTTGCGTTATTTAATATGAATGCTAAGTAAACGTAAAGCAAACATTTAGCTATTTTCATCACATCATTAACATGAAATGAATCGTTCTTATCGTTTGGGTTACATTATAGTTTATAATATAATATAGGGCCATTCTGTAACCAACTATATTTCATGAAACATCTTACTTTCAGCGTAAAATAAATATACAGATGGCTCCTTTCTAATTTTTTTTAATCAAACTGTGTTATTTCATTACTTTGATAACAGTACGACTGTAGGTGTAGACATTGTCTAACAAACTGAAACGCATTTTTTTTCCATTGACTAATTTAAGGTTCAATTGAATTTTGATCATGAAGCGTTAGCTCTTAGGTCATAATAAAACATATTAAGAATGCAAATGATTTTAACTTAATATAAGAAATATTCGACAGTATCTACAGTCCTGGAGAAACCTTTCTAATGATGTTATATTGGATAGTAAAATTTATCAAAATCGTAGAGAATAATGCTATTTAAAGAATCTATAATATGTTTAGGATTTTTACAATTAATTTAGTATATTGATACTACATTTAATCCTAGCACACAACTAAATCGTTTACGTACTTTAAACGGGAAACAAATAATTTCAACGCACATGTTTCTAGAAAATAATTGTCAAGCCATTAATAATCTTATTACACTTAAGATTAAAAGTTTCAATCATTTTTGAATTGTCCTCCTATCCGGAATATAATTAGTGTTACCGTCGTTTGTATAAATCTATATAAACATAACAACGTAGAAGCCAAGTAGACTAAATGTTAGACTCTTTTATTATATTTAGATTTATAAGTTCCATAATATTGGATTTACTAAGATTGTTTCTTCTATTAATCTTACCTCAAAATAAGGACGGGTACAATTTATTCACTCCACTAGTGTATCTAAATACATATCGTACACATAGAAGTTTAAATATGTTGGGTGCAATAAATTTAATTTGTTTGAACAATAAAATACTATTGACATTTTATTCATAAACTGTTCGTACACAAAATATCTCTTACTTTATATTTATATACGTATTCTATAATAAAATATAAGGTATATATTCAATGTGTATAAAAACAAAAGAACGAAATTGTGTTGACACATACTTTGGTTTTTTAAATATGGCTTATATTAGGAAAGTTTAATTCATAAGAAATGGACACGAATCTCCTTAGTGGGGCCGTTGGTAAATTGGATTATTTTTCCTTCAGGAATTGAGTTGTGACCAATTTTATTTGGAAACTAACATTCACGAGCTTTTTAACTTAATACGATTTTACAAGCGAAAGATTGAGACAATATAATACCTCACATCAATATTGAATTTTATAATTTCACCGCCTTCGTGGCGCAATTGGTTAGCGCGTTCGGCTGTTAACCGAAAGGTTGGTGGTTCAAGCCCACCCGAGGGCGCAGTTATTTTAGGTTAGATTATATGCAACCATTCTTCACTCAATTCTATTGGATAAATATTTATTTACTATAGCGTTTGTCCAATCATAAAAAATGTCATGAAAGTATAATGTTTTTAAAATCAACAAGTCCTTTTGGTTTGTACGTCATGGATATTCCACAACGCTTTTATACGATTTTATTCAATTTCATCTGGCAACAACGTTTTACAACTCGCTTTTGTTTCACCCTTTGGTAATATTTGAAAGCTTAATTGTTTAGTTTATATAGTAATAATTTTAGTGTAATTAAGACACATTTTTGTCGAGAGAAAGTGAAACATGATTGATGCCTTTATCGAGACCAATTTCACGTATTCTTAAAGTTCGTTTAAAATTCACTTCTAAAGGTAGAACCATGAGCTACCAGGTTCACGTAAAGTAACGAAACCTGATAAAATTACAGAAGATGAACATGGTCTGTTAGAAACTAAATTGTTCACTTAAATGAAACCCTAGTAATCAGGACTGATGAGACTGCAAATAATTACAATAAATGCTGATTGGATATGCAAAATAAGCTATAAAAAATATTCTACCTTTCACTATTGGCAGTACGTGGACCAAAATGACCATAGAAATCGTCTGAAAACCATAAATTTAAATAAAGTAATTTATAGCTTTGTTGAACAGAGTCAGAACATGATTGGTCATAAAAGACGTTCCAACTTTACTTAACTTTCAAGTAACGTAAACGTTCTCCCAAGGATTATTCCTAATGTAATTGAAAGTCAAATGAATGTTATTTTTTCTGCATAGTTATGTATTCAACAATAAAACACAAGTAGAATCTTTAAGTAATGTTGCGTTATTTAATATGAATGCTAAGTAAACGTAAAGCAAACATTTAGCTATTTTCATCACATCATTAACATGAAATGAATCGTTCTTATCGTTTGGGTTACATTATAGTTTATAATATAATATAGGGCCATTCTGTAACCAACTATATTTCATGAAACATCTTACTTTCAGCGTAAAATAAATATACAGATGGCTCCTTTCTAATTTTTTTAATCAAACTGTGTTATTTCATTACTTTGATAACAGTACGACTGTAGGTGTAGACATTGTCTAACAAACTGAAACGCATTTTTTTTCCATTGACTAATTTAAGGTTCAATTGAATTTTGATCATGAAGCGTTAGCTCTTAGGTCATAATAAAACATATTAAGAATGCAAATGATTTTAACTTAATATAAGAAATATTCGACAGTATCTACAGTCCTGGAGAAACCTTTCTAATGATGTTATATTGGATAGTAAAATTTATCAAAATCGTAGAGAATAATGCTATTTAAAGAATCTATAATATGTTTAGGATTTTTACAATTAATTTAGTATATTGATACTACATTTAATCCTAGCACACAACTAAATCGTTTACGTACTTTAAACGGGAAACAAATAATTTCAACGCACATGTTTCTAGAAAATAATTGTCAAGCCATTAATAATCTTATTACACTTAAGATTAAAAGTTTCAATCATTTTTGAATTGTCCTCCTATCCGGAATATAATTAGTGTTACCGTCGTTTGTATAAATCTATATAAACATAACAACGTAGAAGCCAAGTAGACTAAATGTTAGACTCTTTTATTATATTTAGATTTATAAGTTCCATAATATTGGATTTACTAAGATTGTTTCTTCTATTAATCTTACCTCAAAAATAAGGACGGGTACAATTTATTCACTCCACTAGTGTATCTAAATACATATCGTACACATAGAAGTTTAAATATGTTGGGTGCAATAAATTTAATTTGTTTGAACAATAAAATACTATTGACATTTTATTCATAAACTGTTCGTACACAAAATATCTCTTACTTTATATTTATATACGTATTCTATAATAAAATATAAGGTATATATTCAATGTGTATAAAAACAAAAGAACGAAATTGTGTTGACACATACTTTGGTTTTTTAAATATGGCTTATATTAGGAAAGTTTAATTCATAAGAAATGGACAACGAATCTCCTTAGTGGGGCCGTTGGTAAATTGGATTATTTTTCCTTCAGGAATTGAGTTGTGACCAATTTTATTTGGAAACTAACATTCACGAGCTTTTTAACTTAATACGATTTTACAAGCGAAAGATTGAGACAATATAATACCTCACATCAATATTGAATTTTATATTTCACCGCCTTCGTGGCGCAATTGGTTAGCGCGTTCGGCTGTTAACCGAAAGGTTGGTGGTTCAAGCCCACCCGAGGGCGCAGTTATTTTAGGTTAGATTATATGCAACCATTCTTCACTCAATTCTATTGGATAAATATTTATTTACTATAGCGTTTGTCCAATCATAAAAGATGTCATGAAAGTATAATGTTTTTAAAATCAACAAGTCCTTTTGGTTTGTACGTCATGGATATTCCACAACGCTTTTATACGATTTTATTCAATTTCATCTGGCAACAACGTTTTACAACTCGCTTTTGTTTCACCCTTTGTTTAATATTTGAAAGCTAATTGTTTAGTTTATATAGTAATAATTTTAGTGTAATTAAGACACATTTTTGTCGAGAGAAAGTGAAACATGATTGATGCCTTTATCGAGACCAATTTCACGTATTCTTAAAGTTCGTTTAAAATTCACTTCTAAAGGTAGAACCATGAGCTACCAGGGTTCACGTAAAGTAACGAAACACCTGATAAAATTAAGAAGATGAACTTGGTCTGTTAGAAACTAAATTGTTCACTTAAATGAAACCCTAGTAATCAGGACTGATGAGACTGCAAATAATTACAATAAATGCTGATTGGATATGCAAATAAGCTATAAAAATATTCTACCTTTCACTATTGGCAGTACGTGGACCAAAATGGACCATAGAAATCGTCTGAAAACCATAAATTTAAATAAAGTAATTTATAGCTTTGTTGAACAGAGTCAGAACATGATTGGTCATAAAAGACGTTCCAACTTTACTTAACTTTCAAGTAACGTAAACGTTCTCCCAAGGATTATTCCTAATGTAATTGAAAGTCAAATGAATGTATTTTTTCTGCATAGTTATGTATTCAACAATAAAACACAAGTAGAATCTTTAAGTAATGTTGCGTTATTTAATATGAATGCTAAGTAAACGTAAAGCAAACATTTAGCTATTTTCATCACATCATTAACATGAAATGAATCGTTCTTATCGTTTGGGTTACATTATAGTTTATAATATAATATAGGGCCATTCTGTAACCAACTATATTTCATGAAACATCTTACTTTCAGCGTAAAATAAATATACAGATGGCTCCTTTCTAATTTTTTTAATCAAACTGTGTTATTTCATTACTTTGATAACAGTACGACTGTAGGTGTAGACATTGTCTAACAAACTGAAACGCATTTTTTTTCCATTGACTAATTTAAGGTTCAATTGAATTTTGATCATGAAGCGTTAGCTCTTAGGTCATAATAAAACATATTAAGAATGCAAATGATTTTAACTTAATATAAGAAATATTCGACAGTATCTACAGTCCTGGAGAAACCTTTCTAATGATGTTATATTGGATAGTAAAATTTATCAAAATCGTAGAGAATAATGCTATTTAAAGAATCTATAATATGTTTAGGATTTTTACAATTAATTTAGTATATTGATACTACATTTAATCCTAGCACACAACTAAATCGTTTACGTACTTTAAACGGGAAACAAATAATTTCAACGCACATGTTTCTAGAAAATAATTGTCAAGCCATTAATAATCTTATTACACTTAAGATTAAAAGTTTCAATCATTTTTGAATTGTCCTCCTATCCGGAATATAATTAGTGTTACCGTCGTTTGTATAAATCTATATAAACATAACAACGTAGAAGCCAAGTAGACTAAATGTTAGACTCTTTTATTATATTTAGATTTATAAGTTCCATAATATTGGATTTACTAAGATTGTTTCTTCTATTAATCTTACCGAAAAATAAGGACGGGTACAATTTATTCACTCCACTAGTGTATCTAAATACATATCGTACACATAGAAGTTTAAATATGTTGGGTGCAATAAATTTAATTTGTTTGAACAATAAAATACTATTGACATTTTATTCATAAACTGTTCGTACACAAAATATCTCTTACTTTATATTTATATACGTATTCTATAATAAAATATAAGGTATATATTCAATGTGTATAAAAACAAAAGAACGAAATTGTGTTGACACATACTTTGGTTTTTTAAATATGGCTTATATTAGGAAAGTTTAATTCATAAGAAATGGACACGAATCTCCTTAGTGGGGCCGTTGGTAAATTGGATTATTTTTCCTTCAGGAATTGAGTTGTGACCAATTTTATTTGGAAACTAACATTCACGAGCTTTTTAACTTAATACGATTTTACAAGCGAAAGATTGAGACAATATAATACCTCACATCAATATGAATTTTAAATTTCACCGCCTTCGTGGCGCAATTGGTTAGCGCGTTCGGCTGTTAACCGAAAGGTTGGTGGTTCAAGCCCACCCGAGGGCGCAGTTATTTTAGGTTAGATTATATGCAACCATTCTTCACTCAATTCTATTGGATAAATATTTATTTACTATAGCGTTTGTCCAATCATAAAAGATGTCATGAAAGTATAATGTTTTAAAATCAACAAGTCCTTTTGGTTTGTACGTCATGGATATTCCACAACGCTTTTATACGATTTTATTCAATTTCATCTGGCAACAACGTTTTACAACTCGCTTTTGTTTCACCCTTTGGTAATATTTGAAAGCTTAATTGTTTAGTTTATATAGTAATAATTTTAGTGTAATTTAAGACACATTTTTGTCGAGAGAAAGTGAAACATGATTGATGCCTTTATCGAGACCAATTTCACGTATTCTTAAAGTTCGTTTAAAATTCACTTCTAAAGGTAGAACCATGAGCTACAGGGTTCACGTAAAGTAACGAAACACCTGATAAATTACAGAAGATGAACTTGGTCTGTTAGAAACCAAATTGTTCACTTAAATGAAACCCTAGTAATCAGGACTGATGAGACTGCAAATAATTACAATAAATGCTGATTGGATATGCAAAATAAGCTATAACAAATATTCTACCTTTCATTATTGGCAGTACGTGAACAAAAATGAACCATAGAAATCGTCTGAAAACCATAAATTTAAATAAAGTAATTTATAGCTTTGTTGAACAGAGTCAGAACATGATTGGTCATAAAAGACGTTCCAACTTTACTTAACTTTCAAGTAACGTAAACGTTCTCCCAAGGATTATTCCTAATGTAATTGAAAGTCAAATGAATGTTATTTTTTCTGCATAGTTATGTATTCAACAATAAAACACAAGTAGAATCTTTTAGTATTGTTGCGTTATTTAATATGAATGCTAAGTAAACGTAAAGCAAAGATTTAGCTATTTCATCACATCATTAACAATGAAATGAATCGTTCTTATCGTTTGGGTTACATATAGTTTATAATATAATATAGGGCCATTCTGTAACCAACTATATTTCATGAAACATCTTACTTTCAGCGTAAAATAAATATACAGATGGCTCCTTTCTAATTTTTTTAATCAAACTGTGTTATTTCATTACTTTGATAACAGTACGACTGTAGGTGTAGACATTGTCTAACAAACTGAAACGCATTTTTTTTCCATTGACTAATTTAAGGTTCAATTGAATTTTGATCATGAAGCGATAGCTCTTAGGTCATAATAAAACATATTAAGAATGCAAATGATTTTAACTTATTATAAGAAAGATTTGACAGTATCTACATCCTGTAGAAACCTTTCAAATGATGTTATATTGGATAGTAAAATTTATCAAAATCGTAGAGAATAATGCTATTTAAAGAATCTATAATGTCTTTAGGATTTTTACAATTAATTTAGTATATTGATACTAGACTTAATCCTAGCACACAACTAAATCGTTTACGTACTTTAAACGGGAAACAAATAATTTCAACGCACATGTTTCTTGTAAAATAATTGTCAATCATTAATAATCTTATTACACTTAGGATTAAAAGTTTCAATCATTTTTGAATTGTCCTCCTATCCGGAATATAATTAGTGTTACCGTCTTTGTATAAATCTATATAAACATAACAACATAGAAGCCAAGTAGACTAAATGTTAGACACTTTTATTATATTTAGATTTATAAGTTCCATAATATTGGATATATTAAGATTGTTTCTTCTATTAATCTTACCTCCAAAATAAGGACAGGTACAATTTATTCACTCCACTAGTGTATCTAAATACATATCGTACACATAGAGTTTAAACATTTTGGGTCAATAAATTTAATTTGTTTGAACAATAAAATACTATTGACATTTTATTCATAAACTGTTCGTAACAAAATATCTGTTACTTTATATTTATATACGTATTCTATAATAAAATATAAGGTATATATTCAATGTGTATAAAAACAAAAGAACGAAATTGTGTTGACACATACTTTGGTTTTTTAAATATGGCTTATATTAGGAAAGTTTAATTCATAAGAAATGGACACAAATCTCCTTAAGTGGGGCCGTTGGTAAATTGGATTATTTTTCCTTCAGGAATTGAGTTGTGACCACTCTTTATTGGAAACTAACATTCACGAGCTTTTTAACTTAATACGTTTTTACAAGCGAAAGTTTGAGATAATATAATACCTCACATCAATATAGATTTTAAAAATTTCACCGCCTTCGTGGCGCAATTGGTTAGCGCGTTCGGCTGTTAACCGAAAGGTTGGTGGTTCAACCCACACGAGGGCGCAGTTATTTTAGCTTATATTAAATGCAACCATTCTTCACTCAATTCTATTGGATAAATATTTATTTACTATAGCGTTTTTCCTATCATCTAAAGTGTCATGAAAGTATAATGTTTTTAAAATCAACAAGTATTTTGGTTTGTACGTCATGGATATTAAACAACGCTTTTTACGATTTTATTCAATTTCATCTGGCCACAACGTTTTACAACTCGCTTTTGTTTTACCCTTTGGTTCATATTTGAAAGATTAATTGTTTAGTTTATATAGTAATAATTTTAGTGTAAGTTAAGACACATTTTTGTATAGAGAAATTGAAACATGATTCATGCCTTTATCGAGACCAATTTCACGTATACTTAACGTTCGTTTAAAATTCACTTCTAAAGGTAGAACCATGAGCTACCAGGGTTCACGTAAAGTATACAGTCCTGTAGAAACTTTTAAAATGATTTTAAATTGGAAAGCAAATTTATTCAATAACGTAGCAAATAAAATCATTCAATGGATCTATAATATGTTAATAATTTTTTTTATTATTTTAGGATTATGATATTAGCCTTAATCTTAGAACACAACGAAATCGTAGACGTGATTAAAAATTGAAAAAATTATTTAATGGACTTATATATATAACCGTATTCTATGAAAAATAGAAAGTATAAAAATATTTATACTTAAAAGCAAAAGAACGAAATTGTGTTGACACACACTTTGTTTGTTTAAATTTGGCTGATATTAGGAAAGTATTGTTTATAAGAAATTGACACGAATCTACTTATTGTGGCCGTTGTAAACTAAATATAGGATTACTTTCCCATCAGGAATTGAGCTGTGAACACTCTTTATTGGCAAACTAACATTCACGAGAATTTAACTTATTTCGATTTTTAAAGCGTATGTTTAGACAAAATAATATCTGACAACAATATAGAATTTTTTTTAAACTACATCTCTTTCGTGGTGCATTTGTTTAACGCATTCGGCTGTTAATCGAAAGGATGGTGGTTTCAACTCACCCATGGACGCAGTTATCTTATCTTGGGAACCAAGACCTATCAAACCTAAGTTAAAGTTAAATTTAGGGTCAGCCACCAGTTACGGTGACCTCATGGAAAGTCCAGATTAACTCCCTACAACCCGTTAGTTAACCTGAAAATAAATTTTCAAATACAGACATTTCCATTGAGATTTAATAGAAATATGAGCTTGGTCAGGAATTTCCACAAAATGGATAACATAAGGAAAATGTATAGCACATAGGATTGATAAAAGACTTAAAAAAGAATGTAACTATTAATTGTAAGTAAAGGTGAAGTAAACCCCAAAGTGAAACCCTTTTAAATATGATTTCAAGGATTGACCAAAACCAAATCCAGTGCCCTCTATAGGCCAAAACATCAACTAGAGTTTCAAACTTTTGAACAATGTTGAGGAACATTAAAAGAATTAACAAAACTTTTAAGGCTTCAACACATTCTATAACTCCTTAATAGGATTAGCGAAATTATAAGTGTCAATTAACCTCTATAATTCCTTAAGAAGGTTAACAAAATCCTTAAGTTTAAACACACACTATAACTCCTTGATGGGATTAGCAAAATCAAAAGTTACAACTCAACTATATAACTCCTTAACAGATTTAGCAAAATCATATGTTTCAACTTAACTCTATAATTCCTTAATAGATTTAGCAATACCATTAGTTTCAACTAACCTCTTTAACTCCTTAATAGGATAAGCAAAATCATAAGTGTCAACTAACCTCTTTAACTCCTATCAAAATCATAAGTTTCAACACAACATTAATAACTGCTCAATAGATTTAGCAAAATCATGAGTTACAACACACTCTATAACTCCTTAATAGATTTAGCAAAGTCACAGTTTACAACACACTCCATAACTCATTAATGGATTTAGCAAAATCATAAGTTTCAACTCAACTTTAAAACTCCTTAATAGATCTAGCAAAATCATAAGTGTCAACTAACCTTTAAAACTCCTTAAGAGGATTAACAAAATTATATAGATCCAGACACATGTGCATATATATATATATATATATATATATATATATATATAGAGAGAGAGAGAGAGAGAGAGAGAGAGAGAGAAAGAGAGAGAGCCGCCAGTAGACTTCATGAACAAAAAATTAGATATGCATGGGGAGCACAGACTTGTGGCATGAACCCTGGACCCAGAGATTAAGAGTCTCATGCTATACCGACAGAGTTGGCCGGGTGGTCACTCAAAAATTACTTAAGTTGAGTGACCAAGCTGGTCGTTAGTCCAGCCAGTTAGGGCCTGACATGAACCTTAAGATCCCAGAAGGGGTGAAGTGTGTCAATTGATTAATTCACATAAATAAATAACTGGTCCGTATAGAACTGCGATTGCAACTTGCGTGGCTTGACCCCTGACTGCCGTCCGTGGTACTGGGGAGTGCGGAACTCCTCCCACAGGATCATAGTATGCCAAAGACTCCTACATATCCTTTAGGATGAGGAGTCTGGGGACCGGATAGTAAAGCCATCCGCGTAACCCCAGGTGGGAAGACCCTGAGTAACATCACATGCGTTAAAAAGTTATAGTACTCAGTTTCCCCTACGTGCATTAATAATACATAAACCCAAACAATAACGTTCTCAATTTGAACAGAGGTGTACACTTAATTAAATTCACAGATCGTGCACATTTAAGTATGTGCTGTCTGCCCAGGTACGGAGGTCCAATCAAAAGAATCTAAGCTGCCTATGGGGATTTTAAAATTCAAAAAATCCGGTCTAATTCTACTTTTAGGCCCAGAAGAACGAATAAGTACAGGTTAGATTGGCCTATTTCTAACCCAAAAACCTAATTAGTAGGGTCCAAACAAAATAAATAAATTATACAACAAAAGGCGGGTAAGAGTGCGTGTTGTGAGTAATTAATACTTAGAAAACCTGTAAACTATACCCAGAAAACGCAATCCGATCCTATTGTGGGACCTGCCCCCAAGTTCACCCTCAATAATAAAAAAATATCCTCCTGAAAATGTAAATAACAAAAACCTTAGAAGTTGGGTAGTATTAAACCTAAGGATATGTAAGTGAAAGAGATATTGCGTGAAAGATGAAGTTCATTATTAAATATTTCAATATAATATGAACAATAAATAGCAGGGGAAACTCCCTAAAACATACAAAAAAGGTCGTGATCCTTACAGCAAAGTTTCATTTAAAGAATGCGCCAAATATTATAATGATTACCTTCATTAATTTAAGTTAACAATATCGTAAGTTAAATACGTAGTTATTGGTCAAGAAAGTACAATACAAATTTTTTTAATATTAAATTTCTCTGAAATCCTCATTTTTCTACATGAAATATAAATCGATTTAATTCTTGTTTAAAGCTCTAAAACACGATTAAATACCGATATGAATAATATTCCTTACGTCGGCTTACCCTAAACATAAATAATATCAAAATTGTTTACTATTGATCTTAACGTTGATTAGTACACATTTAGTTATCATAGTCTAAATACTACCTTTTTATAATGAAAGTAAATATGGTAATTTCCAATAATCTCCCAACTAGCGCTATTAGCGTCTAGTAAACTAAGTCCAAAAATACTTTCTATTAACAACATCACCTGCGTTATTATCTAACTAGCGTCCAATAAACTAGGTTCATATTGATTTTTCAACTATTTTTTCACTTGCGCCATCAGCGTTCAACTCCATAACTATTATCTCATAGCCTTGAACCCTAGTTTTAACACTAAGACAAAATATAAGTCCAAACAAAAGTTCCAAGACGTAACATTTGACCAAGCAAATGTTGTTTGATATTCTTCGACAAATGTTAAAGTTAGATAAATATTTAGTGTGCCTAAAAGGACTTTGATATTCCTATATTATGAAAACTATATAAGTCTCAGCTTAGTCATATCCGACCAGAGTCTTACAATTTTGATTTTATAAAAAAATTAAATAATGTTAAGCCAAAAGGAATTTAGAAAAAAAAATATGTCAAAAGAGAATTTTTCTTACATTTTAATTCCTAATCTCCGAAGCCTTAGCTTCGCCCTGCTGTTGCCGAAGCCAGTCCTAAAGTGATCTTCCAATTGCACAACTTGTCTTATATATGATTTGGCACAGCTCACTGAACATAGAAAGACGGGATCACAAAGGGAAGGTAGGCAAACCAAAGAAAGTAAACAGGGGAGGGATCCACACGCAACATAGGCTTCCACACTTTTCTAGAATAATTGAGAATTAACTGGACAATGGTTGAAGAGTCTCTTCTTTCTTCCGAAGTTCTTTGGCCTGGGATTTTTGTGTTATGTACATGCGTTGGCGCAACCTCAGTGTCTCATAGCTTGTTGTTGCGGCCGGGCGTGTTTTTGTGGCAGGGAGTATAGAGTCCGTAGTTGAGTCAACAGCAGTCGGCATCCGAGTAATGGGGTAAGTCTATGGTTTATTCACTTAAGCATCTTGGACTTGCAGCTAATGCTACAATATAAATATAATTAGCAAACCAATAAGAACTAAGCACAACGCAGAGATCCCGCTTTAAGTGAACGGGCACATATTACTACAAATATATGCTTTAACCCAACATGGCAGATAAGTTCAATAGACAGGAAAAGCTTTTATGAGTAATAAATACCAATATATAATAAAAAAAAGTGCACTTACCTTAGAAAGGGGCTCTTCAAGACTCGATAACAAAAAAGAGAATATATATATTAATAACACAAGAAAATAAATTCCAAGCTACGAAATGCACTTGGAAAATAGCTTTACATGTCTGAATCACATGATGGTGGCCGTCTCAATCCTCTTCGGCCATTCGCGAAAAATAGCAAAAGATAATTCTACCTTCACCATCGTCGTTCGATTGCCCATCAGTATTTTTCTTCCCTCCTCAAAGCTCCACTCAAACTCTGCCATCTTTCCCCTCCATTTTTTTTTCCTGTTGCCAACATTTACTTTCAGCGAACCGTACAGAACTCCTAATAGGCGGCGCTAGTTATCATCTTGCTCTTTTCAAGCAATATTTCCCCGTAGGTAGATCGAATAATCGCAGTGGCCATCTTCGATTATTCGAGGGTTCCTCCAATGGCCACGCTGAAGCTTATGAATAGAATTTCATCACAGACTAAATGAAACCCTAGGATTTAAGGCTGATTAGAATGCGATTTTTTACAAAAATGCTAATTAAATATACAAAATAATTAAATATACAAAAAAATCTGACGTTTAAAAATTTGCTAGACGCGGAAAAATGTGGACTAAAGAAATCGTCTGAAAACCATAAACATAAAAATAAGTAATATATAACCCTGTTGACTTGACTCAGTATATGTTTGGTCATAAAACACGTGTTAACTTTACTTAACGTTCTCCGGTGTACTATCTTTAGTTTATTTGAAAGTCAAACGAATGTTATTTTTTTATGAATAGTAATGTATTCTATTATAATACACAAGGAGAATCTTTAAGTAGTTTTACGTTACTTAATGTGAATACTAATAAACGTTTAGTAATTATTTAGCTATCTTGATCCCGAAAAGAAGCAGTCTTATCATTTAGGGTACATCATGATTTATATTATAATATATGTCCATTGTGTAGCCATCTTTGTTGAAACATCCTACATTTGTGTCTGATAATGCGTCGTACAAGTTGTAATCAGTTATTTGCGTTTTTGGCTAGAGTCGCATGGCTACCACTACAACTTACCGCGGCGATACAAACCATGTATTGTTTTCTAAGACATGAGACTCCAACCGCATTTTTTAGTCAATTTTAAGATTACAGTTGTTCCAAGTGACAGCAATTTTAAATATATATTTTTGTAGGACTAAAATGAAGATGAAATATTTTAGTGTTGTTTTATAGTAGAAGGAGAAGGAAAAAGGTAAAAACATGTATGAATGTTCTTATACTCTGAATGTTATAAATTGATTACGCATGGCTGTTTTGTACAACTTACATAGCACCACATCCTGCGAGCATATCATTAGCTCCTCAACATTTGAGAAAGTTGTCAATAAATTCTAGGTAACTTTTAAAGATATTCAATAAATTTTAAGGCTATCATGTGAAAAAAATTAATTATATATTTGTGCTGGAGAAATTTTTTATTTATTTTGGCCAAAAAATGTTTTGCCATAAAAACTACAATAACACTGGTTTTCTCGTGTCCCCTTTCAACGTACCTTAAGTGCATCAATATAAGATGCAACCCACTTTACAAAATATTTTAGAAGTCTCTAAGCAGGAAGCTTCGTTACATATTGAAACAGTTATTCCTTCGTGGATAACACAGAATCAGATTCCTTTTTTACTCACTAATTATTTATTTTAATAAAAGGAAAACACCGATGACTCTGCCTTGTTCCTTTCCAGCCGGAAAGTACATTTGAGAAGGCATTTGTTTTGTTAAGTAGACTGACCTGATGAAAGATCTCTCCGCCCAGCACATGAACGAGGTTAGCTGTGTTATTTACTGGTCCTTGTTTATATTTAGCCGTGAATACTTGGGAGTCCACACTGTGCCAATTACCAAAGCGATTCTTAGCACACATGACCGTGGATAAAACTCCCACGTCACTACCTATACGTACCGACTCGCAAGTTCCCATGCGGAGACGATGTAGGATCTGAATAACTATTTAATTTTATTTATTTATTTGAAGTATCTAACTCGCACTTTCTAAACCGACTGATTATATCAGTACACGAGAATTTCCATGAGTGAGAGTGAAAGGGCCTACCAATTTTGTTGGGAAAGATATTCACACTTACTTTCCAGGTTTATCTTACATTTCAAAGTCGACATGGAAGCAACATCTTTATTTACCCTCCAAAAGAAGTTGAGCTAAGAATGTTTATAGCGCAAGAAAAATGTTTAGACTTTGTCTGTGTTTAAACCCACGAACATCGGATCTAGAGGCAAGTATTATACCCTGAGACTAACGAGGGATCTAAATAACGTTGACGGACTGGGAGCTTGTAAAATTTGGTGTAGATTTAGTGAATAAAATATATTTTTTTATCTTGGTCATTTTAGAGTCCCAGAAGAAACCCGCGTTTGTGGTTTCGGTTTAACACGCCACTTTGGCTTTTTCCTAAATAAATTCCCATCCTCCTTCTAGGCAAATTGGGGGATAGTTCCTCTAAACCTCTACTTTTCTTATCGCTACACCATTAATGTAAATGTGGTGACAAACCTAATGGATATTAGAACAGGGGTAGTGGTGAGTGGTTCCTTACAAGAAAAGTGTCTAGAAACGTATTATTATTATTATTATTATTATTATTATTATTATTATTATTATTATTATTATTACTGTTGTCTTATGTGGGGAATGCCAGGCCACCACCGTGGTTCGGATTCCACGTTAAACTGTAGGTCCTCCATTTCATCTCACAATCACCCTACCATTACACATTAGCGTAAGAGCGTATAACCCGAATTGGTAGTAAGACGCGGTGCTAATAATAATAATAATACTGTTGTCTTAAAGTGATTTTATTTGCCCTTTCTTTATCAAGCATTAAGATCAATAAATTGCTTAAAAACCATAGATGTGTCATTGAGTTTTCCCAGATTAAGAAAAGCTTTTAAATGTTTTTGATATTCCACAACAATTAAGCTAAAATTAAATTAATAGTAATACTCTTATAATAAAAAGAATCGAGTAAACAAGGTGAGATATTTAATAAAAATAATGTCATGGTTTTATCCATAATCACAAAAGGTTTCGTCATACAGTTGAATGGAACAAACATAAAAATATTTACAAATGGTTTTAAAGTTTAAACTTTTTAAAACAAGTATCACTCGAGAAATGTTGGCTATTTATGAATATTTTATAAACAAATTAGTAGAAAAATTAATACAATAATGTTGTCTACCATGCCTCCATAAATATGAGTTATTATATAATGGAGATTTTGATATTTTTATTTCATCATTATTCTTGAGTTGATGTAAATCACTAAATCCCTAGTGGCTTTGTTTAAGCTCTAATACTGAACATTTGCACTTAAATTATATGAACAATAATACACAAAGACAATTTGGAATTATTCACAACATATAAAATAGTATCTACCGTTTCTCTTGGAGTGTATTATTTTCCTATTACTTGGTGACCGACTTATCTTGTTCCTCATCAAAAACAACTTAATAAGGGTCGAAGCCTCACGTTAGAATATTTACTTAATATTTGAAGGAAATTTTCAAATTAATAAAACCCCTTAGCATGTCTTAGTCTCCTAGTACTCTCTTTTAAAATCTCGTTCTATTTGTGAGACAACAAACTAATTGAGAGCCATCTGTGAAACAATTTACGCACTATTTGATCTTGGTCTAGATATATCAGCTATCTCTATCAGTTTTTGCATTGTTCTTTCTCGAAACTAGACATAGCCCCTATCAAGGATTGGGTGACTAGGAAATGCAAAGAGGTACTACTATATATTAATTGAATACCCTCCCAATATTTACAAATGCATTATTAGATGGCACTTTCAGTTACATACTTGTTTCTGTTTCAGAAACAGAACTAGAGGAATATTAAGTAAAAGGAGAATAAGAAACCCCAAGAAGTATTGTGATCAGTGCTGTGCAGTCAGTAATCCAAGCCGTTCTTTAACTCCAATTCTAACTTCTCTATTTATTAACTGTCCGACTCAGACCCCGTCATAAATGTTGACTCGACGACTCCAACTTCACAGCCCTGATTAAGATATTATTTTAAAACATTATGTAATAAAAGTTTCATATTCATTTTTTCCAGTTATTGTTTTATTATTGTTATTGAATTTCAACTTTATTTTACTAACGATAGAGTATATTTTAATAAAGAAAATATATATTTGTTTCTTATTATATATATATATATATATATATATATATATATATATATATATATATATATATATATATATATATAAGCCAAATATAGCTATAGCTATATACATATATATGTATATATATGTATATAGCTATAGCTATATTTGGCTTAAGTAAAGGCGTAACATTTAAATGACCCGCTTACCTCCCTTTTGAGGTAAGAATGAAATTGTTATTAATTATTCACAATCAAATTTTGATAAAAAAAAATCAATTCATAAATAGCTACAGAAAGCGTACTATATCCTATAAACGTAATTGGCCGAGAATTTATCCAGTAAGTGAACATCAGTTCAAAACCACTGAATGTCAAATCGGTGATATGAGGTGTGTGTGGTCGCTGTGACGAAAAGAAGATAGGCCTGGTCAAGGAAACTTGCTAAAACAATCTTGTTGATGCAATTGTTTCTAAACACCGATTAATCTCGTGCAAAGCCGAGAAGTCGTCCATCAGCGTGGCGCTGGTTGTACAGATCAAGGAACACTTGGAGAAGGTAGGGGAGTTTAGGAGGCCAGAATAAGTTTCTCTCGTGACTTCAAGTTGGCAGACTCAGTATTTCTAGATGTCATGATAGTCCTTGTTGGGACTCGAGCCCGACGGGCTCAGTGATACCGGTTTGGGTTCGTTTATATTATTTAGGTACTGTCTTAGAAACGAATCTAAAGATCGGAATTTCAGGTGTTTCTTTTATATTCCCTAATTTATCCTATAATGAGGTTAGGATATTTATTTTTTTCATTCAACTTAAAAAAAATATTATTTTTGTGCACTTTTTTTACCACCCATTCGGGCTATCGGTTTATTTATACTAATAGGTGGGTTAAGGAAGAGGAAGGTACAATGTATACTAAATTTACCCACATTTGTAGGGAATGGGAAGCCATTTTATAAAAACCATTCTCAATAAACTCGACAGAAAGTCGAGCCCCGATCTCCCCGTTACTGGTTATATATTATATCGCAAGACTAACGTCTTAGACTATGCAACCTATGATGCAGTTCTTATTAGGTGTAATATTTTTTTAAAAAAATGGTGAATCACGACGTATGGTAGAAATGAGAACTATAAGGTTATTTTATTTAATATACGCATTTTCCCACATGGGCTATTTAGCGTCTTAAGATTTGGGATAGAAATGAGGAATATAATAAGATGAAATTCCTCCCCATTAGTGTGGAGAGAGTATGGGAAAACAATAGTGATGGAAAACAATTCCCAGTGCACCCAGCAGATTTTTGAACCTTGAACACCTCCTGACCATCCTAAAGAGACTTTAATGAGCTTTAGGGACTCTCGCCTTTAAACTATATGATCAATGGTGTAGATAAACTATGTCACATTAATAGAAATTAATGTTCAAATAAAAGTATAGCACTACATCACGACTTGGTGTTAGTAAATATTTATATACATTTAATGGTGGTATAATCCATATGGCAATTAGCGACTAGCCTATATAAAGTGTATCAATTGATACTTTAATTGCTAACCGAAATAGATATTAAGTCTATTTAAAACTTAATCGGGTAGATTTGAATAATATCACGATCCGCTTAGTTTATCGTATGCTTAAGTAACAATTGGCTTTTTTTTTGTCGTGAGGACGTAAATGTTTTAATCCTCACTGGCTGTACTGTAATGTCACTTCCTAAATAGTTTACTCCTCTCTCTCTTAGCAAACTCAGATACATTTTATTTAAATACTAACTTATTCATCCTCCCTCAGTAGTGTTAGTTTGCAGATAGCCCGAATAGAGGAAAAAATACTCGTTTCACACACACACACACACACACATGCACTCACGCACACACAAGAAGAGGAAATTTTAGAGGAGAGTGGTTTAAGAAATAATTATTATATTATTTTAAAATAATAATACTAAGTGACAATTGTACTCATTTTACATTAGTGTTTCTTTAAATTAACCCTTATTAGGTAAACACTTACGGCGAGCTTATTTTAAAGTTAATTTCATCGCACTTTATTGTAGCTTGATTTATTTTAAATACGCTATGTTGCATAAAAGAAATGAAAGCATTTAAATGTGCCCCAGTGTGGGTAGGCAATACTTCTGACGGGACCACCTTGCAGGACTGCTTGCTCTCCCCTGTATGTTGGTGACACCGTTTGCATACTTCTCAGCCCCATATCACCCAGTGACTCATTGGCTTGTTATTATCTAGAAAAAGATAGAGAGGGGGGAATATAGAGGGGGTAGAAAAGGATACAAAGGAGGTGGGATTATATATTTTGAGAAGAGAGAAAACCATATATCAGTTTTAAAATGTTATATGTTGAGTTCCACTTAATCCATAAAATGTACATACAAGTTGTATATAGACCCCATGAGAAAAAAACACCTGTAATTATGTCAGCTATCTAATTTGAATGGTATATGATATTATTTTATCACAATAAGTGGAAATTAACTTTAGCATCTACGTATATAGGACCGAGATTTCAATATAGGGCCAACTTATTCGAATAAATATAATTCCCTTCCTGATTTTACAGTAATCATTTTGCATGAGAGAACTGTTTTCCTTCGAGTTACCTTTATATAATAATATTTATATATAAATACGCTTCAATAGTTTTGTATTCTTAATTACATGTTTATTAAGTAATTATATATTTATAAATATAAATAAATATAATATATTATATAAACTATGTATAATTTATATATATATATAGAAATTGTAGGTATTTATGTATAATATACGCACCTCGGCGGCATAGTTGGCTAACGCGCTTGTCGTGTTGAGCTAAACTGCTGAGGACGGGGAGATCGAGGTTCGAATCTCAGTCGGGTGAACTGAGGGTGGTTTTTACTAAATGGTTTTCCACTCTCCCTCCACGCAAATGCGGGTTCACTTCCTCTAATTCAACCTTCCCTATTCCTAATCCATTAGCGTAATTAGTACTTAAAGCGTATAACCCAAACGGGTAGTAAGACGTGGTGCTAAATAATAATAATAATAATAATATGTATAAATTATTATATATATTTATGTATATATTTACTTTGCACTCCTTTCGAGCCCCCACAAACCTCTAAACCACCCAAACTTTTAGAGCATTTATTTCAATAGTAGTTGTATATATTATAATTATTTATATTAAAAATCTAAAACCAGTGAAATTTTTTCAAGGTTAGCCTTAACGAATATACCCACTTCGGTGGCCACAAGTCCAAAGGAATCATTCTCGCAATATACTGGGCTGACGACGACGGAGATAATCAGAGTTCGATTACAAATCCGGTGTTCCCAAATTGATTTTCCTACAGTTTTATCCACTCATTCTATATAGCTATCTATCTCTCTCCATGCACCTGTGGGCACACTTCTTACTATCTCATTATTAACAAATTAGAGTAATTAATTAGTACAGACGCGTATGACCCGAATTAGTAGTAAGACGCGGTCACAAAATATATGTTTATTATAATCGTTAGGATTAAAAATGAAACTGAATCCAATACGACAATATTCAGGGACAAGCTAAATATATTATCCAAACGGAAATACTTGGAAAACAAGGTAAAAAGTGAACCTGTGCAGTAAAAGACGATACTTGAAAAAATAAGTCCACAAACACTAAACTTGCCACGCAATCCTACCCACTAGCCAAGAGTTACTGACTTAAGATAGTTTTAAATATATCTATAAAAGGTTTTACTATTTAAAGTAAAACTAATTTTATAAATCAAGCAATTAGCTAAAATATCTTTCTTAGTGGTCCACCGGGATCGGTTTACGATTTGCCAAGAGATAGTAGTACGAGAAAATAGTGCATTATATAGTGTATTATTGTGTGAAATTAATGATGATTATAGTATACTTATTTGTATTCCACTCAATAGTAACAGTACGATAATTTATGTTGTTTTATTATGTACTTTTATTATTATTTTTAAAATGTGTCTTTTAAGAGTATTACAATTTAAGTAGTTAGCTAGACAGAATTCCACAAATTAATGTATTTTTTTTACAAATTTAATTCTATAAAATATTATTTTAAAAAAAATTGTATAAACGATATATCAAACAAACATAATTTAATTAGAAGGAGAACTCAAGATTTACTTACAAATCTAAAACATAAGAATTAATAATGTATAACAAAGTATCTTATTACTTTATTCACATTTGATCTATTAAACCTAGATAAATTTGTTAGGAAAATTAATGAATCAGTTTTAAAATTATATTTATGATTCTTTAATAAAAACAATTTTTTTAGTTAAATCATAAATGCCTTGTTTTAGATTTTATTGGGGAAATAAGCCAATAATGAGTTATTAATTATTTTTTGTCTGAAAAATGTAGTGTACACCAAGGCTTTGGATGCCAAAAATTTTAATTAATACCTCTTGGAGTTTCTTGTTCTCCTATTACCTCAAAACAGAATTTTCCTGTTTCTGATTTAATAAATTGGTGACATATTTCGATGCACTTCCCGCACGAACCTTATAATTAATACCTCTTGGCTGGTCCTAGTCTCCTGATAACTTCTTTGAAAATCTGGTGCTATTTCTGACAAATAAATGGCCGGCTCCCGGCTGCTGTTGGTTGGTTGGCTAAATAAATAATGTCTCACGAAATAAATAGGCAGGCCGGCCTTCTCTCTCTCTCTGGCTGTTATGATCAAGCTCATAAACCCGACAATTTTACTATCAAGTATTAGGAAAGTAAGACATACCAATGGTATAATATTTACTAATCGTTGTGGGCTCTGTCTCAGAAACAGTAATAGAATGTTACCAAGTATTAAGAGAATAGGAATTCAAACAGTACATATTGGAATATAAAAATATTAAACGTCATATTTATCTCTGATAAAAACTACAACAGTAACAAACAACCCATGGTTAGTAATTGACTTGTATTTTTTTTCTGTTCCATTTTTATTAAAATAATTTACGTTTAATTGAGAAGATTTTATGCAAGGATGTACTTAATAAAAATATATTTTTTGTTAATATAATTGATGTTTAGTTAAAACGATTTTACACTAAGATAAATGTGCAGTACTCTACCAAAAATCGATTTTTAATTGCTCACTCTTAGAGTACTATTTTCTCTACGTGGGCCTCACATCAATCAAATAAAATAGAGTAAGTACTACGGGATATTTTTTTATTTACAATGTTTAGGCTAGTGTCTGTCTGCCGTTAAGTATCGGTCGACTTATTGACGCTGTATTGAACGATTTTATATGTCTAAAAAAAACTATACTAAGAGATTATCCTGGTCTAATGTACTCCATTTTGGGACAGCAGAACAATGGCAAAAGCTATTTTTTACAAATGAATTGAAGTTTCAATTGTTCGTAACGTAAGGATTATATTTGAGCTTATGAACGCACAGTATTAATATAACCAAAAAAACCATTCCTGGTTCGGCCAGACTGATAAGCACGGGAGGGAACAAGCGAGCGACTGAGCGACTGCGCGGCCAAACTGGCGAGCGAGTGAGCGAGCACGTGATTGGCAGATAGCTCTCGATAGCTGTTGACGGGGAGGTCAAAGATTCGAATCTTGGCTCAGTGAACTGAACCTGTTTTTGACAAGTGATTTCTTGTTTTGGTTTCCCCATCCTCTCTCCACGCTAATGGTGATTCTGATTTGAAAAGGCCTAATTTGATTATATTATTGAAATGTTTTAACATATCAGTATTACATATATATCTATTTATATATAGTGTATGGTTTTACCAATTAAATTAGGTTGTTAGTAGCAACTATGCTAAACCTATCAATAATTATAAAAAAATCAAATATCATGTCAAATTGAGAAGATTTTCTAGCACGCAATGAACCAACATACAATAATATTGCCCATCGCCTGTAAACTAGACTGTACCGGCTCGAGCGCTCGCGCTTGAAAATTAGGGTCAGTTCAATCTTTCAAGCACGGTCGCTCCATCTGGCCACCTTTCATTACAACCAATGGGTTATCTTTTATTTTCTAGTCGCTCTCCCAGTCTGGCCGTACACTGATCTTTAGCTGTCACTTTAGAGTATATATATATATTATCAATACCTACAAAATAAAATTAACTATATAGTAAAATGTTATCAACGTTGGTAGAAAAAAAAAGTTTGTTATAAAATACCTTTCCAACGGAAATTAGACTTTAGTAGCATCAAGTGTAACTTTAAACCCTGATCTTTTATATAAACAAGCGCGAACTTAAGGGGGGAAGAGGGGGCACTTGCCCCCTCCCTTAGATAGAATATTTGATTTTTTCTAGACTAATGGAAGGGGAGAGTGAGGGCTTTGGTGGCGACCATTGAGGTTGTATATTAAATTATGGAGTGTAATTACAGAGTAATTACTTGTAGGGATGAAGCTGGGCTTGAACTCAGCATGGGCGAATGAACGAGTCATGGATGGAAGGGGAAATGTTTTTCCGTTCAATGTATCTGTACCCCTCCTCTTCCCTCCCTTCCCCCCTTTTTACAATTTTGAAATTCTTGTTTGTATAGTAAGCCTACTTTCGACCAGTGTTAATGATTGAAAGCCATTCAAATTTGACAATCTTGATACATGTTTTAGTTAATTAAAAAGTTAATCTAAAATTTAACAAAGGCTTCCAGTAATACTCCTTATACCGTACATTACTGTATAATTTATCATACACAATAAACTAGACGGAATACAATATAAATACAAGTATTGTAATATTTTAATTTACATAATTGTGACAACATTAGTTTCCAGTTTGTCAAATTAAGGTATTCCCATAAAAATCCGACTGTAGTGTGTGTGTGTGTGTGTGTGTCTGTGTGTGTGTGTGTGTATTTGGTGGTGTGTGTGTATCTTACCAACTTGGAGGATACAGAGCTCTTTTTAAATACCATTAATTATACTAATCCTTCTATTCTCCAAAGACACGCGCGGCCGGTCAACTGCTCTGCATGGACTTGAATATTTAACAAATCTTAGAATTTATGAATGGATTAGATGCCAAAGCTATAATATTTGTTAGTTATGGTTATATCCACAAATAAATATCATATTATTTAAATTTAAAAATTTCACCCCAACAATGATTGGATAGCTCAGTGATAGAGCATTGGCTTACCAAAACAAAGATCCTTGGTTCTATTCTTTTGTCCAGGTGTAATCTTTTATTTTGATCAATATTATATTTACGATGCCCACACCAGAGAGCATTCGGAAAAAGCGTCGGTCTCATTCTAGTTTTACTTGTTTTAGATCGGAGGATGATGGCTTTGAACACTGACTGGTTGGATGTACTGAGGTAGTCTGACTTAAAATGGTTCCCCACTCTCCCACCCCATAAAGCGGGTACATTTCTCTTACAGTATTCCTTCCTCATCGCTATTCTATCAGTGTGAATAATCAAGGCGGCTATTAAAACACAACGAACAAAATACATATGAATATATAGGCCTATGTTTAGACATGCAATACTAAACTAGGTTCTTTTAATAATATTAATTAGCATAATTGGTGTAATAAGTGTTACTTCCGCTCGGGCTAGTCACGTGAAAACGAGAGAAACCATTTAGAAAATAATATCCTACTTGGGGTTCAAACTCCTTCACTGATAATCCAGTCAGTTGCTTGAGTGACGACTTGCAGTGTGACCACCATTACGGATAGTACCAACTATGAATATAAACGGTCTACCCCAAGGATATAGTACTTTATTTTGTCTCGAAAGGCCGTTTTACACTTAATTTCTTTGCCATATAGAAGATATCCAGAATCTACTGGCACATATTATTTTACTTATTGTTATGAGGAAGGGAAGGAAAGAACATTCTGGATGCTGAAGGAGGAGGCAGAGGACAAGAAGCATTGGTGGTCTATGTTTATTAACAAAAGGAATTGATCTGTCGTATGACAGAACACTTAGTAATAATAATTGTCTTACTAGCTTTAAGTATAAATCAAGGTATTAGTTTAGTTGCAGAGATTGTAGGACATTCTCTGTCAAGGGAAGCCCGTGTTTGATGCTAACATTCCACACACACACAAATACTTTTTTGTTTTACTTTGTGGTTCCACGCCTCTCTCAAATCAAATGGCAGATAATTTTATTTTTGTTATACTCATTCACAACTATCTGATCCTTTAAATCAACTTGTTTCATGCTGGTGATGCCAGTACTTGCACTTTAAATTGGTGATGATTTTGATAATATTATTACTAATAACACTATGTGCAAATTAATATAGCTAATAATCTGTATAGCCCTAGTATCTTTATTATCTTTAATGATGCTTTGGTTTGAATCCTATCTGAAGCTTCCAAGAGAGAATAGATAAGATGTGTTGCCCCCAAAGCATTCTAAAATTAAAAAGTTCTAAAATATGTTGAGCCTTGTGTATTGAGTGCTTTATAAAATACACGAAGAAATTAATCAGTCTCATTAACCTTTCAGGTCTCCCTTTACGCAAATGTGGGTACGTTTCCCATAAATATAACCTTCCTAATCACTAAAACCATTAGCTTAATCAGTACATAAGTGTATACACCCTAACGGGTAGTAAGTAAGATGTGGTAATAAAAAATATATAGTCAAAAGCGTAACACTAGTGAGATAGAACTTGAGAGTTTTCTGCATTTTGGTGAAATATGAGGACGATACCATTTTATGAAAATCTAACCTCAGTACACCCATTCTGGATTCAAGCCCCGACCTTACAGTCAACAGAGGCCCAGGGTAAATAAACTCAACATTTATACCACGTGTGACATGCCAGGGTGTTTAGACTAGACTTATATGTTGTTTTTTAACTTGTGCCACTAGGTGTCTTCAGGCAAGATTCAAACCAGAGATATTAAAGGGTAGAGAAACAGAGATATTGGATCAGTCAGCCATGACACAGCATTCTAAATTAGAATGTGGACTGTAGCAATTTGGACAAGCTTGATCTATATTAGAAGGTGATGAATAGGTGAGGTTTATAAAGCAATAATTTTAGAGTGAAAAGGAAAAACCAACTAAGTCCAAACAATATCAAATAGAATCAGCGAAAGTTTAATGTTTTAAAAAAACATTACTTTGTTGTTATTATTATTATTATTATTATTTTATTATTATTATTATTATATTATTATTAGCACCGCGTCTTACTACCCGTTCGGGTTATACACACTTACGCTAATGTGTAATGGTAGGGTGATTGTGAGATGAAATGAGGACCTACAGTTTAACGTGGAATCCGAACCACGGTGGAGGCCTGGCATTCCCCACATTCACAATATGTCTTGTCAGAGGTGAAGGAAGGGTTTGGTAATCAGATAAATCTGTGCCGGGACCAGGGATTGAACCCCAGACCCCAGCACAGAAGTCTGACACCTTACCTCTAGACCACCAGGTCACATTTTCTTTGTTACTTAGCTGATTTACATTTATATTATATCATCATTTTTGTTTTAATATCTACATAAGGATCCGTTTTGGTGGTCGCGTGGTCTAACACGCTTATCTTGTGTTAGACTAGACTGCCAATGAAAGGGGGATCGAGGTTAAAGTCTTAATCGGGTGTACTGAGGGTTGTTTTTCCAAAATTGTTTCCCACTCTTCCTCCACATAAATATGAGTACACTTCCTCTAAATTTAACCTTCCTAATTCCTAAAGACCTAGTGTTATTATTACATAAGCATATAACCTGAGAGGGTAGTAAGACGCAGTGCTAAGAAAAATCCAGATAAAAAGTAAAAAACACAATAAATTATATTTTGTTATTTTATTCTATACAATAGTCTACAATAATTTTCACAGTCATATATTTAACAAAATGTAATAATTCTAAACACACAAACCTTTATTTAACAGTATGATTTAAGTAGCTTCATAAGTCAACTAGTATGAACACATTAAAAGTGTAAAATTAATATTGAAGACATTTGCAATGGGGGGAGGAAAAAAGGTGCCTAAATGGAAACATAATATAAACAATCAAACCAGATTCCACAGTCACAGCCTAAAATAACTTTTTATGAAATGCCCAGAAAAAAATTTCTTACAAAAATGACATTTAAAAAAAAATATAAAAGCAATTATATTAGATACATTGACTGACAATTATTGGTAAGCTTATAAATACTGCCAAAAACAAATAGTATGAAGACAAGTGGTATCTCTAAGACAAACATTTACAGCAACGATCAAATTAATGCAAATAAATCTATTACTTACAAATCCCAATGGTGTGTTTAGCTTTTAAATATCATTTATATTTAATAGCTATATTATATCATTTAATAAAAAACTAACCCAAAACCCCAAATTCATATATTTATTAAGGTATCTACTTCGAAAAAATACATATAAAATAGTTATATCACTGTTTTATTAGAGCAATATTAAAATGTATTTCAGACTTTGTATAGCAAAATACAGTTATTTCCCTTCTTAAGTATTTAAAACATAAAAATACTTAAATAATCAATAACGAAGTTTTATTGATGAGACCCAAATTAATAAACACTCTACGATTGTGTTGTTTCTTTCTACAGACTCTGGAGTCAAAGGACAATAATTCACCAGCGATGTGCTACAGCCTTTAGGAGGGTTATTTTTTATCACCGCATCTTACTACCTGATCATATTACACGAACATATACTAATTATGCTAATGAGTTAAGAATGAGTAAGGTTGAATTTATATGAAGAGTAACCACATTAGTTTTGAGGGAGAGTGGGAAACCATTTTGGAAAAACTATGCTCAATACATCCAACCGAGATTTGAACCCCGATCTCCCTGTCATTGGCACTCTAGTCTAATACGAGAGTGACAGCTTAGACCATGCAGCCAACATAGTAGTCTAGATGTATTTAGAGATGGGGAATTGAATATGATAATAAAAAGTTAAAAATATATTGAGTCATTTCCCCGTAACTTAAGTTTTTATACAGAAACCCAACTTTAAAATATAATGTTATAATACCTCCCATTACTCGATAATAACAGACCCATATTGGTTATCACAT
Source organism: Timema cristinae (assembly GCA_039000515.1). Lineage (NCBI taxonomy): Eukaryota > Metazoa > Arthropoda > Insecta > Phasmatodea > Timematidae > Timema > Timema cristinae. The sequence continues at coordinate 56,444,389 of JBCFYV010000001.1, forward strand.
AGTCTAAGATGCTACTCTCGTAATAGACTAAATTGCCAAAGATGGGAAAATCAGGATTATATTTTGGCCGGGTGCAGCGAGGAAAGTTTTTCCTAAATTGTTTTACACTCTCCCTCTGTGCAAATGCTGGTTAAATTCTTCTAGATTAAACCTTAATATCTCTAACTTATTAGTTTAATTAGTACTTAAGTATATATCCCGAATGGGTAGTAAGACGTGGGGCTTAAAATATAATAATAATAACAGTTCTTATACAGTTAGCATGTATTGTCTTCGTAATGATTTAAGCAATGTTCAAAATGACCGGAAAACTAAGCGTAGGTAAATAGTTTGTGATCATTATTTATAGCTTATAAACTCAATTATTTAGATCATTCTGTGATTTATGTTTAGGCCTAATGATTTTAGGAAAACAAATGGATTATTTAGATTTCAAGTGGTAAAATTAAGTTTGAGAATAAAACATAATAATATCAAAATTGAGATAGATAATCTGCAATTATTTGTGACAAACGTTAAATATCAATGTATCCATTTAGTGAGTGTGAAAATGTGTAAATAAACTAAACTAAACCGTTATCTCCCTCCTTGTGAAAACTTCAGTTTACTTAGTACTTATGTGCATTAGCCAACATTCTAAACAATGTTTAATGAAGTGTGTTAAAATTCAAATAATGGAACTCTGTGATAATGTGGAAATAGTAAGTGAAGTTTAAAGGACCCTTATGTTTACATATCATCATACTAATTCAACTTGGTCACCATGAAAAATTCTTAATTCCCAACCAACCATGTTAATAAATAAATAAACTGGCTTGTTAACAAATATGTTACTTGTACATGCAACTTAGGTTCCTGAATGAAGTCAAAGTCTTGATACAAAACCAAGTTTGAATCAACCATCATTTTGACAAAAGCCATATCATTTACAATAATTCATAAATACATTTGGGAGTAAGTTAAATTGTTATGATATACATTTGGCTAAAATAAATTCTAAGCTGTATACATTAGAAAATTATATAGAAAATAAATAGAAATAGAATACTAATTTTACAATTATCTTACAATTTTTGAGATCAATTTTTATTGCACGAAACAGGGGTATATAGGGAATATTATCTCCAAACAATTACTTGTGTGCATTATTAAAAATAAGTTTTAGGCTTATGTTGGCCTAATTCAACACGGGAGAATAAATTATAGTAAAATTTTATTGGTAGTGATACAAACTATCAAAAGGGAAAGCTCAATAACATTATATGTTAGATTAGTCAAAATAGCTCTCGTCACTTATGTAACCGTCAGATATCTACCGCCATATGAAAATTCCACTGGATGTACATAATGATTTCTGGCATATTCAATTCCTCTATTGATATAATAAAAAGCGGTGGTCAACCACTATCAATACAGTGATAGCTGGTTTTTAGTGAAACAATAAATATAATTGCTCTAAGGAAATTAGGTACCAATATATGATTGCATTAATAAACATAATATGTATAAATATTTATAGTTATATATATTAATATATGTATAAATAGATATACATATATACATATATATAACAATGTATAATACTTTGACTATTAATTTATTCCCTGAACCAAGCCAATACATTTTCAGTTAATTTGATCAGAAGAGGATGAAAAATACATCTAACTTATTAAATAATAACAGTTGTGCAATAATTTAAGCTGCACTTTAATAATCAATAAATAAACTGATAAAATTTGTATCAAAGAAACAACAATTATAAGAACCATTTTCTCTCAATACTACTTCTTTACAAACAATGCCTTATTATTATGTTGGTCTTTTGTATAACACCTATAATGTTAGCCCACTCTGGAATCCCATTCCAAAAGCATGTTTCAACTTGTAATTGTATTTTGCTGCATCTTTTACACAAGTTTGAAAAAAATATAGACATATAAATAAATTATTAGTGTAAAAGTTTGAGCATAAAATAATAATATTCATACATTTTCAAAATGTGTACATTATTTATTGAGTTGTATGTGCTTCAGGGACAAATTTATTAAGTGCGACTAAGTATAATGTTACTCTGTTTCCCATGAAAGGTAGCAGTCTCTTTTAGACCAATTGTACTATGGCCATAATCTTATAAGCCAACCCTGCTCAAATTATGACCCACGATCATATTTGGCCCATCAAATATTTTTATGCTATCCACAAGCTATAACTATTTATCTATGAAAAATAAAATATTACTAAAAGTACCAGAATTAAAAAAAAAAATTGTTTATGGAAAATCTACAATTTCTAAAAAAACAACCGATCAACAGCATTTATAATCAGTTTTAATATTCTCAACTACTTAATTTACATCTGACATTAAAAAAAGTTGAAAGATGCCTTTTAATAAATTGCATTTATCCCATTAATTTCTGTTTTATTGGAGACAAATAAACTTTTTTTACTCTCCCCTTTTTTATTTTGTATGTATAATTTTGTTTTTTAATCAAATGTATTTACTAAAAATAGTGTTTTACTTGGTTGCCCATTCTTATATTTAAATTACGAATACAGCCCTTCAGCTCAAAAATGTGTCCAGGCCTGTTATAAAGCTAATCTATAGTAGAAACGTGCAAGGTAAGCTTGCTATATCTCATGATAAACAGACTGTATGTACAGACATACTAAGTTTGGTTGGAATAAATTTAAAGATTTTATTTTCTTATCAAAATGAATTTTATTTTCAATATCTTTAAAAGTAGCTAAGATTATATTTAACAATCTTAATTATTTTGAAAATCAATGTCCTTCATCAACAATAATACCATAAAGATTGAAATAAAGCCAAAAAATGCCGACAATTTGGAAATATATAGTTGTAATGTTGTCTCAATATATGCCACCAATAATTACTATTAATGAATGCGACAACATTCTGAGAAAAGAAATATAAAAGCGGTTTGATTACCATAATTTTTCCCCATTTTGACACATTAAATGGTGGTACATGATCACCTTTTGGTGCAGTGTCACAACAATATGTGATAACAATCCTTTTATACTAAAGTATGTTTTCTATGAAACATGTAAGTTACAAAACTATGTTCAAAATCGAGTTAGAGTCAGGTAACATAACAATATCACAGACATGTGGGATATTCCTCTTCTGCATAAAGTAACCATGATTTTCTCACATTATTCCACAGACAAAATTACAATTTAGTTCACTAGGGCTATGGAGTAATCAACATAGTAAATTTACTTAGTGTTATGGAGTAATCAACATGTAAATTTACCTAGTGCATGGAGTATCAACATATTAAATTTATATAGTGTTATGGAGTAATCAAAATAATAATATTTACCTAGTGTTATGTAGTAATCAAAATAGTAAATGTAACTAGTGCTATGGAGTAATACACATATTAAATTTACTTAGTGTATGGAGTAATAACATATAAATTTACTAGTGTTATGGAGTAATAAACATATTAAATTACTTAGTGTTATGGAGTAATCAAAAAACATATTAAATATATCTAGTGTATGGAGTAATAAACAAAACATAAATAATATTTTACCTAGTGTTATGGAGTAATAAACATGATAAATGTACCTAGTGCTATGGAGTAATAAACATATTAAATTTACTTAGTGTTATGGAGTAATCAACATAATAAATTTACCTAGTGTTATGGATTAATAAACATGATAAATGTACCTAGTGCTATGGAATAATAAACATTATTAAATTTACTTAGTGTTATGGAGTAATCAACATAATAAATTTACCTAGTGTTATGGAGTAATAAACATGATAAATGTACCTAGTGTTATGGAGTACAAAACATGATAAATGTCCTAGTGCTATGGATTAATCAACATATTAAATTTGCTTAGTGTTATGGAGTAATCTACATATTAAATTTACTTAGTGGTATGGAGTAATTTACATATTAAATTTACCTAAGTTTAGGTGTGGCATGTATTTTATTGTCCCATCAAACTCATTTAAAAAATATAAAGTAAATGGTTAGCCTACTTAGCATTGTCACCCATCCAAGTCAAAAGTATTGTCACTCTCATGATATAATATATATTAACATTGCTATGAACAAAATTTTGGTACAACTGCAAACTAGTAATAGCATTACTGTGAGCCATTATTTTGCATTTTTAACCAACTTTGAAAAATTAAAGGTGTTCAATTCAACCCATTTCTTTGGTTTTTTTCTGTATATTTAAGCATTTTTTTTTTTTACCAGATACACGTATTTTGATTATTCTTTAATTCTATTTTGAATATCAAATTACTCTTGGTGCTAATGTTTAAGTTTATTTTAGATAACTTAAATGAAAGATAGAAATTTAAAAAATATTGGGATGAAAAAAATTACATCACCTACATAAGCGAGTGGGATTTTTTATATTCTTCATTGCCAAGCAATGGAATGTTATAGCGTGATTATGCAGTCCAATAATCAAAATATTTTCATCATGCAAAATTTAATTTAAAAAATGTTTGTTGCAGGTATTATTGAAGACAAATTGTATGTGTGTAAAGTGCACTGCTGCTCCAAGCATAAAACGCTGCTACATATATTGTAAATGATAGATCAGCAAACATATTAAATGGCGATTTAAAAGTGTCTTCATTGAAAAAGTTCCACTTGACAAATTGCAAGTGACACTTTCTTTGGTCAGCTGTTTTGTTTTTAATCCTGGCAGTTACTGTTCCATGCAGCTGTTCGACGCGCTGTTCTACAAACTAGCTTAATAATCTCTTATGTACTAAAGTGAGGCGACGATAAGGCTCATGAATCAATGAGAGGCGCTGTGATCGTTGCTCGGCAGTCTCATTTGATAGACGCTCGTGAATCAATAAGAGGCGCTGTGATCGTTGCTCGGCCGTCTCATTACACTCGTGCATCTAACTGAGCCGATCTTTTATTTTGTAAAAAAGAAATCTGTTGATACACTACTTATATTGTCTGTGATTTTATTGGGAACTAATTGCATTGTCTGTGACATTATTAAGCACCAATTACGTTGTCTTAAACATTATTTAGGACCAATCAAATTGTCTGTGAACTTTTTGTGGATCAATTACATTATTTGTGATATTATTAAGGACCAATTACATTGTCTGTAGAATTATTCAGGACCAATCCAATTGTTTGTGAACTTATTGCGGATCTATTACATTATTTGTGACATTATTAAAGAACAATTACATTGCATGTGACATTGTTAAAGGACCAAATTAAATTATATGTGTCGTTATTAAAAACCGATTACAATGCATGCAAAATATTTTTTAGCATCAATTACATCAACTGTGACATTATTGGGGATCATTTAATCAACTGTGACATTATTAAGGCCAGTTGCTGACGTCATTCTGGCTAGTTTTCCATGGTGTAAAGGGGCATCACCTCCAGATCACCCCAAGTGCGTGTGTTTCTTACTAGACCGTCAGGCGAGTAGCCAACATATTCACGTATTGTTGCTAAGTCACGTGAGAGGGGCGGTTAGGGGGGCAGGGGGCGCCCCGCCGCGGGCTGCCTATTGTTGTTGGTGGTGGTGACGATGGGGGTGGTGGGGTGAGAGGTGGCGCATACGGGCAGCCGATGTATTGGTCGGCGATGCGACCCCCTTCTCGAAGACCACTTAGGAAGGCGCCATGCACGGTGGCTGGATAGTTCCTTATGGTGTGTTCACCTGAAACACAACAAAGTGCGAATAGACTTTTAGAGCGCTCAGACTTTTGTTTTTCTTCTCAAACCACAATGCTATTAATAATTCACTAAACAAATAATATCTCCAGTATAAAATTGGCTCATTAAGAAGGAAATTTAAGCGCCGATTATAAAAATGACACTAATTTGTGTGTTACATTTACATCAAAATATACTCAAAAATAAATTCTAAAAAAATACGATTTTTAGTACCATACAATTATACATTTAATACACCATCTTCATCATGTACTTTTTCACGTCAAAATATACCAATCTTATCCTAGATATTTTTCCACTCTCCCTTCACACGTTTTTGGGTACATTTCCTCTAAATTCAACATTAATCCTTAAGACATTAGCGTAATTATTACATAAGCGTATAACCCGAACGGGTAGTAAACCACGGTGCTGAAAAAAAAGGTTGTACACGTGACCTAATTTATGGTAATGTTTAAATGTGATTTTTGTTGGTTCTTTTACAAAACTATAAATAAATTAACGCGTAAGCTCTCATCACTAAGCGAACATGAATAGAGAGTGAAAACTGCAAGTCCTATAGAAGAATACACGATATAAAGAAGAAATGCGGGGTGTGGAAACTATGAACAATTTAAAATTAATATGCTTACTATAGTCTCTGGACGACTCTTCTTTAAACCTATTGCCGATACAGACAACAGGCAGCTAGTGCAACAAAACGTAAGACATCACCCTCCTAACAAAATAAAAGAACGGAAACACACAAACAAATAGTACATTTCGAAAATGACTTGTTACAAAAATTGTAGGGTCGGGCCATTTACCCTTTAAGTCCGGGTCACTGGAACTAAACCAGGGTGTGTGGGAGAGGGGGGCGGACGCATCCTGATGCAGGAAATGACATATTTTGTCCCGGAAGTACGAGGTATTAAGCTTTTAACCTCCCCAAATCTCCCTCCCCAAGAGATGAAAAGTGCTACCCAGATAATACTGCATTTCCTGCCCCCGGCACTGTTAGCCTCCAACCCCTGGCACTTCATATAATGGACCGGCGCAGTAGTAAAGATGAGTTATGGTGCTGGACGCGATAGTTTTTAGTTCATACGGTCAAATGGGGCGTGAATTATGAGTTTTCGCGACGTTCAATGTATTTACAAAATAGAGTTTTACGTGGACGCGACACAATAGTGTCATTTCGAGCTTGGCACCAATAAAACTAAGTTTATTTACGATATTTACAAGGTTTAATTTACAGATTTTTACCTAGGAGGCCCAGGTTCAATACTTATTAGATAATACAAGAATTCTTATCGTTCTTCCAAATAAAATGGCAGTGTAAGAGTTTTCTAAGAAGGTATTAGCATTTCATTAAACTATAGGCTATAGAAACTACTATTTTGTATTAGGGGTAGATAAAGTGCAATTGGAACAAATAATTATATCAGCACACGATTTACAAACAAACTTAGTTTTATATACTTGCATCCATAGTCGTAAGGTCTAATGCGTCAATTTTACACTAGATTTGCTTGCCTGTGACGGGGAAATCGGGATTCTAATCACAGCCGTATATTATTATTATTATTATTATTATTATTATATATTATTATTATTATTATTAGCACCACGTCTTACTACCCGTTCGGTTTATACGCACTTACGTTAATGTGTAATGGTAGGGTGATTGTGAGATGAAATGAAGGACCTACAGTTTAACGTGGAATCCGAACCACGGTGGAGGTCTGGCATTCCCCACATTCACAAGTTGTGATTAATACACGCCTTGTCAGAGGTGAAGGAAGGGTTTGGTAATCAGATAAATCTGTGTCGGGACCGAGGATTGAACCCTAGACTCCAGCTCAGTAGTCCGACACCTTACCTGTGGACCACCAGGTCATCCTATAGCCGTATTTAATGAGGTGTTATCTTTAAAAATGGTTTTCCTCTCTCTCTTTCTCTCTTCACGCAAGTGCGTGTATATTTTATCTTAAATTTACTCTACTCATCCTTTACCAATAGGTATAGTTTTTTAGTAAGATCAAGCTGGTAGTAAGACGCGCAAGGAAAATATTTCATCTCTCAAAACTAATCAGTTATGTTCAAAACTTCAAATAATTTACGTATATTGCAAACATGCTTGGAATGATATAGTTATTAAATTAAGTGAAAAATAGCAGCCTGGACATTGGAATCGAACCAAGGACCTTTAATTGTACACGATAAAGCTCTACTACTGAGCCATCCTGGTCGGGCTTGTATCCAGGTAAATCCTTCATCTGTATCCATGCTGTCATTTTTCAATTTATTTTAATTTTATTCAGCTATCAGGAATGATCCTGTGGACAATTGATCACGTATCAGTTTGTGATAATCTTTAATTTAAATAAATGAAACAGCTACTTTATAAAATAAATCAATACAGATATGTTATCAAATAAATCAATACAAACTTAGTGTATTCATAATCAGAGTGACCATAAAATCTCACAAATAAAGTTCCCTGTCCTATCCCTAAACCCAAAATCCAAATTTACCCGACTAAAACCCATTTAAATGTTTAAAAATAAATCAAAATCAATCTATTACATATAATTGTTTCTGAAATTCACTCAGATGTAAATATTCAAATTATAAAATACTTTGATGAAAGTTGTTTTATAAAAGAATTTAAATGGAATTTATTTTCTCTAGACAATGAAATTATACTCTTTTCCTGGATTAGGGTTAAATAAAAAGTTCTCTAACTTATATCTGATTTTTTTTTTTTTTTGTAATTTTAAATTAAACTTTTACAGGTTTTCCATATTTTCCTTGACAGTGTCCACCCTGATAAAAAAAATGGATGTACAATATTTATATACACTTAATTTAAACTGAATGTTGGTCAGTTTATCTTGCTTTTTTCTACTATGGTGAAGCTTGTGTGATAGTGGAGATTGGAGTGTACACGTTAAAAAAAAATATGCACGAAAATGTCCGAGAACTCTTAAGAAGATTTATCTTAAACTAAAAACAAAAATATAACTTTCGTGGGATATTAATTAAAAGTAATTACTTTGTACTCGAAATCAATATAATGTTATTTTTTCATAAAAGTATTTATAATATTAGTTGAACTACGTATATGTCAAATATGAAGTTAAAACCATTCAAATTAACTATCTTCTAAAATAGGCAGGAAGGATTTTTACTTGAGCAACATAATATAAAAAGTTTGTTTGAATTTAGGCAGAATGTTTAAAAATTGATTTGTAAGAATTTCGACAAAATTGAGTACACACTAATCTCATGTTCAACACCTAGTCTGAACCAGGGACATAACACTTAACTAGAAGCTGAATTAAACTTCAAACCAGAGAAGATAGCTTCCAACTGACAGGGTTGCTGTAGTGGTAATCGGCAAATGTAAGGGCGCTACTATGACCAAGTTCTAAACGTCATAACAAAGAAAAAAAGGTATTGAGCTGTGGATTTACACAAAAATAATAAAACTCTTAAACCATCACTGGGCTTCACATTAAACCCTATGACTTTGACATGCAAGAAAGTTGACTTAAGCGATTGTTGTCCTTTGTAAGACTAGTTCTTATTTATATATAAAAAATACTATTTCTGCTACTGCGGCTCATTCAGCGTGGCTTCACGTGACTAAGTGTTTGTAGATGATAATTTACTTTATATCACAAAATGAAAAAAAAAAAAAAAAATTCGCACTTATCAAACGTGATCGACTCTTCTCCACATTAGGTATAACACCTTTTAACCGGTAATTCAACTATAAACGCGACATTATGATAGTTATCTGAGCCTACATAGTTAACGTCCAAGTCTTCGGCAGCCAGTCTATCCAGCCACTGAATTACAGGCCGGGGAACGAATCCCAAAGAGAAAAGGTTTGTATTATCATAACCAACTGTCCGACAAGATAACACAAGATTTTTTTTTGGTACTTTTTTCGTTATTTTAAAAGTAGACAATTGTCTTTGGTACCAGAGTCAACCCTCATCTTTCCTCGTATCTAGACAACCACATCGCTCAAATAAAAGACACACAAACCAGTCGAAACAGAGGCTGATAATTCAACAAGAGGGCGATCGACCAGCGACCATAAAAGATTTATGCCACGTTCCATTCAACAATAAATCTGAAACTTAATCCGAAATTAGTTACCGCAGGAAATCCAGAGTCGTAAATTTGTTAGTTACCTCGAGCGTCTATCTATCTCTCTTTTGGCTAAAAAAAAAAAAAAAAAAAAAAAAAAAAAAAAAATGTGTTCATCTCGTACCAATTAGATTTTGTTTATTGATAAAAATTACAAACGCTCGTTGCCATGACATGTACAACATATTTAAAACATGACTGGAATATAGTTATATTGGAATGTGATTGTGTAAATCTTGCTAGTGCATTAAAGTTGCTTCTCAAACATATGGCAGCTCGAATGGCAGAGAGACAACATTTTGTTTCGTCGTAAATATTCAGATACAAACAAATATAGTTTGGTAAATGACTAGTTTTCGGTAGGATTTTGTTGAAACGAATGTTTGATTTTGGGAAGGCTTTTGCTAGGAAATGGATGGTTATTATTTGTATTTGCTCATAGGAACGAACAGAATGTAATATTTATGTATAGCCGTAGGTGCATTTTTTTGTTCTGTCTTTCAGACAACTAAGCTACAAGATCCAGTGGGATGAACGAAATGTCATCTGGACCAGTATTATGCCTTAATGACTCATAGGGACGGACAAATTTTAAATATAAACTCAGGACCTTTGTTATTTCTCCCTGACTATTCAACCTTGTGAATGGGTAAGATGTAAATAAGATTATATATATACCTGTAGTCTTTCTCCCTGACTATTCGACCTTGCTATTGGGTAAGATGTAACCAGGATTCTATAGACCTGTAGTCTTTCTTCCTGACTATTCGACCTTGCTATTGGGTAAGATGTAACCACGATGCTATAGACCTGTAGTCTTTCTTCCTGACTATTCAACCTTGTGAATGGGTAAGATGTAACCACGATGCTATAGACCTGTAGTCTTTCCTCCTGACTATTCAACCTTGTTAATGGGCAAGATGTAACCAGTATTCTATAGATCTATAGTCTTTCTTCCTGACTATTCGACCTTGCTATTGGGTAAGATGTAACCACGATTCTATATACCTGTAGTCTTTCTCCCTGACTATTCAACCTTGTGAATGGGTAATATGTAACCAGGATTCTATAGACCTGTAGTCTTTCTTCCTGACTATTCGACCTTGCTATTGGGTAAGATGTAACCAGGATTCTATAGACCTGTAGTCTTTCTTCCTGACTATTCGACCTTGCTATTGGGTAAGATGTAACCAGGATTCTATAGACCTGTAGTCTTTCTTCCTGACTATTCGACCTTGCTATTGGGTAAGATGTAACCAGGATTCTATAGACCTGTAGTCTTTCTTCCTGACTATTCGACCTTGCTATTGGGTAAGATGTAACCAGGATTCTATAGACCTGTAGTCTTTCTTCCTGACTATTCGACCTTGCTATTGGGCAAGATGTAACCAGGATTCTATAGACCTGTAGTCTTTCTTCCTGACTATTCGACCTTGCTATTGGGTAAGATGTAACCAGGATTCTATAGACCTGTAGTCTTTCTTCCTGACTATTCAAACTTGTGAATGGGTAAGATGTAACCAGGATTCTATAGACCTGTAGTCTTTCTTCCTGACTATTCGACCTTGCTATTGGGTAAGATGTAACCAGGATTCTATAGACCTGTAGTCTTTCTTCCTGACTATTCGACCTTGCTATTGGGTAAGATGTAACCAGGATTCTATAGACCTGTAGTCTTTCTTCCTGACTATTCGACCTTGCTATTGGGTAAGATGTAACCAGGATTCTATAGACCTGTAGTCTTTCTTCCTGACTATTCGACCTTGCTATTGGGTAAGATGTAACCAGGATTCTATAGACCTGTAGTCTTTCTTCCTGACTATTCGACCTTGCTATTGGGTAAGATGTAACCAGGATTCTATAGACCTGTAGTCTTTCTTCCTGACTATTCGACCTTGCTATTGGGTAAGATGTAACCAGGATTCTATAGACCTGTAGTCTTTCTTCCTGACTATTCGACCTTGCTATTGGGTAAGATGTAACCAGTATTCTATAGATCTATAGTCTATCTTCCTGACTATTCAACCTTGTGAATGGGCAAGATGTAACCAGTATTCTATAGACCTGTAGTCTTTCTCCCTGACTATTCAACCTTGTGAATGGGCAAGATGTAACCAGGATTCTATAGATCTATAGTCTTTCTTCCTGACTATTCGACCTTGCTATTGGGTAAGATGTAACCACGATTCTATATACCTGTAGTCTTTCTTCCTGACTATTCGACCTTGCTATTGGGTAAGATGTAACCAGGATTCTATAGATCTATAGTCTTTCTTCCTGACTATTCAACCTTGCTATTGGGTAAGATGTAACCAGGATTCTATAGACCTGTAGTCTTTCTTCCTGACAATTTGACCTTGAGAATGGGAAAGATATAACCATGGTACTTTAGATCTATAATCTTACTCCTAGCCGGTTGACCGTAAAGGGCAGCAGAGAAGGTCCCAATGTTGTTCATCTATGACTAACCAAGATAAATGGCAGGTGTTGGACAAGTACGCGCCGGTGTGTGTTTGTCGTTGTTTTGTCTTATTTTTGTGGGAATAAGATGAGGGAGGATACGAGGTTTATGTCGGAGTACGGTATGTTTTTTATTTATATTGGTCAATCCTTCACTTTTACAGGTAGTATATGTTTTAGGAAAAGAAACCACGCAGTTTCTTCTCAGGTGTTTGTTTACAAGCTGTCTAATAACGGCATTTTGGGTGTTTCAACACAGTTGGCAAAACTTAAAATATACTTAAAAAAATTAAGAGATTATAAAACGAGCTGATTAGTTACGCTTTTGGGATCATCTTTGTCAAAGACCGTACTATCCTGTGACAGTTAAGTATTTAAGCCCTTAAAATTATAAATTTGACTAAGTAATTTTTAGAAATTATGTTTTTGGTAACAATTAATTTAATAAAAATGTCTTAACACTGGAATATTTGTTTATGGGATTGGACATTATGTAATGTCAAAACCACTAAAATCATCCTCGATTGTCTGACAATTTGATGTTTTGACCCTAATCAAAAATTACTTTATTTGTTATTGGAAGACTAGATATATGTTTCTGACAATTTATTTGGATCATAGAACTATGACATTTCGCGTGAAGCTCTGATTAAAATGGGTCAATTTAACATTTTCATGGATTTTTTTATTATAAAACTGAAAGAGTAAGAATTTTAATAGTACAACGACATTATCATATTTTTCAGTTTCAAATTTGAGTGAACCATATTTCAAAATGACAAACCACTTCTTAATTAGCGCGTTATTTCTGAAAATCTCCTACGCGTTTTAGGCTGCCACAGACACTTTGAATAATTACTACAATTTAGACAAATTTTGAATGCGTTGTACACCGATTTATAGAAATATGCTTTTCTTTGCTATTTTAGTATTTTTATTAATGCTCTATTGAGTTATTAGGTCTTTATTCATTTACCAATAAAGTTCTTCATTAAATTCAATAGCTTACTATTGAATACATTTTTGTGACAACAATAAGAACAGTTTGTTAAGGAGGCTAAAACCCTTTTGTAAAATAATATATTACCATGTCATTATTATAAAGATACACACATTCACACGAGTGATATCTCGTGAGATGTTGCCTTCCTTGAGTGATAAATATTGTATTTTGTCTTTTAATACCGCCCAATAAAGATAGTCAATAGTTTGGACACATTTTCATTCGTTACGTTTTGTTTGAAAAGTTATTATTGCAGTGTTGAATGAGGATGAAAACTGTATTGTTATTAGAGTAAGGTTTGCGCTAGTGAGTTTTTTTTCTATACCGGAAGTGTTTATTTGTACAGACCAATTTTCAAAGGAAGAGCCTTAGCTGATATTTAGAAAAATTGTTCGATCTACTTTTTACATATTCATACGTCAAGTCATGTTATATGCAGCTGTCACTTTTGATATAATATTATCAATACCTATAAAATAACACAAATTTAATAGTGGTATATAGCAAACAATCAATGAATATCAACACGCAGGCTGTTAATTAGCTTTAAACTATGAATGAATTAAGACCCTAGGCAAGGATCGAATCCTGGATACCTCAGTGGTTGGAGCATTGGGGCGATAATTTAATGATCCCGGGATCGATTCCCGTGTTCAGATGTGATTTTTCAACTAATTCAAATTAAATAATCAACAACATTGGGCGCAAAAATGTGTTTATATTTTATAAAAGACTAATCTTATGAAAATTTGACTTTATTGAACTGTTCTGATACCTTAGTCTAATGTTAAGCGAGACAAACCAAACGTCTAAAATGTCTTGGTTTGGTATAATTTTATTTTATCAAATAAATATCAAAATCCTGGTACTAACATTGGATTTTTAGTACCTGTATTAACTGCTAGTTTGTAATATATTGTATTATATTATAATCGTATAGCTGTAGGCCTATTTATGAATAAATAATATTTTTAAACCTTTCATTGTGACACATTAAAGTAAAAATTACGTTACAACTAAATGGCCGTGACAAAGTTTGCATAGCTAAAAACATCGTGGACACTGATCGAGTATAAAGATCACTGGTCGGGAAAATTTAGTTTTAAATGTTCATATTGTATTTTGTTGAGCTACAAGTCTTACAGTAAGTTCGGAACTATGAAACTGGGCCTTTCAACACTCAAATGTGTTCGTGTTGTTTGCTAATTTAATTTATTTTAGATTAAGCTAGTTCGTTCCACAATAATCGTGGTAGACCTTTGCGATGACACGACGCGCACGTGTTATCACCTTGAGGTACGGGAGACGCGTGACGAGACGATGAGTATCTATTTGATTGGCGATGAATGTCAGGTGGCGAATTGATAAATAAACATGGGATGTAAAATATAAGCCCGTGGTGAGTTGATAAATAGTGGGATGTGAACAATAATCCCGTGGTGAGTTGATAAATAGTGGGATGTGAACAATAAGCTCGTGGTGAGTTGATAAATAGCGGGATGTAAACAATAAGGTCATGGTGAGTTGATAAAAAGTGGGATGTAAACAATAAGCCGGTGGTGAGTTGATAAATAGTGGGATGTAAACAATAAGCCCGTGGTGAGTTGATAAATAGTGGGATGTGAACAATAATCCCGTGGTGAGTTGATAAATAGTGGGATGTGAACAATAAGCTCGTGGTGAGTTGATAAATAGTGGGATGTAAACAATAAGCCCACGGTGAGTTAATAAATAGTGGGATGTAAACAATAAGCTCGTGGTGAGTTGATAAATAGTGGGATGTGAACAATAATGTCGTGGTGAGTTGATAAATAGTGGGATGTGAACAATAAGCAGGTGGTGAGTTGATAAATAGTGGGATGTGAACAATAAGCCCGTGGTGAGTTGATAAATAGTGGGATGTAAACAATAAGCAGGTGGTGAGTTGATAAATAGTGGGATGTGAACAATAAGCCCGTGGTAGAGTTGATAAATAGTGGGATGTAAACAATAAGCTCGTGGTGAGTTGATAAATAGTGGGATGTGAACAATAAGCCCGTGTGTGAGTTGATAAATAGTGGGATGTAGACAATAAGACCATGGTGAGTTGATAAATAGTGGGATGTGAAAATAAACCCGTGGTGAGTTGATAAATAGTGGGATGTGAACAATAAGCTCGTGGTGAGTTGATAAATAGTGGGATGTAAACAATAAGCAGGTGGTGAGTTGATAAATAGTGGGATGTGAACAATAAGCTCGTGGTGAGTTCATAAATGGGGAGGTGTAAACAATAAGCCCATGGTGATTTGATAAATATTGGGGTGAGAACAATAAGCTCGTGGTGAGTCGATAAATAGGGAGGTGTAAACAATAAGCCCATGGTGAGTTGATAAATAGTGGGATGCAAACAATAAGCCCATGGTGAGTTGATAAATAGTGGTATGTAAACAATAAGCTCGTGGTGAGTTGATAAATAGTGGGATGTAAACAATAAGCTCATGGTGGTTTATAAATAGTGGGATGTGAACAATAAGGCCATGGTAAGTTGATAAATAGTGGGATGTAAACAATAAGCTCATGGTGGGTTGATAAATAGTGGATGTGAACAATAAGGCCATGGTAAGTTGATAAATAGTGGGATGTAAACAATAAGCTCATGGTGGGTTGATAAATAGTGGGATGTAAACAATAAGCTCATGGTGGGTTGATAAATAGTGGGATGTGAACAAAAAGCCCATGGTGAGTTGATAAATAGTGGGGATGTAAAAAATAAGCTCATAGTTAGTTGATAAATAGTGGTATGTAAACAATAATCCCATGGTGAGTTGATAAATAGTGGGATGTAAACAATAAGCTCATGGTGGGTTGATAAATAGTGGGATGTAAACAATAAGCGCGTGGTGAGATGATAAATAGTGGGATGTGAACAATAATCCCGTGGTGAGTTGATAAATAGTGGATGTGAACAATAAGCTAGTGGTGAGTTTATAAATAGTGGGATGTGAACAATAAGGCCATGGTAAGTTGATAAATAGTGGGATGTAAACAATAATGTCGTGGTGAGTTGATAAATATGGGGATGTAAACAATAAGCGTGTTGTGAGTTGATAAATAGGGATGTAAACAATAAGCGCGTGGTGAGTTGATAAATAGGGAGATGTAAACAATAAGCGCGTGATATGTTGATAAATAGGGGGGTGTAAACCATAAGCACGTGGTGAGTTGATAAATAGCGGGATGTAAACAATAAGGTCATGGTGAGTTGATAAATAGGGGGATGTAAACAATAAGCGCGTGGTGAGTTGATAAATAGGGAGGTGTAAACAATAAGCACCTGGTGAGTTGATAAATAGGGATATGTAAACAATAAGCCCATGGTGAGTTGATAAATAGTGGGATGCAAACAATAAGCCCATGGTGAGTTGATAAATAGTGGTATGTAAACAATAAGCTCGTGGTGAGTTGATAAATAGTGGGATGTAAACAATAAGCTCATGGTGGGTTTATAAATAGTGGGATGTGAACAATAAGGCCATGGTAAGTTGATAAATAGTGGGATGTAAACAATAAGCTCATGGTGGGTTGATAAATAGTGGATGTGAACAAAAAGCCCATGGTGAGTTGATAAATAGTGGGGATGTAAAAATAAGCTCATAGTTAGTTGATAAATAGTGGTATGTAAACAATAATCCCATGGTGAGTTGATAAATAGTGGGATGTAAACAATAAGCTCATGGTGGGTTGATAAATAGTGGGATGTAAACAATAAGCGCGTGGTGAGATGATAAATAGTGGGATGTGAACAATAATCCCGTGGTGAGTTGATAAATAGTGGATGTGAACAATAAGCTAGTGGTGAGTTTATAAATAGTGGGATGTGAACAATAAGGCCATGGTAAGTTGATAAATAGTGGGATGTAAACAATAATGTCGTGGTGAGTTGATAAATATGGGGATGTAAACAATAAGCGTGTTGTGAGTTGATAAATAGCGGGATGTAAACAATAAGCGCGTGGTGAGTTGATAAATAGGGAGATGTAAACAATAAGCGCGTGATATGTTGATAAATAGGGGGGTGTAAACCATAAGCACGTGGTGAGTTGATAAATAGCGGGATGTAAACAATAAGGTCATGGTGAGTTGATAAATAGGGGGATGTAAACAATAAGCGCGTGGTGAGTTGATAAATAGGGAGGTGTAAACAATAAGCACCTGGTGAGTTGATAAATAGGGATATGTAAACAATAAGCGCGTGGTGAGTTGATAAATAGGGGGATTTAAACAATAAGCGCGTGGTGAGTTGATAAATAGTGGATGTGAACAATAAGCTAGTGGTGAGTTTATAAATAGGGGAATGTAAACAATAAGCACGTGGTGAGTTGATAAATAGGGGGATGTAAACAATAAGAGCGTGGTGAGTTGATAAATAGGGGTATGTAAACAATAAGCGCGTGGTGAGTTGATAAATAGGGGGATGTAAACAATAAGCACGTGGTGAGTTGATGGATGCTCGTTCGAATAACACTCAGCTACCCGCACCGATGGGAAAATAGACAAAAAATTTTGCCTCAGCTGCTTGTGAAGAGCCGTTTGAGGTTCCAATTCCAGCCGTGTATAATGATGAATGATTTTTTAAATGCCCCCGCCCCCCTCCGTGACATCACGCAATTGCGGGTACATTTCCAATACATTGTATTCTACCTGTTTAGCCCCAGTGATAGAATGCAGATATCCCGAACGAAGTAAGAAACGATAAAAATAAAATACAAATAAAACATCCATAAGCCATTTTTTTTCCCTAATATACACTACTTAGAATCTCTTAATTGCGTTCATCCATGACTTGGCGTCAAAACCCTGTCCCGATAAGAAGGTAACAAATAGCATAAACACCACCAAGGAGGGAGAAAGACCTGGGACATTCCTAGAGGCTGGACACAATAAACTACCAGGCACAATCAAAAACCTAATCTCAAAACAATCTCTCTCTTTCTCTCTACAGAGGTCATTTGCGTTACTAGACATTCTATTTAAACATATATTATATATATATATATATTTTTTTTTACCAAACCAACATTTTTAGTTAAGAGCAATTAATAATTAAGACGTGGCAATGGCTGAACCATCAACGCCTTTACTAACCCTATATAATAAGGCGGTGAGTTCAAGTGAAAACTTTCGACCGAATATCTTACTATTTATCTCTCAGATATCAAATGGGTGTGAGGGGGGAGGGGGAATAAGTTAAAATTTAGTGGTTCAAGGAAGAATGTTTGTGAATCAAGTCCATCCAAGTCCTCGGTATCTTGGTAAGAGAACTTCACGCGGGCAGACATTTATGGTGGATAAAAAAAATTCCGCGCATCAAATTAAAAAGTGTATAAAATATTTAACAGTAAATGATGTGAAAATCTAAATTTTACTGCAAAGATTTAATAGATACTATGGCTTAGCGTATGTAGTAGGATTTTGGTAGGAAAAAACGCTTAGAAAATATAAACATAAAACGTCTATAGCTTGGATCCAAGTCCAGAAATAGATAGGTCTTTCTCTGAATTCATGTTTTATACAGGAGTGAACTTTGGGGATAGTTTTAAACAAGTAGGGTGACCTGGTGGTCTAGGGGTAAGGTGTCAGAGTTCTGTGCTGGCGGCCGGTGTTCAATCCTCGGTCCCGGCACAGATTTATCTGATTACCAAACCCTTCCTTCACCTCTGACAAGACATCTTGTGAATGTGGGGTATACCAGGCCTCCACCGTGGTTCGGATTCCACGTTAAACTGTAGGTCCTTCATTTCATCTCACAATCACCCTACCATTACACATTAGCGTAAGTGCGTATAACCCGAATGGGTAGTAAGACGCGGTGCTAATAATAATAATAATAAATATAATAATAATAATAATAATAATTTAAACAAGTAAGTGCAAGTTAGAGGAAAATATTTATTTTACCTTAGCTTAAGCTCTGTAAAATGCGCCATTTCCTACTATCCTATGACTTTTACAAATCCTAAAATTTCCAACTTAAAAAGGATCCTTAAGGAAGTATATATAATTATATATACACTTTTAATTGCATCTTACTACCCACCCTGGCTATTAACATTCAATTAGTCTAATAGTGTAGGGCAGGTGTTGACAACCTTTTTTGGACAACGATCGACTTACAAACTTATCAAATGTCCCATGAAATTAAAAATCTTAGGTAGTTTCAAGTGAAAGTGTACCTTCATTAGCGTGCAGAAGGGATTGGTAAGCCATAGTCTTAAATATTATTATTATTATTATTATTATTATTATTATTATTAGCACCACGTCTTACTACCTGTTCGGGTTACACGCACTTACGCTAATATGGAATGGTAGGGTGAATGTGAGATAAAATGGAGGACATACAGTTTAACGTGGGATCCGAACCATGGTGGAAGTCTAACATTCCACGCATGGAGTCTTAAATAACATGTGAGTTACCAACTCTTGGTGCTAAAGGTCCCAAGTTAAATTCCAGGAACGGATGAAAATTAATAAGTGGTGAGTTGTGTATGTTCTAGTATAAGACTAGTTTGTGAGTCGTATGCTGATACAAGTGTGTTGCTAATACCATCTAGTTTAAAAAAAAAAGCAATCCGGTCTATTACAAGGTAACTTAGAGGAAATACGCCCAAATTAACGTAGAAAAATGCTGGGTAGAAAACAAAAGTGTCGAATCAAATATTGGGAAACAGCAATAATTGCGCGAAGTCCCGCTTTCCTGTCAACCCCGACCAAGTAGAACACGAGTCTTAAAGGTTTAGGCCAATACTCGGCCACTAGTGCCAAGTATGGGAACTACAGTAGCCCCATGGCATCTTTGCTGCTGACAGTTCACAGCTGACTTCTGACAGTCAACATTTAGGTATATACCTACATTTTGACTGTCAGAAGTGACATCTGTTAAACACATGTTTTTACAGACCATTTGATTCGGCGTAGGGATACATAATTTGGTCTGGTAACTTTTCAAAGTAGTCAGCTGTGAGCTGTGAGCTGTCAGTCAGCACCAAAGAAGCCATGGGGCTACTGTATTCATCTTTTAAGCTTTCTACCCAAAGTCTGACGCTTTAAGCTCAGTCGGTCCCCTGTTTGTCTACTGAGCCAAGGCCAAAAAATGTTATCATTTGGTGAAATGTAGGTTTTCCCTTTTTACTGTGATGAATTAACGGCCGGGGGCTGGATGTTGGTTTGTTCTAGATTTAAGACAGTTAATAAGTCGTATGCTGATAAAATCATTTGGCCCAGAAAGTGTACGTTAATGCCTCAATTGATTAAAGTGAAATGTATACTCAACTAATATATCCAACAAAACGTAGCCCCATATTTCCAAGTACAGCTCCATGTATATTAAAAAATAAACCCTGTGTTCTAAAGACCTTGTTTTCACAAAGAACTAGATATGAACAATGTCCCCAGAGCAATGATTATTAAGTATTCATTCCGAACTCATACATAACAGTGGAACAACATTAACTTGGCATCTGCATTCATCTCAATATTGAGAGTAAAGAACTCGTTTGTCATTTGTCGTATATTGCGAGCAGATTTGTTGACAAACAATTTTGGAAATACACATTGTATACATTATTATTATTATATTATTATTATTATTTCTATCCTATATATTATTTTTGTTGTCAACATTTCTTTTTCTCAACTAATACAAAGCCTACAGCGATGAATAAGGTATCAGTGAAGAGGATTTTTTTTTACCGTTTTCTGACAGGGCCTACTCAGTTTACGTTAAAACACATTGTTTGTTTGAAATCTAAGTTAAAAGAACAATCTAACAATATTTTCGTATCAATTACTGAAAATAAACTTTCTTTGCAATTTTGTGTATAAACTTCGCTCGAAATTTAATTTCAACAACAAAGAACTTCTTTTTTTGTCGGGGAGGGGTAGGTTGAATGTGCGAAAGTTTCGCAAGGGTCCGCTGGCTTGGAATATTTGTATTATTCTTATGGCTACTAATCAAATACTTTATAACTCAAATGTTTATGTCAGTAAACAATTTTTGAAATAATTTTAAATTTTAGAAAAGATTCAAAACACAGTCCCGCACTGTTTAATCATAATAATTGTATTATTATTATTATTATTATTATTATTATTATTATTATTATTTTCCACCGCGTCTTACTACCCGTTCGGGTTATACGCTTTAAGTACTAATTACACTTATGGATTAGGAATTGGGAAGGTTTAATTAGAGGGAATGAGCCCGCATTTGCGTGGAGGGAGAGTGGAAAACAATTTAGGAAAAACCACCCCCAGCTCACCCGACCGAGATTCGAACCTCGATCTCCCCGTCCTCAGCAGTCGAGCTCAACACGACAAGCACGTTAGCTAACTACGCCACCGAGTCGGGTCAGAATAATTGTAAAACAAATTTTGACGTTATGCTTCGCACTTAGAATATATTAACAGTATTTTGAGTGCCAGGAAAGTGTTTACATCTTAAGGTGGGGTGGAGGGGGTCGAGATAAAAGGTCAGTGTTTTTGCAATTTTTATATCATGATATTTTTTAGTCAAAATAAATCAAATACTGCTCCAGTAAAAACATTGAGTTTTATTTTCTTCACACGATATCAACAGTTCTTGAATATATGTTAAGAGTGCCCTGGAATTTAATGACAACTTTTTTCCTTCATTTAAAACGATTATCATTTAATGCCGCTATGCTCATGACAGATATTCAACAAACTGTTGATATCACCGTGTGAAGAGAATTAAACTCATACCTCTTAATCGCTCCATAGTGTAACACGTTAAGGCAACGTAATCGTAATGCAAGATTTTTTTTTTTCAAATTGAAGTCGAAATTGATATTTTTCAAAGCCAAGTCAAAGTTGATATTATTTTGAAGCCAAACCCAAGTTGATATTTTTCCCGAGGCCAAATCGACGTATTCGAAAATTCGCTTTTCCGTCCCCCCCTCTCCCCTCCCTTCCCCCCCCCCCACACACACACAAACCAATCCAGTTAAATGTGTTCCCTAAACACTTACACCCACAGTCCATTTTTAATATTATAAAATACATAAGTCTAAATACACAATTTTTCGTTGTTGTCAAGAATGATTAAAAAATTGTACTATTTTGCAGGTATTGATAATATCTATCAAATAATGACAGTTTCAGATCACGTGGCCTGATCTTATAGAAATAAGTTTGTGGCGATGTCATCTTTTAACATTTGGCCATAGCACACGTGCAACGAACGAAATAGTACCGCATCATATATTCCTCTATATGCCACAGCACGTGTAATTCTCCAGTTAACTGAACAAGTCGATCTATGTGAAGGGAAGACACGTCTTGTTTCCTTTTTTCAAAAAGTATGAGAGACACATCCCAGTTCATTTTTCTTGTGTACATCCTGTTGTTCTAAAAGAAACAGATGAATACATTGATGAATGACCGCACGGAATTATTCTGGTGGTGTCAAAAGCGGGTTTTTGTCGTCTCTTGAACAACGGAGTCCATCTTCTTTTGAAGTCTCTGAAAGTGTTCTGAACATTGCTTGTTTCGGGTGAGGCGAGGTGATAAATCACGGTGTAAATGAATGTTGAGATCTACACTCAAAGGTACAAAACGTGACAAAAAGAAAGCGTTCTATAGTTTTTTGTGTAAGGGACAGGGATGGAGTTGTGTACATTGGATAGGGAGGAAAGCGAGATTAAACATGATCTACAGTAGCTTCTCCCTATTGCTGGAGATCTTAGTCGTGAAACCAACTGATTTGATTCAGTGGCGTCGTTATTATGATACCATTGGGGCCACTAATATGAGAGGAGCATTTCACTTAATGTTATTATCTTTAAATTAACATATTAGTTTTATAACAAACATATTATTATTTTAACAAACACACAAAATAGTAATGTACAAACGTAGTTGGATAATTTCTAAATCAGTTGATGTTTCTCCTTGCTTCTCATATACCCGAGGATAAATAGCGGTTTCAAATCTGATGTTTCTCCTTGCTTCTCATATGCTCAAGGATAAATAGCTGTTTCAAATCTGATGTTTCTCCTTGCTTCTCATATGCCAAAGATAAATATTATTTCAAAGCTGATGTTTCTTCTTACTTCTCATATGTCAAAGATAAATAGTTGTTTCAAAGCTGATGTTTCTTCTTGCTTCTCATATGCTCAAAGATAAATAGTTGTTTTAAATCTGATGTTTCTCCTTGCTTCTCATATGCTCAAGGATAAATAGCTGTTTCAAATCTGATGTTTCTCCTTGCTTCTCATATGCTCTTGTTTCAAAGCTGATGTTTCTTCTTGCTTCTCATATTCTCAAGGATAAATAGCTGTTTCAAATCTGATGTTTCTCCTTGCTTCTCATATGCTCAAAGATAAATAGTTATTTCAAAGCTGATGTTTCTTCTTGCTTCTCATATGCTCAAAGATAAATAGTTATTTCAAAGCTGATGTTTCTTCTTGCTTCTCATATGCTCGAGGATAAATAGCTGTTTTAAATCTGATGTTTCTCCTTGCTTTTCATATGCTCAAAGATAAATAGTTATTTCAAAGCTGATGTTTCTTCTTGCTTCTCATATGCTCAAAGATAAATAGTTATTTCAAAGTTGATGTTTCTTCTTGCTTCTCATATGCTCAAAGATAAATAGTTGTTTCAAAGCTGATGTTTCTCCTTGCTTCTCATATGCTCGAGGATAAATAGCTGTTTTAAATCTGATGTTTCTTCTTGCTTCTTATATGCTCAAAGATAAATAGTTTTTTCAAATCTGATGTTTCTCCTTGCTTCTCATATGCTCGAAGATAAATAGTTGTTTCAAATCTGATGTTTCTCCTTGCTTCTCATATGCTCGAGGATAAATAGCTGTTTTAAATCTGATGTTTCTTCTTGCTTCTTATATGCTCAAAGATAAATAGTTTTTTCAAATCTGATGTTTCTCCTTGCTTCTCATATGCTCGAAGATAAATAGTTGTTTCAAATCTGATGTTTCTCCTTGCTTCTCATATGCTCAAGGATAAATAGCTGTTTCAAATCTGCTGTTTCTCCTTGCTTCTCATATGCTCGAAGATAAATAGTTGTTTCAAAGCTGGTGTTTCTTCTTGCTTCTCATATGCTCGAAGTTAATGGTTATTTCAAAGCTGCCATTTATATCTGGCCCTCATATGCCCACAGCAGAATGTTTATTTCAGACTGAGGGTTTGATGTAAATTTATGTTTTATGATAAACTTTATAAGAGACATTTAATAGTTGGCAATGGAAAAGAATGCACATTTATTTTAAGTGGTTTTATTTTGTTTAACTCTTTATCTTCCCACACATACATAAAAATTAAACTATATCCAAAACAGCAAATACAAAAAAAAAGTTCATTTACACGTTACACAATTTGGAAACAACTTGGTGTCATTGTAAAAGGAACTAAGGGGAATATTTTCTATCGGAAAAAAACTGTGCCCAAAGCAACACTATTTAAAAGTTTATACTTATGTTAACTAAACATTTTATATCCCATTTGGTGCAAATGTAATGAGCGTTATGGCAAGGTTTTTCCACAATAAAAAAAGAATATTTAACACGAAAGGATTATATAAATATTTAACATTTGTTTGGATATAGTGACATGATATTACATAATGTAAATGTAACCAAGGCAATCCTGAGCAAAGTGGAAAATTCTTAGTTGCTAAAAACAAAAACTAAAATGGAATCAGGGTTAGATGGCTGCACGTTCTGCAACCGGTATTCCTAGATAAAACCAATTCACGATCTTAGTTTACTTGGATGACAGCTCAAAATGTTACGAGAAGTAGTCCCTAATATATTACTACACCAACAGCTGACATCTATCACTTTGGATAACTGTAATGAAGAGAGATGGTATTATATGAATGTGATAGTTAACCAAAGTATTGTAGGCCTATATTATTTATATATTTATTTGAGGTCGGACACAAAGCTTATTTATCGTTTTATTCCACTTAAAAAATAATAATATTCACACCACTTTGACAAAAATTTCTAACGAACATAGCTTCAAAATGGCGACGGACGAATTTAAACCATATGGTCGAACGCGACGGAAACAAGTTCAGTTCTTTACAATGATGCACCCACGCAGTGGATAAAAATATTTTATTCAGTTAAATAATTTGAAATACGATAAAATAATCAGAAAATCAATTATTATTATTATATATATAAAAAATTACAAGTAATTTCTCTTTTCCAAGTAAATATAATGGCTGTGCACTATAATGCACATATTCAATGACGTTCCAAAATGAAGAATAAGTATTTTTAATTATGTTTACAATATTGTTTGGAGTTGGATAAAAATAGATTACTAAAAGTAGTGAAATAGTGTGAGAAAACTTAAGTTTGCGTTATTTTAAATGTAAAATATAACAGGCAAATTTAAAAAAAATGGGTGTGTGTACTTATGTACGCGCGTGAGAAGTTATACTTCTTTGGCATCATTAAAAATTTAATAATATATATATAAATTATTCAAAATAAAATTTAGAAAATAATAAATATATATGACATAATTTGTACTAAATATTATAAGATTCTTAATTTTAAATATTTATTATTGATTATTTAATATTTTAAAATTAAATGAATAAATTTAATAATAAATTCAAAAATTGAATTTAAGTTTATTCATTTTTTAAATATTTATTATTTTCTTAATTTAATATTCACTTTTCATTTTTATCAAAAAGTTATCATTAAATTTGTTCATTTATTTTATAAATATTTATTATTTATTCAATTTAATAATAAATATTAAAAATTATTATTTTAATTTGATGTTAGATTTAAATTTTTATAACAAATTTTTTATTAAATGTGTTATTAATTTTATTTCTTTATTTTGTAAATAAACCAATAACCCATAATAAATATTTAACAATAATAATTTAATAATATCTAGTATTAATTATGTTAAATAAAATAAATAATACATACGGATAGTTAACCTCAATTATATTGGAGCACTTGAAAAAGACTATAAGCACAATTTTTTTCACTAATATTTACGGATAGTAAATAATATTAATCAAAATATTAAATTTAAATCACTACTGAATATAATTTATTAGCAAATATATAATTCGCACTTGTATGAAACTAAAACACGTGTTGTGAATGTAGAAACTAGAAACATGTGGATAAATATTATATACATGAAAACAGTGATCAGAGGCGACGAGCGTACCAACATGCGCGACTAACAGAGGTTCTATTTCTATTTTGTTGGTAGCTTTTTTTTTTTCGAGACTTAATGAGCGATTTAGCTTCAACCTGTTACTTTTGTGTTACAGTGATGCGCGCGCATCTTAAAATTTCACTCTCATCATTTTTTCATAACGCGCCTAAAGAAGTATAACTTCAAAAACTTTACATATGAAAACCGTGATATTTTACAAGTGATTGCAACCCAAAATCTAAACATGATCTGATTTTCAAACTGTCATCCAGGTAAAAATCTATCATGGACGGACTCTAAGGCTAACGGCTTATGACAAGTTGACGACGGAAGCCCTGTTAAACGAGGCCCCAGTGTAATGTGAGCGCTTCCCATATGAATACATATCCACACAATGGTGCAAGGATTGTAATGGAAGAAACATGTCAGACGCTAGTTAAGTTGCCACGTATAACAGTGTCACTGGAGTACCATGCATCATCACGAACATACATTAGTGGCAGTTGGGAAAAAAGTACTCGTCCCATCGGGCCGTGTTAAAGTTCTTGTAGAAGATGTCCGAACCTTTGGAGGATAGAAATAAATAACATTGGTTCAAGTCTGTGATATTCATTATCTTGAATTATTATATCAAAACTAAGGCCCGAATTTTTAAGACAAGCCAGTTCCCCATACAATGCTCATCTATTCACATAATAAAACTCTGACTCTGTCTGTACATGCGATTTTTTGTTTGTTTGTTTGTTTAATGAAGTAAACTCAAAAAATACTAATTGGATCGAGACCGGACTTAATTCTGTTTTACTCCTTATTTTTCACTATTAGGGTAGCAGTTCTAGTGTATGCAAGTGTTATAGCTGCTCCATGTATAATCCTAGAATGTAGAGTAGCAATTATAATCTAGGAAAATTTGTTCATACAATCATAATATTGTAATGCATGCTATTTGTTGTTTTCGCTATTATTTTGTACACTGCAGCTAAAAATATATTGTACTTTGCCTTCATTCTATCTTTTTCCTCCGGCCAATATTAAAAATAGTAAAAGTTCTAAAATATTAAATTGGTTATACTATGTACAAAGATAAATTATCATATAAATACATATTAGTTATATCGTATCCATGCGAATGGTAGACTCAGTACTATCACGCACATACAAACTAAAACAATGTTACGATATTTTTACTTCCTCGCTCTCTTACAGGTAGAGAAAGTATTGTGGTCGTCAATAAAATAGAGCTCAATATTTTGATTAATATCGACGTTTCATGACTCCTCAAATCCGAAAAAGTTGTTTTTGAATTTACGTCCGTCTGTACCTCCGACTAGAGCCTAAAATATTTACCGATCAGGCTAAAACTTGGTATCTAAGGTTTTCATAGGGTTGCCCTGAAGGATTTTTGGAAATGGACATACAACCTTAAAATTAAGGGTAGTTTCCTTAAGGGCGGTAAGGGAAAAAATTGATTTTGATTAGATTTAATGTCTAATTACAAACCAAATGGCTTATCTCAACTTCACGTCAAAATGACATTAAGGGTTTCGGTTTGATGCGTAAATTCTAATTTTTAAACATATCTCCGTAAGTCTTTGAAATATGAAATTACCTATCATTGCATACATGTGGATCTATTTATAGTAAACATCTTTTACTTGAAATATATTTTTATAAAACCAATAGTTTCCAAGCTATAAACAAATATATATTTCTTTTAACTTTGCTAACACTTTAAGGTAAAGTATTACTATCGTAATAAAAATTCTAGCCGGAGATTTTGATGGATGTCATCAACGTTTCATGACCCCCCCCCCCCCCTCCCCGAACCTTAATAAATGGTTTTTGCAACGCCGTATGTCTGTATAGTCTAACCCTAAAATCAATAGCAGTTTACTAGAGGAGAAAAGAGAAAAATTCCATTTTTTTCAAAATCGGCTCTAACAATTCTCTTTTTCATTTAGACTCAATAGTCAAAAATTACCTATTCTATTGGTCAAAATTTATAAAAGAGAAATTTAATAGCAATGCGATATCCATAAGATGTGCATCCCCTAGTAAAATGACGAAAATTTTAACCGGAAGTCAAAATTTTAATACGAAATGTTTACCCTCGGGGACCTAATATCTATATATTTATTGGTCCAAATATACAAATGAGACGCTAATTCTTTAAAAATAAAATTATGAGATTTAAAACCATGAATAAAAATGTTTACGAATCTTTAACGCAATTTGTTCTATGGTTTGCTAGTGTATATTATGTTACGAATTTTGAGTAAATATCTTCATTTCTAAACAATAGAGCGAGAAAGTTCGTGCGGTGTTCCGTACCATTTATTCCCATGCATTTGTTGGTGGATTTTCTTAAATTACTGATCAGATAACTAGCCACTTTAGATTGCGTTTATGTTAATCGTTTTATTAACCGTATAAATAAGCAAACTAACAACGGTAGGTCTAGTAACCCAATCCTGAACTTAAATAATGACTTTCGGAAAGGGTATTTTAGTATTGTTAAAAATAATCGAGCATGATCTGACGTTGAAAAGTCTCGTACGTTGTCTTTCTCTTAAAATGCAGCTGTTACGAGGTGTAAAGAGAATACATACGTTAACATATACCAACTAAGATAATACTTTATATTTTTTATTTTGAATAAACTTTCAAATATATTACATTTCTACACATCTAGTTTTATGTTAATATCATTAGAGTTTAAACACTGCACTTTCAAACGTTTGACTAGCAGTGAGGCGGAAAATTGTGGATTTCATGTTAGACTATATTGCGAATGACGAGGATATCGGGTTTCAATTCCCGTTCGTGTGAACTGACAGTGTTTCACCAATGTGGTATTCCACGCAAACGCGTGTACATTTCGTCATCCATATTCTATTAGCGTTTTTACGTACCTATTAGTTTAAACAACACGTCTTATTACCAGTTCAGGCTATCTGATTAGCAGGGAATAATGTAATTAATATTTTAGGTGTGTGTAAGGCTTTTTATAGTAAGTTTACCCGCATCTGTTTGGAACGAGAATGAAAAGCTATTTAACAAAAAAAAAAATCTTTAGTACACTTGACCGAAATTATAGTTCCAATCTTTCCATCATCAGAAGTCAAATATATTAGACCATGCGGCCACCAAATTGGGTATTAGCGTCATCAAAGTATTCGTACCTGCCGAACCACAACAAAAACGCCGTGAAAAACCCCAGCGCGTAGCTCTTCTTCGTAAGGTTCACTTTACACCATCAGCAATATATGGAGAGAGTCAAGCCACACTTAATCGCATGCCTTAACTACTCGTGCGGCGCTAATTACACTAAAGAGGAGAGCGTTAAAGATATAGAGAATACTCGATCCCACAGGGACCAGGGAATCTGATTACCTCAAGAGACGGGGAAAATCACGCGGGGAATGTATTCACCCCTTCCCCTTATTTCCATCTTAATTTTATTAGCCAACGACGCATCTGCCGCCCGCACGTTTATTCGACGGTATTAATTGACCCCCAAGTGCACGCGTAGATGAAGCCGGGAATGTATCTATTATCGCTGGCCTAATATTGAGAGCCAATTCCCCAGCCCCCACATCCCTAACAAGTTCAGTGAAGGAAAACGATGCCCACGATTGAGGTATGCATTATTAACTGGTACATATTGCATTTCTCTGTGAATTATGTACGTCGACAGACCATTTGCAGCGGTTTAACGTTTGGTTCACTTGTGGTCTGGAACGTAGACGCGATTGATTGTTCGAATCTTTGTCTCTGGTTGGAATCTCGTCTGAGGACACAAGGGGGAAATGTACTCAGTACAGTTGCTAATAATTGGAGGCGTCTGCTAACTAATATATATATATTGTGAGTAGCTTACATAGCAGAACAGGGTCGGATTACGGTGGGGTGAAAGGTGACGCGAAAAAATGGAAGTGATTTTAGAGGTTTTTATATCAAAACTTTTTTTTTTGCAAAATAAATAAAATATATCTCCAGTAGGAATATAGAGTTTAATTTTCTTCGTATGGTAGTGTCAACAGTTGTTAAATATCTGTTAGGAGCATACCGGCATTAGATGATACACTTATTCAATGAAAAGAAAAAGTTTTATTAAATTCCAGGACATCCTTGACTGATATTCAACAACTGTGCGAAGAAAATTTAACTCTATATCTCTACTAGAGCAATATTTTATTTAATTGGTCAAATAAAAAAAATGTTTTGGTATTTAAAAAAATGCAAAAATATTTACCTTTTTTTTACATTTCCTTCACTCCCACCTTTAGGTACCAGAGATTTAGTGTAAAGTTGTTTCATTTGTGAATTATGAATCAAAGTATAAGTACTATAAATTATGCATTTAAAAAAGTGTACAGTTACTATCTTACATATAATTTAATAGAAACTACGAGGAAATTACTGAACAGATTTTGACAAACGACCACTCATTTAAACGGTTGGAGGAGTTCAGCATGTTGGGAAAAACAGTATTTTACACAAAAACCCGATTTTCACATAAAATTTTCAGTTTTTCATTATTTGTTTCATCACCATGCAAACCATTATTTGCCGCATGACTTCAAACCTCTAAATAAAATATATCTCTTTGGCTAAAAAATAATAACCTAATCTTTATTTGTTGGTCCGAACGGATACAAATTTTCTCTTTGGATGATGGTCATAACACATCTAAATTGAGATTCCTAAACTGGAAAAAATATTTATTTTTTAATGGAATGTTGTTATTGTTATTTCGAATTTAAATCAATATACTGAGCATAATTCGAAAATCAAATGGTTAAGTTGTTAAATTCGTGAAAATAATGTCTATGCTTTGTTTCGCTCGTGATAAAATGATGTTTAAATATGTTTAGTTGTTTTATAAGATCTAAAACGATAAAATTATATTTAAATATATTTTGGTATGTATGATAAGCTAAAACAATAAAATGATCTTGAATAGTATAAAAAAAAATTTTTTTTAACCATCTAGTATAATGTTTTGGTGTACTTTTATTTTCACAAATAACGGGTATTGGTGTTATTTGTATTTAAATAATGGGTTTTGATCATTCATTTTAGCAAATACAAATACCCAAACTAGTTAAGTTTTCATTTTACCGTCTAATTTTGCGGATATGATATTTAAAAGTAATGTTTTGTGTACCCCATCTATCTTTTCACGTTCTTAAAAAAACAGTAAGTTCAGTTTATGTTTCCATGTTGATACATAATTTGAGGGAATGATATTTCAAAGTACCGAAATGTTTGAGTACAACATCTATATTTTCGCATTCCCTCTCTTTATCAGACTCGCTTACGCTCACACACAATACACACACACTCTCTTTCTATAAAACTCTCTCTCTAATATAATCTTTTCTCATTCTCTCTCTCTCACACACTATCTACCCTCACATACTCTTTATAACACAATTTCTCTCACATTATCTTTACTATACTCTCTCTAAGCTCCCTATTAAACGCTCTCTTTCTCTCGAACTCTCTATCTCTTGAACACTCTCTCTATCTCAAACTCACTCTCTCTATCTCTCGAACCCACTCTGTATCAAACTCGTTCTCTACATTAATCCCTCCCTCTCTAAATTTCTTTCTCAAACTCTCTCTCACTCTCTTTCACATTATCGCTCTCTTTCGCACAGTATTTCTCCCGAAATTTTGCACTTTTTTCTCTCTTCTCTCCACACACACACACACACATTCTCTCACACATTTTACCTTACATATTCGCTTTCTCTCACACACACTCTTTTTCTCTTCTCCCAGCTTTCTCTCTCTAACACATACACATACTCTCACTATCACTCGATCTCTCTCAATTGCTCATTCTCAGTCACTTTCTCACACTCAATCACTCATTTTCACACTCACCCAAACCCTTACACTTTCATTTTCACTGTCATATTTTATCACTCTCTCTATCATATATCTTCATATATTATTTGATAAGCCCATTTCATATAATAGAAATTACAAGGAAATGACTGAACAGATTTTGACAAACGATCACTAATTTTAAAGATTCAGAATCAGGATGCCAGTAAAAGTAGTGACCTAAAACAAAAAACCAATTTGCCTAGCAAATTTTCCATCTTTTCCTTCTGTGTGGACAGCGGCACATCTGTACAATCATTCTTTGGTTACATCACCATGGAAACGATGATTTGTGTATAGCTGTATATTGGTACATAAAACATTTGTCTTTGTTTAAAAATAATATCAGCTCAATCATTTGGTGGTGGTTTGGTGTATGGATAGGGATCTGCGAGAGGGGTAATTTTAAAGTTCTCATCGGGGCGTGAAGGGGGAAAATTACATTTTTATTCAAATTACACGTCAAAAACTAAATATCTAAGTAAAGTAGCTTTTGACGAGAAAACTTTTAACTAAAAAGTTAGTGAGGGCTTAATATTAATAATTTTAAAATAAAAAGTTTAAAATACATTTTAGTGTAATAATTTGCAGCCAACGCTGAACGACCCACTAATCTTATATTTAATTAGATGAATCCGTTTCCGGTAATATAAATTACGAGGAAATGGTTAAACAGATTTTGATAAAGTCCTCTAATTTTAAAAGTGAAAGGTTCAGGATGTTGGGAAAAACAGTAGTTTCTAATGAAAATTGGGTTTTCCTAGAGAATTTCCAGCTTTTCCTTTTTGTTTACATCACAATGGAAACCTTGATTTGTGCATCGTTTTATACCTTAAATAAAATAACTATCCCTGGCTAAAAATAATAACTCAACTTGTAAGTTGTATAGTGCAACACATATAAAAATTAAGGTAAAGTTAATATATACTAAACAAACTAACGATAGTAGGTAGAAATATATAATTTTGTTTGCATTGAAAATTTTACTTCTTTATCTTTGTATATTTAGCTTTGATTACAAAATGCCCTTCATAATGCTGGTCGTCATAGCACATCTTTTACACACATTCCTTGATTGGGGAGTTAATTTTTGGATTAGGGAAGCATTTATTGTTAGTGAAATGTTATCATTAATTCGAATTTAAATCAATTCACCAATTAAATGTTAAATGTTTAATCCAAATATTTTCTTAGTTTTGTTTAACGCATGATTATAAATTGAAAACGATACAAGGATGATTAAATATATTTTGGTATGTATAAAAATTTCAAAATTGATAAAATGATCTTTAAAAGTATTTAAATAGCCATTTAAATTGATTAGATATGGGTATAAGCGTAAATTTTATCAAATAGCTTACAATACGTTCAGTTATATTTCCATGTACCACATATTGATTTTGAATTGATAATATTTCAAAGTATGTTTTTTATACCCATCTATTTTATCTCCTCTCTCCACACACACACACACACTCTCTCTCTCTCCACACACAATATCACTCACACTCTCTAACACCTCTCTATATAACATTCTCTCTAACACCATACAGTCTCTCAATCATACATTTCTTGAATCAACACTTCAATCTCTCTCAACCTCAAACACCCCTTCTCTCACACTCACTTTCCAACAACAATAATCTTAATCTCACACTCACACAATCATATATTTATACTTTTTTCAAACATAATTGGTTCATGAAAAGCATTCAGGGCCGAAGAGAGAGATAAAACACCCAAATCTCTCTAACACCGGAAGTTCCGTCCACTGCGTGACTGGCATCTTAGACCATTCGACCAATGATGCCTTCATCAAATGTAGTATAAGTGGATATTTGTTGAGGAAGAGGGGAGTATCTAGACACCCAGGGTGCCCGCATTCTCCTTAAATACATGCCTGCACCCAGTCTATATTCAAATCTTAGCCCCCAAGTTAAGGTGCGGCAGAAGGGAGCACGAGTAATTTTACAGTTTTTAAAGAATTATATTTTTTTGCCCAAAATAAATCAAATATTTCTCCAGTAGCAACATAGAGTTTAGTTTTATGCACATGCTAATATCAACAGATCGTGAATATCTTTCAAGGATGTCCTGGAATTTTGTCAAAACTTTTTCTCTTTATTTAAAAAGTTTTGACAAAATTCCAGGACCCTCTTGACAGATATTCAAGATCTGTTGATATTAGCATGTGCAAAAAACTAAACTCTACGTTGCTACTGGATAAATATTTGATTTATTTTGGACAACAAATTTATATTATATAAAAACTGTAAAATTACTCGTGCTCCCTTCTGCCGCACCTTAAAGAACGACCCTGCCAGTCAAGTACGCTTGCAATAATTCCATTTATTAGCGTATTTTATTTAATACCTGACACGCCTATATGCATATAATACAATTACTCTAATATGGTAGGGTTGAGTAAGTATGCATTTTAAAGGTAATATAGCCGCATTTGCGTGAAAAGAGAGCGAGAAACCATTAATGAAAATCCACCTTCAGTAGATTCGATTGGGATTCTAATCTCTTTCTCCCCGTCATCAACAGGTCAGTATTGCACGATAGTGACGCCATTCGGTCAGCGAAACGGATTAAATCAATTCTTCTTGTCATCAAGCATCACACCTGTATACCTCCTGAACTATAATTATTCTATTTTCTCACCTGCAAAGAAGAGTCTGGGTGGTGGAACACTGTTGGTGTTGGGAAGTGGTGGCTGAGGGCTAGGGGCGGGCTGCTGGGGGCTGACGGGCGCCGCCAGGATGTCGTAGTCACTGCCGGAAGAACCCACTGCCACGAACGAATAGGAGCCACGTGACCACGGGTCGGCGCGCCATCGCGTCACCACAGTTTCCCTTGGCTGTGAACACACATACACATTCTGATGTGAGGAAACTTATATCAGGGGTGAAAGTATTATGATTAGGTGTTCTGTCTTACGACCGGTCCATTCCTTTTTTCAGTGAAATTTAGACCTTCAATGCACCCTGTCCTCTGCCTCCTCCTTCAGATCCCATAATGCTCTTCTTTCCTTTAAGTCATCTAGTATTTGAAACCTCCTTTCTAAGCTCCTCTTTCCCTCAACCTTTCCTTCTATGACGTCGTGCAGATGTGTCCAATCCAGCTTGCTTTGCGCCGAAGAATCATATTCAAAATAGTGAAAGTAGAGGCTAGTAGTTCTGGAAACGTTAGAGTAGGCTACTCTCATTCAAAAAATTCTAGGTTCTAGTATATACTGTAAATAATTATGTCATATTCTTATTCCTTATACAAATTTGAGGTTTCCCTTTAGATTCCAAGTTGAAATACTTTCTATAATTTCTCTTGGATTCGAAGTAGATATTTTTCCTCGGTGATAAAGCTCGGCATATAACAAATTAAGACCATATTCAATGCTACAGTATATTTATTAAAGCTATACGTCTTTAAAGAAGTTTACGGCGTCAGTCTCGCAATATGTCCGCGTACTCTGTCTTGCTTGTCTTGCTTGTCTTGTCAAGCTTTATAACCTTCAAATAAAATAAAATTAGGGTTAACATGGAGATGGCTAGTAGGAGTGCAAGACGATGAGGGTTGATGAAAGTTGACAAGGGGGTGATGATGGTTTGACGGAAGGGGGGGGGGGCGCTGCCAGGAGGGGAGGGTGATGAGTGATTATGTGTCCAAATCCAGCCTATCGGCTTGTGAGAGTATTCATACTTACCAATGGTTGCCATAAAGAGGAGCTTAGGCAGCGGTAACAATGGCGGCGTCCTTTGGTATTGGTATGAACACGTTATATATACTATGGTTCTACACGAGTGATCTGCCCGGAAGTTTTACTCTTTCTCTCTCTCTCTCTCTCTTCACGCTCATGTAGAGTATGCATTTCATCTTAAGTTATCCTTCTCACTTCTAACTATTTATATTAAGTCGTTAATAACTATTTTTTTGAAAGTACTAAACATATATTGATCAAGTAGTGGTGTCATCCTTCTCACCTGAGGCACGGCACTGTTACCGAAGATCCCCTTGAGAACCGCGATGCACCTTCCCACGATGACGTCATCGCTGACGTTTTCCATTATGGCAGCAGCTTCTCCCGCTACGAGCGCCAGAAGTACGGGTGCACGGTACAGGTTCCAGAACAGAAACAGCTCACCTGCGGAATAAACAGGACCCTTGAACAAGGACAGCAAACCTCCAGCGGCAAAGCACAATCCTGGTATAGTTGATTCAGCCTATTTATTTTTGGCATTTTCTGAATTTTAAAAGTTAATGGAAAGTAATTCTATAGTTATCCAGATTGTAAATATGTTTTGACAACTACCAGTTTCCGGCGGGTGGAGACGATATATTAAACAAAATTAATTATACTACACTTTTAAAACATAAATAGATGTGGCAGTGTTCAAAAGATTTGCTTTTAATAAATTCTTAGCATTATAAATAACATTTGATTGTTTAAAATAGTTGGCATAGCGACCACAACTTTTATAGAAAACCTTTTCAAAGATTAAACTAATTTTTTTATTCACCACGTTTTACTACCTGTTCAGGTTAAAGGTCTACGCATATGATGATCAATCTAATATGGTAGTTATAAGGAAGGAAGCGTTTTAAAGTTACTCTATCCGCATTTACGTGATTAGAATGGGAAACAATTTAGTGAAAATCATCTCTAGTAGACCCATATGGGATTCGAGCCCCGATCCTACCGTCACCAGCAGGCCAGTATACTACGAGAGTGACACCTTAGGCCATTCAGTCAATGATACTATTAAACAATTAAAGACAAAGGCAACGACGATTGTGGCAAATATTTAAGGAAATACTTTACCATTATTAGAAAAAAGTTGATAAATGATTTTTAAATTAATTTCTGAATCTAATAGTAATATAAAATTATTCAAATGAAAACTTTAAATTGATATGTATAGTATATCTCGGAGAGCGTCATTGCAGTTACTAAAAGGGTTATAAGTATTGTTTATTTTTGGATCTGACGCGCAAGGCTATGGTTAAATCCCAATTAACTCCACAAGAGTGGCTATTCACTTATATTATATTAATATTATTAGCACCGCGTCTTACTACCCGTTCGGGTTATACGCACTTACGCTAATATTTAATGGTGGGTGATTGTGATATGAAATGGAGGACCTACAGTTTAACGTGGAATCCGAACCACGGTGGTCTGGCATTCCACACATTCACAAGTTGTGATTAATACACGTATTGTAAGAGGAGAAGGAAGGGTTTGGCAATTAGATAAATCTGTGCCGGGACCGAGGATTGAATCCCGGACCCCAGCTCAGAGGCCAGACACCTTACCCCAAGACCACCAGGTCACCAGTCTCATAATAAAGAAAGATATCGAAGAATTCGCTCTCTTTCGCTACTGTTCCCTTATCAGTTAGCAATATTATCTTTAAATAGGTATATAACTTGTTTCGGTGGTCACATGGTCTAACGCGTCACTCTTGCAGTAGAATGTATTGCCATCGACGGGGAGATCCGGGTTCAAATCCCAGTTGAATGAATAGTTTTTTTCTCATCCTAAATATTTCCCAAATGTTAGTAGATTTCCTTTAAATTCTATCTTCCTCATCGCTATCCTAATGGTGTAAGCATATGTGGATAATCCGAAGAGTAAAATGAGGTTCAAATAAAAAAGTACACACCACATTATTATTGATTTAATTTAATCAGAAATTATTTTTTATCATCACCACATATTACTACATGTTCAGATTATACGCTTACGTATTAATTATACTAATGTGTTGGGGATTAGAAAGGTTTAATTTACAGGAAGATTACCCACATTTTCGTGGAAGGAGAGTGGAAAATAGCTCAGAAAAAAATCACCTTCAATCTATTACGAGAGTGGCAATTTAGACCATGCGACCACTGAAGGAGGTTTAATCAAAACTAAACGATCAGATCATTTAAAAAAAGCGAACGTTTAACATATAATATATAAGTAGTAAAATTAAGTTTTTATGAAGTGTGGTAGTTAATGTAATGATTTTATGCAACTCGCTTCAGTGGACAAGCGGACTAAATGCCAGGATAATTTAGTTTGGTTTTGTCAGCGTCGAGGGGGTCAAGATTCGATTCCTCGGCAAATGTGCTAAGTGTGAATTTTTATAAATCATTGTTCCTTCACGAAAATGTGGGTATATTTCCTATTAACTTTATCTTCTTCATCCTTGTCCCGTTAGCGTAGTTAAATTGTGTAGGCCTACTGTCCAGAGTGGTATTAAGTTGTTATGGGAATATTTTGTAAATATTAAGGGTAAATATACATATGTATGAATTTTTGTTTTCTTAAACTATTCGAGCCCCGCCAAAATTAAGTAACGGTCTGCATCCCAACTCACCCCGGCTGGCCGTGGTACTGCCCACGTGGCCAAACAGGTTGGCGTTAGGGTCCCAGAAGATTCTTTCGAAGCACAGCACCACCTTGTTGAGGTTACCGAACCCAAGCCTCTGTATAGCCGCCACTTTCCAGTCGGGGAGGGGTGGCATGAACTGCACCGAGTTGGGCATCCCCTGGTTATTGAGAGCCGTTGACTGCTTCAGGACTCCCAGAGGTAGCGTGCATAGGATCACGTCTCCTGCAACAAGAGCCTGTATGAATGTGTGTCGGATAAGGTCGTCAACTGCTTCGGACTCCCAGAGGTAGCGTGCACAGGATCACGTCTCCTGCAACAAGAGCCTGTATGAATGTGTGTCGGATAAGGTCGTCAACTGCTTCGGACTCCAGAGGTAGCGTGCACAGGATCACGTCTCTTGCAACAAGAGCCTGTATGAATGTGTGTCGGATAAGGTCGTCAACTGCTTCGGACTCCCAGAGGTAGCGTGCACAGGATCACGTCTCCTGCAACAAGAGCCTGTATGAATGTGTGTCGGATAAGGTCGTCAACTGCTTCGGACTCCCAGAGGTAGCGTGCACAGGATCACGTACCCTGCCTGCAACAAGAGCTAGCTGGTTTGAAAAAAAACAAAAAAAAACATGTTGCGTCAGTCTGAGTTGGAAAACGCGGTGGCAAATTTGAGTCATAGAAAAGGTAAAGTCATTCTGTATCTAAACAAGTGGCTTCAATATTAATTGTAAAAAGAGGTGACGTTAATTATAGACGGTATAAAAAGTCAACCTATGCGAGTCGAGACTATATTATGAATTTGAAATGGGCGATAAATCATCGACAGTGATTTCTTTCACCGATACACTTTGGTCACCATGATGCCCATTGACTATCTCAAAAGTGGCAGTGAATGAGATACCGGTAATCACTATAGAACCACACTCTCGACACCTGAACAATATGGATTACAAAAGCTGCGAGTTTGAGTGATCAAAAATCGGATTGCGTGGTTGTTATTCACAAATTGCGGCAAATAATGGTATTTTTCACTCATATCTCGATAAAAAGTATTTGATAAAAGCTCCCACTTGAATATTTTGTATGGCAGCGTCTCTAACGCCCTAAACAGATGTTTTATTACACCCAGATAGAGTAGGATTTTTATTTTTTGTGATGCATAAATCAAACTTTTTTTTTTTTTGTGTAATTTTCCACAAAATGTTACTAAGTTTAGCTGTGTGAGCGTCACACGTGCAGTGACTGTGAAAATGATTGGTCCAATATACCAGTTATAGAAATATCGGTTTCGGACATATTAAAAAGAGTGTTGTCTAGGACAAAATATCGATTCACCAACAATTTGCGAGCGTAACAAAATATTGGTTGGACAAGAATGTTTAGTCACTGTGAATAAGCATCTGTAAAAATCACCGATATTTTCAAATCACAATCACGGTCGTTACCAATATCGGAAAGTCGAAGTTTTGCTCCTTCCTAATAGGTTTAATCGGTGGTTCAGATGAGCGATACTTCACTGCTATCTGGGTTCGAGAGATGTAAACATTCAAAAGTGTATTCGGTGGCTCAGTTGAACAAAATTTAACTGCTATCTGGAATCGGGCGTTATAAGCATTCACAGGCGTATTCAGTTGCTCGATTGAATAATATCTCAATGCTATCTGGGATGGAGAGTTATAAACTCTCACTGATGTTATCGGTGGCTCAGTTGAGAAATACTTCAACGCTATTTGGAATTGTGGCTATACTCATTCACAGATGTATTCGGTGATTCAGTCAAGCAATAATGCATATAAAAATCTTCGAAGATTGTGCACCTAATGATAGTATATAGAATGAATGCTGTATTATATTTGCATTTGACGCTTGGTGAAATTGTAAGTTAAAATTATAAAAAGTATTTCATGGGAGAGCTACAAAGCTATTTTTAAAATCCTGTTTAATTTATCTTACCCTTCTCATAAACCAGTAAAACACTATGAATTCAGAATTTGTCTGTGTGTAGCAACTTTTTTATCTAATGGCTGTATTTAAGCTATAGAATACCTACATGTTGAAATACATCTTCTGTTTATATTTTTTAGCTTTCTTTATTCATAAATTTTGAGACTAGTCGTACTAAAAGTATTAAATCTGAAGCGTTTATTGCATGTTTTAAGATTTTTAAAATGTATTTGATTACGATTATTTAAACTAAAATGTCTTTATATTATCAAAAGATACTTTAAAACAACAAATTTAAACAAAATCAAAATATTTTAAAATGTAAAATATTAGTGTCTAATTTTTACTAATATAATGCAAATAATAGATAATTAACCTAACCGACTATATAATCAATCGCATTAAAACAAATGAATTACATATATTTGAAACCCCTCAAATAGACATCTCTTCGGCCAAAAAAATACAACCAAAGCTATTTATTCATTCAAACTCCTGAAAAAAGTTTAAAAAAATAGATCACATCATTTTTAAACCGCTACTTATTCCACCAATTAACTGGGAATGATGAGCTTTCAAAATAGAAAAGACAATTAAAATTCCCTTGTTAAAGCTATCTTTTTTTTTCTTTTTTTTTCCATTGAAGTAGATGCATAATTTTTAGGGCTAGGCTCTGGTGAACAACTCGTGGAGTTAAAGCAACGGCAGCTCATTTGTCAACAGATGGTCCACATTGTTTACATTTTATAAACACTTTATTGACTTTTTGTTTTGTTTAGCTCCTCTCCTGGACACTACCCTTTTTTCTCTCTCAAAATTTATGTACGTATTCATTTAACAACGTCAAGTCTTTGTCTGCCAGAATATAGCTTGTGTGTACATAACGTGTATTATTAGAATGCTAATTAAATGTTTCCATATTATACATATTGATTAAAATATAATAAAAATGCAATGTTGTTTCGTTTCTACCGCTGTAGTTCTATTTTATATTTAGTTTTTAATGTTTTTAAATAATTATATGTACATTTTATGCTAGTATGTATAACTTTATTAATTTCCACCAAGAATTAGTACTCGTTTGGGTTATGTGAATTACATTATGGAATATGAAGGAAGATTAAATAATAGCCATACGCCTTAGCTCAGTTGGTAGGGTATCCTGGAATTTAATGACTTTTTCTCTTCAATTAAAAGGTTTGTCCTCTAACACCGCTATGCTCATGACAGATATTCAACAACTGTTAAGGTCACCATGTGAAGAAAATTAAACTCTATGTTTGTATAAAAGAAATATTAAATTTATTTTTACCAAAACAAGTTTTGCTATAAAAAGTGCGAAAGCACTAGTCTTTTCTCAAGTTCTCTGTATCCACACCTTAAGAAGAGAATGTAAACATCGAAATTATATTATTATTATTATTATTATTATTATTATTATTATTATTATTATTATTAGCACCGCGTCTTACTACCCGTTCGGGTTATACGCACTTACGCTAATGTGTAATGATAGGGTGATTGTGAGATGAAATGAAGGACCTACAGTTTAAAGTGGAATCCGAACCACGGTGGAGGCCTGGCATTCCCCACATTCACAAGATGTCTTGTCAGAGGTGAAGGAAGGGTTTGTAAATCAGATAAATCTGTGCCGGGACCGAGGATTGAACCCCGGCCACCAGCACAGAAGTCTGACACCTTACCCCTAGACCACCAGGTCACCAACAATAGATATAAATATATAAACAATCATCAAGTATGTAACGTCTTTACAACCTTATTCCATGGCCTCATATAACGAGCGCCAAATTTAAAAGAGAACATCTACGCTTGAAATGGAAAGCAACAGTTAGGCGTTAACACAAAACAATTAAACCTCAGCCTAACCTCGTACTGTTCAAAACGACAATTACTAAAATATA
The DNA here is from genome assembly GCA_039000515.1 of Timema cristinae. NCBI lineage: Eukaryota > Metazoa > Arthropoda > Insecta > Phasmatodea > Timematidae > Timema > Timema cristinae. Next base: position 56,487,070 of record JBCFYV010000001.1, read on the forward strand.
ACCTCTATACATTACTAACAATACCTCACCAGTCCCAAAAAGGGGGAGTATATAATAAGCCTAAATGACGTATTACCTGATGTTGGTGTTAGATCAACCCATGCATTAGATTGGCCTACACCTCTCGTTTACAATCACAACTTGGTTGCTATGACAACTTCCTTTTACCCCTATGGTGCGCTGATGGCGGCAGGTAATTCATGTTCAAAGGTGAACATCAAAAATAACCCAACAAGAACTATTCTAATACAATAAAATTTAAATATAAACCTCACAAGGTGTTTCATTAAGTTAAAGTTCATAGACAAGGTAAAATTATGAATGACATAATTTATAAGTATTAAGTTCTGAACCTAAACCCATTAACCTTTGAAAATAATTAACAAACACGGATTTTTTAGAGATTATGCCCATTAATATAAGTGCACCAAACGTAACATCATAAATAGTATACAAAAAACATAATATCATACCAGCAAGGTTTACGTGATTTTAAATTTATTATGCCCGAAGTTTTACTTTCAATCATGCCGGACATAAGGCAAAGTTCACAGTTAAATATCTATTGTCATTTAAATCAACACAAACGCCAAACGAAGTAAAATCGTAAATGTTTCTCTAAAATATTAACTCTGAAAAGTCTTAAGTCCAATTACTTTATGCATACTGCTAAGTGCTAAGTTTTAAGTTATATGTAGGCAAATATTTGAAGGCGCAAACAAATGCCAGTATGAAAGTTTTTAAGTCCATTTATCATGGAAAGTCACTAGAGCGCAAGTTTGAAAGATCAAGTCTATTCATTATGAAATAACAACTAAGTGCCTAAACGGAATTTAGAAACGTTAAAGATTTCATCAAATATGAATTTAGCTTACATAGTTAATTTTGAAGCGTTCGCCTGTTCAAGCGAATTCCAACGCCAGCCCAAGAGTGGGATATAATTCACACGATCCTTCTTTTATACCAAAATACAGCTTGCAGAACACGGAACCATGGGAAGACTTGGGAGGGGGGGGGGGAGAACCAAAGAGCATAGACAGGGAGTAGAATATTCGATAAGCGTCTAGATGATAGTAGAAGCCGGGTCGTGTAACTGGCGGAGTGTTTCTTCTTTTCCACCTAAGGTCTTTGGGCTCTGGCGAATCGTCGCGAAGTATCTTGGTGGCGCGCGTCTCAGTTTATCGAGGTCCGTTGGGTTGATCAGGTGCGTGTGTATAAGTGGGCCGGGCGTGTTTACACTGGAGTTGACCGCAGACGGCATCACTATAATAGGTTAAGTCCGTAGTTTTCTGTATTTTTGTAGTTAGCCAGCGGCTAATGCTACAGAATGGTCTAAGAAGGCATCACTCAAGCTATACAGAGTGTACAGTACACATTTACACCTCTAAAGTTAAACAGTGTACAGTACATATTGTAGCATTTGCTACCAATTAAATAAGAAACAAGACGAAGGGGAATGAACTAATTACCCCATTATATCGTTCCAGCACCTCACGAATACAGTTCAGCAACACAACAAATACACATCCGAGCAAGACCACGATGCGTCACGAACGGATAGAACCCACCCAAGTTTGAGCGACGACCACTAGAGGTCGGGAACTAGTGGAAATTTCCAAAGAGTTTAAGAAAGGAAGTAATGCCAGTTCTAGCCTGTAGGAGAATATTCTAAAGCCTTGGAGTTTGTTCTAGAGCTTGTTGTCATGCGTATTCCCCCCTTTTGTGAGCCAAATATGTTCCCCCCACCTTATTCCTTGCCTTCCATATTTCTCTGGGTTTTCAAACGTATATAACGCCGGTATGGCAACATGACCGCCACTCTTGGACTTGACGTCGGATTGAGGAATTCGTAGCCTTGGCTACACTATAACTTTAAAATTTATTGACTATTATTTTGTTATTTTCTGTTATAATGATTTTTTAATCTGAAATTCCTTTTCAAAGTTTATTTGATATTATTTCTTTGTATATTGTTATATTATTCCAGAACGATTGTTAATTTAAATTTAATCGATGAATTGTTTGTTTTCATATTACTTTGTTATTTATAGTTATTAGTTTATAAACTAAGTTTATATTAAATAGATTCAATAATCTTTATTTCTTAATGTTTATTTACTAGAAGTTATACTTGAGTAAAAAAATAAGATAATTTCTTTTGGGTCTAATAAATGGATTACTTTTGTTTATTTATATCGCATTTTAAACTTTTATATATAATAATTATATACATTATATAAATATGCATTGGAAACTAATCTATATTATAAAATTATGTACTGATGATTGACTACTAGAATGACTGACTGATTTCATCATCGCCGAGCGCAAACTATCAGGTAAAAGCAGGGAAATTTCGGTACTGTATATTCATATTGTATGCACCACTAAGAAAGGATTTCAAAATTCCACCAAAGGGTCAAAATAGGGGATGATAATATGTATATAATATGTATGAAAGTCCTTCATTTTGAAAATACATAAATAAATTTGTATTTAGGTTATTGACGTAAAACAAATAAATCATGTACAGAATTTTGGAAATTTATTTAATAAGGATGAAAAGGGTGAGTTGTACGGACTGACTGACTGACTGACTGATTCATCATCGCCGAGCGCAACTATCAAGGCTACAAGCATGAAATTCGGACTGTATATTCATTTTGTTATGTAGGCACCACTAAGAAAGGATTTAGAAAATTCCACCCCAAAGGGGTCAAAATAGGGGATGATAATATGTATGAAAGTCCGTCATTTTGAAAGTTACATAAATAAAATTTTGTATTTCGGTTATTGACGTAAAACAAATAAATACATGTTTCAGGAATTTTGGAAATTTTATTTAATAAGGGATGAAAAAGGGGGTGAAAGTTTGTATCGGACTGACTGACTGATTCATCATCGCCGAGCGCAAACTATCAAGGCTACAAAAATGAAATTCGGACTGTATATTCATTTTGTTATGTAGGAACCCACTAAGAAAGGATTTTAGAAAATTCCACCCCAAAGGGGTCAAAATAGGAGATGATAATATGTATGAATATGATAAAGTCCGTCATTTTGAAAGTTACATAAATAAAATTTTGTATTTCGGTTATTGACGTAAAACAAATAAATACTGTTTCAGGAATTTTGGAAATTTTATTTAATAAGGGATGAAAAAGGGGGTGAAAGTTTGTATCGGCTGACTGACTGATTCATCATCGCCGAGCGCAAACTATCAAGGCTACAACATGAAATTCGGACTGTATATTCATTTGTTATGTAGGCAACCCACTAAGAAAGGATTTTAGAAAATTCCACCCCAAAAGGGTCAAAATAGGGATGATAATATGTATGATAATATGTATGAAAGTCCGTCATTTTGAAAGTTACATAAACAAAATATTGTATTTCGGTTATTGACGTAAAACAAATATAAGGATTTTCAGGAATTTTGGTAATTTTATTTAATAAGGGATGAAAAAGGGGGTGAAAGTTTGTATCGGACTTGCATTATTTTTGATCTGAGGTCAAGTTATGGTCATCAACGTAACGTAATATTTTAAATTAATCTGTAAATACATATGTATATTTTCGTATTTGTATATAATCAACTTCCACGCGAACAAAGCCGCGGGCAACAGCTATCTAGTTGGAAATATTCTCAGTTCTTTGTAAGTTGAGTTATGTGCTTAAGTATGTTATGTTGGCCAATAGTTGTCGTGATAACTAGTGAAACAATTAAATATATTATTATTTTTTTAAGTAAACTTACTAATGTTAAGAAAGATAAATATTAACTTTGATAAGATCTTTTATATAAAACCAATATACCAATCAATATTTGATCTTCAAAATGTTGTCATTGTACGCATATACTATTTTTTCTTCATACCAACCTATATTCTTATCTTTATATATATATACAAATTACTTATGAATAAACAACCTAAAACTATTTCTTCCTTTTTCTTGATGAATTCACGTTTAAGAGTTCCCTTAGGATGTGTTTTTTTGTGCTTTTTATTTATTATTGTTTATTTTGGGATTTAGTTATTTATTCTGGAAATACTTTCTGGTTTATAAAATGAGGGCACCTGGATGACCGTAGATTATAACTTCCGCAACTAGGCGAGTTGCGTGCGCTGAGTTACAGTTGTCTGTTTTCAGATGATTGAAAAACAATGCACTCAAACAACTCACTCTGATTTTGTTAATAATTTCTTTTGTTACTATTTGAGCCTTCTATTTTGTTGGATTGGTCAAGAAGGTTTCAATATTTACATCTCTTAAGTTAAACGCAGTGTACAGTACATTATATCCCCCTCTCAAGTTAAACAGAGTGTACAGAGTATATTTCTAACTCTCAAGTTGAACAGAGTGTACAGTGTATATTTCTAACTCTTAAGTTAAACAGAATGTACAGTGTATATTTCTAACTCTCAAGTTAAACAGAGTGTACAGTGTATATTTCAAACTCTCAAGTTGAACAGAGTGTACAGTGTATATTTCTAACTCTCAAGTTTAAAAAGAGTGTACAGTGTAATATTTCTAACTCTTAAGTTAAACGCAGTGTACAGTACATTATATTCCCCTCTCAAGTTAAACAGATGACATGTATTCTATCTCAAATTACAGAATTACAGTATATTTCTAACTCTCAAGTTAAACAGAATGTACAGTGTATATATTTCTAACTCTCAAGTTATAACAGAGTGTACAGGTTAACATACTTTTCACCTCTTCAAGATTCAAACAGAATTGTACAGGTCCCTCTCGCCGCAGGGTGAAAGCATCCCACGGATCTCAAGACAAACAGGCACTTGCCAAGGAGACAATGTTCCCGTGTCGCTAGTGCTACCTTCCTCGGCGGCGAGGGTAGGTTACAACAGCGGATGACGGTTTACTTTTATATGGGAGCCGATGATTAGTCTCCACAGAGTTCCCAAATTAATGCCACTGATTTACATATGACAAGAAGAGGCTAGCCTCGACCCCGACCAAACGAGGAGTCCAAATAGTCACCGCGGTACCTCGTCCGACTCGCTGGTATTCCACACATTTAAATAAAAGCTGGGAACTTCCCGAAACATTCCTACCATTTCTTCGTGGGGAGATATATATGTACATACACTATTCTGTTTATATAGATACATTTAGTGGGGTAATAAAGTTAATTCTAAAAGAAAATAGTCGGTGACGATAGCAATCCAACTCATCAAATGAGATAAACATCTGAGAATTGCCGCCTTGGTATTTGAATGTGTTACGTTCAGAGTTAGGTCAGTTCTCCCCGACTAATTGTAAATATACAGGTGCCGTCTGAATGTAGCATGTGAGGCCTCTGTTGAAGACGATGGTTCGAAGGAGGGGTAGTTCTCATCCAGGTGTCATTGGTTGTAATCTCGTCTGGAAACTCTAGGTTGGGGTAGGCTGGATCTGATTTGATTCTGATCCGTTGTTAAATATAACCGACAGTCTAGATCAGTGATTTTCAAACATGTAAGTCGCAATATACTTTCAGGAGAAATATTGATTTTAGTGTGAAACTAAAAATATGTTTATGCTAATGATATTAATGATACCAGCCAATTTTTCTTTTTAAAAAACGTGTATAATATAGGCCTACTATAATCTTTGATCGAAACCATTTATAAGGATGGCGTGTTATTGTTTTTTATCTAAAAATATTATTATAATCTAGGATAAAAACAGTTTTTTTAACCGAGATTACCACCCGTTCGGATTATACGCTGATTCACTTCTAAGACGTCAAATATTAAATATAATTAATGTAGTTTTCATTTACAGTATCTAAATTAGGTATGTTGTATGCTTAAAGCTACAAAGTATACAAGGACATAATACTTTTTATTAAAGTTAGCACTGTATCTTAGAGTAGGTTGGTCCAACGCTTTTATATCACTTTGAGACAGACCAAACCTTTTTTATCGGTTAGCCCCATGGGCCAAAAATAATTTTATAATCCCATCATCTTAAAACTGGTTCACAAACCAAACTTAATAAACCATTATTTTCAATACTTGTATAGGTCTATACATTGTATTTAGGTTGGCAGAATCTTTTAAATTTTACTGCCATAAAAAAAAGTTTACTAATCTCCCAAAAATGTATTATAAAAATTAATATGTACGTACACAGAATTTCACAAAACAACTTACCGTTAGAAATATTTTTGGTAATCAAATAAATGCAATCATAAACTTAACAAATAAATATTTTGATTTGAATAATTACAGTTTCACATCTGCTACATTGGGTTTTCTTTTAATTACCCTCCAGGATATTGTGAGGGTCACATTTTTAGTGAGCCTGGCCTTATTTTGCCCACGGGCCGCCAGTTGGACCACGCTGACTTAGAGAAATCAGAAACTTTGAGCTTTTTTTTTTTTTTAATTGCATATATTGCAAGCTTTATGCTCTAAACAACGGGTATCATCAGTGTAGATAACTCCAAAATAAATCAACCAAGAAAACTGAAATTTTCCATATGAAACTAAAAAATCCTCAGGGTGCTCACATTAGGCGTATATTTTTAAAAATCGTACGTTGCGAATGTTACGCCCTTAACAACGTTACCACAAAGTGTGGGTAGCTTTGAAACTAAATAAACCCAGGAAGCTTTGAATATGCATAATACTGCGGGAATATGAAAAACCAACACCTGGTCATTTTTTTTCACGTCTATTGCGGATTTGGCATCCTATACCACGTGACTACATATTCACAAAACTCCAAAATCATTTAATATAGAGAACCTAAACTTGATTTAGGCCTGAGTAATTAAGGTAGATTTAGAATGTGCTTCTAAGACGAATTTATTTGTACTTATACATAAATTCATATCCTGAACACTTTGACCCCATAACCAGCGATGTTATGTAGGTATCTATACAATCTGAGAAACATATAAAACTTAAAGTTGGCATATATCAATGTAATCAAAGGTGATTTAAGGGCTTATTTTAAGTATCTAATTCATTATATATTTAAAATAAAATTCCGAAAAATAATGGTAATTAGAGATGAAAAGGTTTGGGTGAAATCTACTCTTTTTTTTTTATCTTAAAATAGACATTTACTAAAAACTCGTTAAGATTTGTAAAACTAAATAATAGGTATATACATTGTTGTAGAAACGATACACCAAATATCATAAATGAAATAAAATACACTGTTCCTTACTTGCTCCATGGCATTAGGAACTAGAACACTGTAAATGAAAAAAGAGAAACATCTTTGTCCACCAAAGAGCGTAAGAATAAATTTATTTTCAAAGAACTGAATTAAAAAGTATATATAATTGCTTAGAACTCGAAAAAAATATTGGTTTTATTAAAATATATTTCAAATAAAAGATTTTTATCTTTAATAGAACTACAACTTTAGAGCAATAGGTTATTTCGTATCGCAAATGGTTGTGGAGAGATTACCAAAATTGGAAAAATTTCCTTAGGTAAGTACCCTTCAAGTCATTTCCAAGAGAAAATGAGAAATGCCATCTTGTTCATAGTGATAAACAGTGTCTGGATATAAAATGTAATCAAAATCGATAGAGTGAATTTTGAGAAAATAGATTTTCTTCTCTTTTGGCCCTTCAATAAACTACCCTTGATTTTAAGGTTTGATATTTAATTTCAAAAACCCCTTGGGGGGGGGGGGGGGGAATCTTATGAAAATCCCACATATCAAGTTTCACCCAATTGGTAAAATAGTTTCGGCTCCAGCCCGAGGTACAGACAAACAGACGGCATTGTGAAAACATTTATTTTTTTAGTTTCAGGGGCTCATGAAACGTCGATATTTATCAAAATCATCTAGAGTTTTTTTTTTTTACTATCACAATACTTTCTCTCCAAGTTGTCGAGATAAATTAAAAATAAACAGCGTTGATGACTTGAAGTGGAAATCAATTTGAGGTGTGCTCTGCTAAACATCAAACCCAATTCAAGAACTGATTAAAACAAAATAATGCTAACCATCACACCAATCTTGTATTATTTTGGTACCATATGCTGCCAGTGTTACAGTGATTTTTGTATAAAATAAAGAAGTGACTAGAAAGCATGATATTGGTTCAAATAATTATTATTATTATTATTATTATTATTTAGCACCGCGTCTTACTACCCGTTCGTGTTATACGCTTTAAGTACTAATTACATTAATGGATTAGGAATTGGGAAGTTGAATTAGAAGTGAACACGCATTTGCGTGGAGGGAGAGTGGAATACCATTTAGAAAAAACCACCCCAAGTTCACCCGACCAAGATTCGAACCTCGATCTCTCCGTCCTCAGAAGTCGAGCTCAACACGACTAGCGCGTTAGCCAACTACGCCACCGGGCGGGTTTTGTTCAAATAAACATCCCCAAAAACAAAGGGTGTGGAGCTTGATAATTTTATTATCTACCAAGGTGGATGCCCACTAAATTAGGCTGGTAGCTACTGATTTATACAGTGCTACCACTGTTACGGGTCTAAGTAGAAGGCACTTACCTTTATAGGTGACGGGGTTGCTGTGGTTGCGTGCATTGGTGGTCATCACCTCTACCCCGTGAGACATATACTTCAGCTGACGCACCGCCGTATTGAGTTTAATGTCCAGGCCTTCAGACAGCGCCACTGGTACGCAGGAATAGCCGTTCCTCACTGAAATCATAAAAATACACTTAAAACACAAAATTAAAAGTTATATACCAGGTGTGTTACGTAAGCAGTGACGTAAATATAGGCTGGCTAAAGTGGCGCATGCCCAAAATGGGGCCCAACAAGCAGGCTCGCCGGCCCCAAACTAATTTGGTAAATGAGGTGAAAATGTTGCCTTTTAAGCTTGTTTATGTTTCGTGAAGATCTCACTAGTCAATCAAAAACTAACCGATAGTCACTTTATTGTACATTATCAGAAGTATAGTATGATTTTGGTAGGAAGAACAGTAGAAGTTAGTTACTAAAGTTACTAGAAGAATTTTAATATATCCATACATAAAGTCATGTGATTTGCAGCTGTCATTTTTGATAGATATTATCAATTACTATAAAATAACACAAATAATAAAATGAAATTTTATCAATGTTGGCTGCAAATAAACATGTTCGAATTTTCTCTACTGTTCTTCCAACCAAAATCAGGGTATATCTGGCATTGTCCTGGGTAACCAAACACTTCATTGCATGGTTACTCCAGGCAAAGTTTTTCTTTGCTTCAAATCGATCTAAAAAAATATTTATTTTATTTATTTCTACTCAGTTTTTTATAAATAAAAAAACACAGCTATGAAGTGCATATAATTTTAAAATTTCAAACCTATGTGTACGGTAGAAATCACACAATGTACATGACAGACAAACTCTTAGTTTTATTGAACTACAAATAAGCTCTGTTATTATTTATCTGTAAAATCAATATCCAGCCCAATATAAGCAAATAACAAGGTTACTACCCATAGTTTGGACTTCGAGGAAATTATAGAAATAAATGGTACGGAACTCCGCACGGACTTTCTCGCTCTATTGTTTAATAAAATATATATTTACTAAATACTCGTAATATATGTGAAACTAAATAATATACAATAGCAAACCCAAACATATATTGCACTATACCTATGTCAAACTTTTTTGAGTCCCAGTTTTATATTTTATAATTTTATTTGTTAAGAACTAATGTCCTTATTTGTATGTTTGGACCAATAAAAAAATATCAATATTGGGTCCACAAGGGTCAACACTTCGTATTAAAATTTCGAGTTCCGATTAAGATTTTCGACATTTTATTAGGTGTTGCACATCTTCATGGCATCGCATTGATATTTAATTCTTCATTTATAAATTTTGACCAATAATAAATGTAAATATATTTACTATTGAGTCCAAAATGGAGATAGATCATTGTTGTACAAACATTTCTCCTAAGAGGTTTAAGGAAAAATAACAAACTTTTTGGAGACTTATTTATATTAAATTACTCTATGGTAATGGAGAATTATTGCGTTAAAACTTAAGTAGTATCTCTTTATAACTAAAGATCACAAAATTGCATTAATATATTTGCCAATATCTAAGAAACTGTTAGTTTTATAAAAATATATTTCTTATAAAAAGGTTTTATTTTTAATAATACTACAATTTTGCAATGATAAGTTATTTAGTATCTCAAGTAGTTGCGGATATATGGAAATTTCAGCTTCTGTAAAGTACCCTAAAAGTAATTTTCATGGAAAAATTAACATAACCAGTTTATTTATAATCTTAATCAACGCCTAGATACGAATTTTAATCAAAATCGTTAAAACCGATTTTTAGAAAATAGATTTTTTTCTCTTTTTGCCCTTTATTAAATTACTTTTAATTTTAAATTTAAACAGACACTCAGACAGACGGCAGTGCAAATACCACTTTTTAGGGTTCGAGGGGTCATGAGACGTTGACATTCATCAACATTTCAGATTAAAGATTTTTTTTAGGTCACAATACTTTACCTTTTGTGTTCGAAAAGTTAAAAAATATAAATATTTGCGTATATCTAAAAAGTTATTGGTTTTATAAAATTATGCTTCGAATAAAATATTTGTATTAATAATAGATCTACATATTTTGATGATAAGTAATTATATATCTCAAATAGTTTCGGAGATATGATACAAAAATGAGAATTTACGCAACTGATCGGAGCCCTTAAAGTCATTTTGCCGAAATATTGAGAGAAAGTAATTTTGTTTGGAATATTTAGAAATGTTTAAAATGAAATTTAATCAAAATCGTTTCGTCTAAAGCGAGGATTGAAGAACTTAGAAGATCGACCTTCAGAGTCACAAGTTTCAGTCCTCAAAAAAGGTAGATCAACACGTCTTTTAATATATATTCTATGAACAATTAGGAGAATTTAGCAATACATACCTCAATAATGATGATAATAATAATGATGATGACGACGATGATAATAATAATAATAATTAATAATAATAATCACGTTTAAAGCACTAGTCCTGTTTAGGGGTTTCAGATCTAAATCATGACAATAAACTTCAAATGGTGTCAGGATATGACATTTTTTGGGTTTAATAAAATCCGTGACGTACAGGGCTAGTAGCTTAGCGATTTAAATGCACAGCATTTAAATTAACAAAAGGTTAAAAGAAGGTAGCTCGCTTAGAAGTGTTGATTATTAAAATTAAAATTATATATATATAAAAAAAAGCTTGTTTATCCAACCTTGATAGTACCAGGTCCAACCACACGATCATCTTAGAGATTAAAAAAATGGTATCTGTCACGGTTAGTGATGTACAAAATTGGACAGTTGGGGAAATAACACATTTATATAGAATATTAAGAATAAGATGGATTTTATTTTGTTACAAACCAAGACAAATAAGGCCTACATCTTGTTAAAAAAAATATGGAGGGTTTATTATCAATTGATTGAGCTACCTTTTAAGGTCTGATAGAGAATATGAGCTAAGGTCAGGTCAAAATATATAAAAATATTGCTCCACTAGATAAATTTATTTTAAATTTCTACGCAAGATTAATATAAAGTATTATCGCAAATTTGTTTTGATTATCCCAAATTTGACTACATATATTTTATATTTTTATTTAAAAAGATTGTAATGAAATACCACTTGACTTATGACCAAATATTCAAGACCTGTTGAGATTAATTTTTGTATAAAATTAAACTAAATGAATTTAATGGAAAAATATTGTATTTATTGTGGACAAATATAGCCTTATTATCTTTCGTTCCCTTCCAATCCACATTGACCAAACCTGTAGCGCTACTGTTAGTTCTGAATTTAACAGGACATTAGTGTGATAGGGGCTTTTCACTTAATAGTAATAACATTTTTATTATTATAACGTGTATTCCAGATAGGGCTAAACTGGAATTTAAGATAATCGTGATTTGGATAAACGTGTTTCAATTTTTAAAATGCATATGTGCACCATGTCAGAGATATTCACGTGTTACCACTAAATTTATTTTATTGATTATTTATTTGTGGTAATTAGCGTGCACTTTCTGAACCGACTAATTATATTAGCATGTGAAAATTTCTATGAGCGAGAGCAAAAGGGTCTACCAATTTTGCAAGGAAAGTTATTTCACACACCTTCCAGGTTTTTTTAACGTGTCACAATCGACTTGGGACAGAGGGCGTCAATTCTCATTTGAATGATTTTTATCGCTCAAGAAAAATTCGTCGAACCCCGGCTGGTTTCGAACCCACGAACATCGGGTAATGAGGCAAGTCCTTTATCCAAAGACCACCGAGGTCAACTATTTCCAATAAAGAAATACATGAGTAAAATAAAAAGGGTAAATGTACCCCCATTTTCATGGAGAGTGAACGTGAGAAGCAATACAGGTAAAAAAATAATCAGCTCACCCGGCAGGGATTCGAATTCCAACCTCAAGACTCAGGCCATGTGTTCACCGATGCGGCTAAAGCCCTTGTCATGCCCCAATATACAAGATGTATTTTAAATATTTTTTTTTTCCTTATAATTAATGATAGTGAGTAATATCAGGAGTAATTAACGGTGTATTAAGTCCAGAACAACCAAAGACAATGGAGACCTAAGAGAGGTCTCATATTACCACCACATCTGCACGTGTGCGTCCTACACGGTCTCTAGAGGTAGACACGACTCAGACCATAAAATCGATACAACTTACAAGTGGTGTCATTCGTTCGACTTGTTTTCCTTTACACTCCTGACAGCAGTTGGACGGTTCTATACGCACTCACAAAAGTAAACACACCACACTGGACCTGTTGTTAAGGTGAAGTTTCATTTCTTGAGTCCCGTACACGAAGGCGATGTTTCCATACCTGACTCAGTACTGAATTATATACACGTGAACTTTTTTATATCGCATCTTACCGACTATTTGCGAAACATGCGTCTATATTAATTACGCTAATCGCCTAGAGGTGATAGAAGTATACATCTAGAAATAATGTACTCAAATAAGCATGGAACGATAGGGGGAAACAATTAAGTAATAGCTCACTTTGAAGGCCGCACGGTCTAAGGCATCATCCTTGCGATATAATCGACTGACAATGACGAAGATATAGGGTAAAAGATATATTTTCTTAATTGGTTTCAAACAAATGTGAATACACTTCTTCTAAAACAAACCTATATAATCCTTAACATATTAACGTAATTGGTAAATACATATTCGTATAGCCCAAACAGGTAGTAAGTAAGACGTAGTGATAAAATAGAATATAGTAAAAACCACCCTCATTAAACAGGGCTGGGCTTCGAACCCCAACTTACTGTTCACGGCAAACCAGAATAATTGAGCAGTATATTTAGATTGTGTATCCAACGGCACCAGCCAAGTTAGGTGGAACCACGGGTACAATCAACTATCATGATCAGTATTAGACCAAGTAGTAGCTCTCGTGAAAACTTGTGTACAATCAACTATCAGTGATACCCGCCTCGGTGGGTAGTTGGCTAACGCGCTAGTCGTGTTGAGCTCGACTTCTGAGGACGGGGAGATCGAGGTTCGAATCTCGGTCGGGTGAACTGGGGGTGGTTTTTTCTAAATGGTATTCCACTCTCCCTCCACGCAAATGCGTGTTCACTTCTTCTAATTCAACCTTCCCAATTCCTAATCCATTAGCGTAATTAGTACTTAAAGCGTATAACCCAAACGGGTAGTAAGACGCGGTGCTAAATAATAATAAACTATCGTGATTAATATTAGACAAAGTAGCAGCTCTCATAGAAACTTGTGCGTAATTTGGTAAAAAAAAAAAAAAAATAGCAACGTTTAAATACTGACGAACGCGCAAAAAGTGACAATTGTATTCATGCAATAACTCAAAACGTGTCAAGTTAATTTTATCATAATGGCCACATAAAACATAGAAATATGCAGGGGGACCACATTCTAAAAAAATTATTGTATTGTCATTATCTTTAGTAAAAGTAATTCCAATTGAATATATTTTTATTATAAAAAGAAAAGAGTAGGCACCCCTATGTAAAACAAAAAACTAATTATAATTATTTTCCTTGTCAAAAATGTTAAACCTTTTTTTATTTGTAACAATGGTGTTAAAATTGGTCGGGCTTTAAATCTTTATGGGATTGCCTGGTGGTCTAGGGGTAAGGTGTTGGACCTCTGTGCTGGGTGTCCAGGGTTAATCCTCGGTCCCGGCACAAATGAATGGTGCATTTCCAAAACGTCGTAAATGCCAAAATTAAAATTTTTCAGAGAGAGATAAAACTAATTTTCTTCTAATCTAATATCGTTAAAGACATGAAATATTACAATGTAATTTAAAGGAACATAAGAAATGAAGAAAATATGTTAAAATGTATTTATTATTAATGACATATGTTAAAAAAAATATCAAACTTCACTTTAGTTCCAAAACGTTGTAAGTGCCAACAGATTTGCAAGTCAAAACGTTGTATATACCAGCATTATTGTTGTTGGACAGCTGCTGTCTTAAGAGACAAATTCAGGTAAAAACATGAAAAATTTAATAATATCTCATAAAAGAATTCAGCTACACCAGCTGAATTTACATTGAATTATTTTTTATAAAAAAATATATTATAATACACCGAAACAATAAAACTGCAAAAGAAAAATTTCAGTACACCATAATGAATAATAAACAGTTAATTATTTTTTCAGAAAAAATGTAAAACTTTAATAAAAGTTTACTATCATTGTCTTTAACCATTAGTTTCTTCAGCACAGTGTTGCCCTGATTGTGTCAACATTGTTTCAAAATAGTGTCGGGCGTCTTGTTCCAGTTAAGGAATCATTCTCCTGATATCGGCTTTCTTTTTTTCTGGAATTCCGAAATGTGTTCGAGGAGTAGGTAATTGAATGTCTTTGAAGTCCTCAATTTAATTCCCTCCTTCAGCACATTAATCCCTTTACACCAACCTGCAAGCTCACCAGTTCCTTTTGCCACCATCACTTTATCAAATTCCTCAGCTGTAAGGCGGAGCTGTGATGCTGTTGAAATTCCTAACTTCTTTGTGTTTAGTTTAGCATGGGCAATAGTTTTGAAATCATAGAACTCTTCAAACACTGTGCATGTGAAAGGTTTGTTTTGGGCTGCACTAGTAATAATACGAACCAGATCCATCAATGTGTAAGCCTTACAAACTTTTTTCGTTTCTCGATGACTGCAAAGTCTCTGTCACAGCTGAGAAATGTATGTCCTTCACTGGGAATTTGTGAACTATTTCAGAAAAAAAAATTTGGCTAACAGAACAAGATACATGGCGATAAAATACTGATTTTTGTTCTGACCTTCACAATTGTCAGACCATAAAATGAGCTTCTTCTTTTCGCACATACGAACTTCTGTCGTGAGGTATTTGTACAAACAAGAAGCTATTTCCAAAGACCCTCTTCCACCAAAATTTTCTGTCCACAAACACATAGTTCCCCTCCCCGTGACAGAGTCGTGAATTCCTAAGTTGCAAGCCGCAAGCTGCTGGGAATAATACATTTCTGTATGAGTGAGTTGAGGGATATGCATCTGTTGCTGTAGATCGAAAGCAATAACATAAGCATCAGATGTTGGAGCATTTTTCATGTCAGATGACATTAATTTTGTGGCAGACTCTGCTCGACGGTGGTGTAACTCTTGCTCTATAATAGCTGATTGATCACCTGACTTTATTTTGACAGCAAGGCAAGTAGAGCAAGTATCAACCTTGGGTCTTGCAAAAGACAAGTTGAATCGTAAAAGGAAAATCTCATTATACCACTGTCGTGTAACTGGGGGCCTACCAGGAAGGCATTCAGAACAATACTTCTCCAAAAAAGCACGGTACATTCTGCTTACATTTAAATCTGGGGATAAGAAGATCTTGTTTGGATATATTTTCCTTGCATAGTGGCTTTCAATGGTGGGAAAGCTCTTAATGTGCTCCACAATTTTATCTGTCCACTCAATGTTATTAAGAGTCGTTCTTGGCCCACCTCTTTGGTCTGAACTATCCATTTTACCAGCCAATATCTTCTCCCCCAACAGTTGAACCCTTCTTGGAGTCACTCCAAAGGTATTGCAAAAGGTTTTAAGACAAACTCTCACGTCTGAGCCACCAGGAAGAATCATACGGTAACTAAAAGAGTGCTGCCTCCTGCTTTCACTTGGATGATCGTATTTACCATAACGTCTTCTTTTGATTAACTGTGGATGGATAAACCGTTGCAGATAGTTCTGTTGTTTGTTGTAGTCTGCCATTTCATAAAAGTTGTTAAACAGCTCATGTCGATATGCCAAACGTATGGATCTGCATGCGAATGTGCATTTACACTTCACCTGAAACCAGAAAAAAAAAATACCCTTAAGTAACTATCCTAATCATTGGGGTTGAGTCGACCTAGATCTGGTTTAGGGGTAAAGTACTCGCCTCTGGATCCGATGTTCATGGATTCAAACCCAACCTAGATCGACGTATTTTTAATTACCCATAAAAATCTGCAGCATAACGTCCTTTGGAGGATAAGGGTTAGTAAAGCCGTCGATCATAATGTCGATTGTTGCGTGTAAATCTATCGTGTGTGATTGAATCAGTTGGTGCAGAAAGTACATCCATTAAAATCTCAAGTCAGATTTTTTTATGGTCACAATACTTTCTTCCTCCTTGAGGAAACGAGAAAGTAAAATCAGTTTTATTTATTTATTTACACGTCATATTTAAATTAAAATATAATTATTACTTACACCTCAAAAGGAGTATTTTTCTATGATCACAATACTTTCCCCATCCTTAAAGTAGTGAGAAAGTAAAAAAATGTTCATTCATTTAGATACACACATTTAAATTAAATTTAATCACATCTCTTACCTCAGTTGGAGAATTTTTCATTTTGACTATCTTTAAAGATTTTGGAGATACATATTCACTACCCGAATTTCTTTGTTTTTTCACTTTGTTTTTAAACCAGTTATCTTCACATCTTTTTTTTTTAGAAGGTTGACTTACATTAGAACTCATAGCAATAAAAATAAAAATAAAAGAAACAATGAAAAAACGCAGCTCGAATAAACAAGAAACATACACAGAGTTGTTGTCACTTGTCACTATTACAAAGCAACTGGCCAACGTTGTCGCTCGAATTGCACCTTGGCTGTTACAACGTTATACCTTGCACAACAGTTCAACTTAAATTTTCTACCACTAGGATCAGCACTATCTTGACACAAATATTCCACAGCGTGAAGCGTGGCATATACAACCCATTTCCGTTAAAAAACATATTTCACCTATATGTGGCATTTACAACGTTTTGGAAATGCACCATTCAAATGTATCTGATTGACAAACCCTTCCTTCACCTCTGAGAAGACGTGTATTAGTCACAGCTTGTGAATGTGTGAATGACAAGCCTCCACCGTGGTTCGGATTCCACGTTAAACTGTAGGTCCTTCATTTCATCTCACAATCACCCTACCATACACATTAGCGTAAGTGCGTATAAAACCGAACGGGTAGTAAGACGCAGTGCTAATAATAATAATTATTATTATTTACATCTTTAAGACCAAGTTATTTTTATAATTGTTTACAAATGTGTATCCATGAGTTTTTACCTCTCGAGTGATTGGTTTTATTTCATGTAAGAAAACAACTGTTAATATACTTGTGTGCTTCCAAACGTGGTACATATTAGGTGCTTATATTCAACTATTTTTGTGAAGTGATCCATGTTGAACAACAAATACTTATTTGGTACACAAGCCTCACATACAAGAGTTCTCCAAATTATAGCCAATTCCAAATGATCTCATTCCAAAATGTTATATTTATTTGACGATCATAAGAAAAGGTCGCATTGTGAGAAGATTCATAGCAAAGTCCGCGGTTCACAAAAAATCATAAATAGGGCCGCATTTGGCCCGCGAGCCTCTAGTTTACCAAACCTGCATTAGCAAACAGAACAGTATTGCTCTATAATTTCAATCAAAAGTGAAATGAAATATATGTGTTTTGAAAAACTGTTTGATGGAAGTGGTTTTATTTAAATGTATTTTATACATGTATCCCCTATAGTTTAAAAACGATGCCATATTGTTTCAAAATATATAATGAACTTTTAATGTATTCATATGCAAACCATATATTAAAATAAATACAATGTTATCAATGTTTGCCACACAAAAAAAGTTTGTATTTGATAAAAGGCTCTTTCTATGAAAATTGGACTGTGTAATATAGAGTGACGTGAGCGTGGGGGTGGGCCTAGAGTGAAAATAAGAGAATGAGAAAAACCGAAATATAAACAGGTAAATAGAGATGAGCGTATAGAGAGTAATTGTTGAAAGGGGTAGCAAAGAAAAGGAGAGAGAATGGAGGCCTGTATAGAAGGATAGAAAGAAGAGAGGTATAGAGAAAGAAATAAAGAGTGTTAAAGAAATAAATAGTTGTTGAGATCGTTTGAAGCGATCAACATTTACAAACATTTAAACATATAATTTTGTAAATTATTGTAAATCTTTATTAATTACTCCAATTACTTGCATTAATCATGTGCCTCAATAGAAGAACGATTCTTCTAGCCCTCATGCCAACGTACGTTAATCAGTCCATGCAAGCGTGAAATGGTGTGTTTTAAAATACACTATAATACTCTAAAAACTTATGATAACCCTAAAACACACAAAACGGGCAACTTAACCTTAAATCCTCTGGACTTCAAAAGCACGTCGTGGAGTTTTGTGTGACCCTCATGTGATACGTTTTCTTCAGACTCGTGACATGATTCAGAAAGTTTCTACATATCCTCGCAAAGAAAACATGTCTAAGAAATAAAACAGCGACAAAAAATAAACAAAATTAATAATAAGCTGTTTTTTGTATTTACATCTGTAGTGAGATATTTTGCATTTATTTCTAGACTGAAGGTAAACAAAGCAAGTCTTAAATGGAAAAAAAAAATTACACTGGTATACTAAAAATAATATTTATTAGTTAATAGTCTAAGAACAAAATGTCTTCTATCATAAATCTAAAGTCTATTAATTGTCATATATTTTTATTTTAATATGAATTTTAAAAAAAAGTCAATCTATTTACAGTTGTTGTTACACAATATTATTAATACTTTTAACGAGCTTGGTAAATAGGCATACAGTCAGTGATGGTAGGATAGCATATTTACAAATTTTTAAAATATCTCGAGCCCATCTCACCTCTGACCTCTGTGACAGATCATACATACATTATGACATACGAGTCATAATAACAGACAGACAGCAACTTGAGACGGGCCAGGGTGATCTATTTTAGAACAATAGTGATTAGACGTCACAATTGTTGAGTCTCAATTTTATTAATAATCATATTTCTTTTTGTTTGTCTGTTACATGATATAGTAATTGGCACATGGACATTTATTCCTTGGGTGGTTATTATTATTATTATTATTATTATTATTATTATAAGCCGTCTTACTAACCGTTCGGGTTATACAAACGCTAATTTGTAATGGTAGGGTGATTGTGAGATGAATTGGAGACCTACAGTTTAACGTGGGATCCGAACCACGGTGGAGGCCTGTAATTCCATACATTCACAATTTGTGATTAATACACGTCTTGTTAGAGGTGAAGGAAGGGTTTGGTAATCAAGATAAATCTGTGCCGGGACCGAGGATTGAACCCCGGCCGCCAGCACAGAAGTCCGACACCTTACCCCTTTCTTATTGACGTGAAAAAAATATTGTTGTATGTGAAGGGAGAAAGTGAGTATAAGCTTAGGGATAATAGAGAAATAGTTCCAACAAACGACACAGTACTTTGTATTTTAAGTCGTGTGTCCTGAATGCGGTTGATACTTTCTTGCTGACCAAGGTGGGCCTTATTGAAATAAAGTAAATAGGATAGGCCATAGAAGCACAAATTTCTGGACCCAGTAATTATATTATCTAGTTTTTTTAAAAAAGCAGTAAAGTGAACAGTCCCATGATAACATATATTACTTCCCATCCAACCGACCATTCCCCCCTCCCCCCAACATCTTCTCCCTCCTACCGTCCCCTCCAAAAAAATATTTTCATTGGGCATTTATTATTTTACAAAACCAAGATATTCAGCCTCGCCACGGCATAGGCCTACGAAAGTCCAAGCAGCTGACGACCCATTATCTAACCCAACACCCAACTAATTGCGCGTTGCCAAAAACAGGAGAGCTCACCACTAAACTAGAAAACAAGAATGAGGATGGCTACGCCTCGCCGAGAGGCCAATTCCGTTCCGTTACGGCGTGATTAATGTTACCAATACGAAATGACTATTTTCATGACGGGATAATCACTTCCCTGCCAGCCCCCCTCACCATACCTTTAGCACAAACTTTGTCCGTCCAATGCGTCTTCAACTCAGGATGCCAATAAATAATAATTTCCCGACTCTTGAACAAACTGAAAAAGAGTATACTTAACTAATCACGATCTGCTTTTTTTTTTTCCTTTTTTTTTTTCAAGACAAGTTTTCAGCACCTGCTTTATGACATGATAATGGACATTACTTTATTATTATATATAATTATTATTATTATTATTATTACTAAGTAAAGTTCAAAAGTTTCAGATAAGTAAAAACAAAAATTATTTGAGTGAAGCTGCACCTTTCAGGGTTTGGAAACATACTTGTATTCCTTTCAGATAAATCAGAATAGGGGATATATATCAACGTGGTTCGTCAACATGCTAGTAACTGAAAAAGTAATGTCGACAGTAAATGTGTCAGTCATCATCGACAAAGTAAGGTGTGTGCTATATTAATGCTACTGAATAGTAATAATAGTAGTCTATACATTTCAGGGTTGGGGATGACCAGAAACGTAACTATTATTACCATCAGCTAATATGTAGTAATATAATATTATAGTACAGGCTTATTAATATATAATCGTGTGAAGGAAACTGCCGGGATATATTAACCGATTACCATACACTTCACAGCTTTAAAACTTCAACAAAGCGATAAACTTTTATTTTATATACAAATATATGAAGGCTATGTATATGAGCGCCTCTGTTATCTAGTGCCCAGAGTTTCTAGATACAGGTCTAGAAGTCCCGGGCTCAATCTTTGGCACTTCCAGATTTCTCTATGAACCAAGCAGTGGTTCTTAACAGGTTTAAACTCAGCCTCGCGAGGACCAATGAGGAGCTACTTGAATGGAAAAGTAGCGGGTCCGGTCTAAAAACCTGAGGTTAACAGCCGGGGGTTTCATTGTGCTGATCAACATGACACCCCCTATCAACGAGTTGGCACTATCGGTGCTAGCTGACGCAGCCTATCGTCAGTATGCTCTAGAAAGGGTGACGCCTAGTTTTTTAAGTAGCATATACATATATATAATATAGAAATCTAGCTAATGTAACGACCCAGTGTATATATGTTTTAGATTATGAATCGACCAAACATGGGACACATTCATAATAACTCACCAATATATCACAATAAGTGATGTCATATTGCCGATCTAATAAGTAAATTAATCTTTATTAAACTTATGTAAATGTTGAAAGAAAAAGAGAGAAGATAACTTCATTTAAAAAGTAGACCTGCGTAATTTGTGAGCAAGGATCTAGACAAAAGATCATTTTATAAAGGAAATAAAGGTGAGAGACCAAATGTTTACTTAGGATGTCCATCATTCGTATCCTGCCTACACAATAAGACAATTGAACATGGCGGAGGTGATACCCGGCTCGTATATTTATTACGTTGCGGAAATCCGGAGTTTCTTGTTTTTGTTTTGCCGGGTTTTGCTTTCAGTGGCGGAAATTACTGTCGTGTCTAAACGATGAGTAAGTACATTAAAGGCCGGCAATGAAACGTTGTAATTTATGAGTTTCTTCTTGTAGGAGATAGTGAGTAAGCCTGTTAGAGCAACTCGCTGGAGGAAAAATAAGAAGTTAATTTTAAGTGGCAGGTTTTCGTGGTTCAGTCGCTTCGACTTATTACCAGAGGGAACCTAGCTGTGCCCCAGCTGCTACGCACTAGGTCTATGTGTGTTGCAATGTATTTCACACGTGGAGACTTTGGGGAGCCAGTATTCTGATTTTTTGGCGGGAACATTCTTTATACGTAGCGGGGGAAGCTGTAACATTACAATACATTGTGTTACAACAGGACTCGCCCCATGCTGACATTAACGCATAGCTCTCAATAAATAATACTACCCGCTCCAATTATACCAACACTATTAGGATCCCTACAATGGTAAGCTTCTCTATTATAGTTCACGTAGGTTAGTACGAAATAATAAAACATTGCTGAACAATATATTTTCACTAAATAATCCAATTCAATATAATTAAACTGTTCATGTACTTACCAATTGAATCTTCTAACACTAGTAACCACCAAGGCTGGCCTACACCTAGCATCCTAAATTGACGAGTAGGTCGGGCGAGCTACGATGTTACTACAAGACCTAGTCCTCACACTCCGATTCTGATAACGTGTAATGGGCCGTCCAACATTGAAGACGACAAGAGAATAACTATTCACCTGCCCTCTGATGGTAGAAAGATGAACTACTTTCAAAACATCAGATGATTGAAGAAATAGACTGGAAATCTGATGGAGCCGTATCAACAAGATGTGTACGTGACTTTTTGAAGCCAACATTGACGTCACCAAGCGTGTGTTCAGTTCTACCACCTTCTTTCTATTGCGACGAAACCCCAATATATAATAGGTTGTGCATGTATGCCAAAATGACTATCTTGATAACTACGACCGACGAAGGATCATTGTCTTGGACCTGGACAATGGCAGGATAAACATCTGTATTGTATCGGAATCGTAACTATGGCGATTCGTTTATTGAACTCTGATTTATTTTCAACTTTTAGTCATATTTTTTGTAGTATAAAAATTAATATTCTTTTTTCTAAATCTAACTATTTCTTTATCTGATCATTCGATACAAAATGAGACTCTATATTTTGTATGTCGCCATTTGGGCGCTAGAGTCTTTTGGAGAGTTCAATCATTTAGGTAGCCACAATTATTAATTGTTTTGAAATTTAACGAGCTAAATGTAAAGTATTTGAAATTGTGGATAATAGTATTAATATTTCGTAAACATCGAGGTGACATTTTTTAATTTTATTTGCATATTGAAAAATCGTAAAGTAAAGTAACTTTCATTATTATGTTTGTATTAATTATTAATTTAATTAACTTTTGTATATTTAATAAATTTTTTCTAAGTTTGTTCTAATTAGGACATTTACATTATTGTTTATTAAAGGAAATACTGTTTAATTTCCTGATTCTGAGTCAGGATCTGATAGTCCCGGGGGAGTTTGACTAATGTCTGTTAGCCAAACTTTCGTGTTATGAAAATTCTCTTTTATAAGATTTACTGGTAACGTTAACGTAATTTGAAGCCTTTGTTCTTTTTATATAAAGACACTTTTTGTAACAGTTTCAAGGTGCCCATTAGGCCCTTATATAGAAGTTGTGTATCATCCTGACGGGTGATATTATTATTAATCTATTGTATTAAACTCAACCCGTAATGTTGTTCTGTCTCCTAAAGACTCAACCATCAGAATATTGAATAGATTACAAATTTATAACTTTCTTGTAAATATCTGCGCAACTTTAAGGATATAAAAGTTATTGTCTATTAGTTTGATTTTCAACGTAACTCATTTTGATATAATGAGACCATGTAAAGTATTCTACTCTATTGTTATTGTTTTGAATAAACCGTTCGTATTGTTGCTTTTAAATATTGCTAATAACTTCCCTTGTCACTTTTTCCTTAGATTTCACTCACTCACTTTTATATTATTTAATGGTCGTAAATAAAGGGACTCAGAGGGGAGGGGGTGTTACAAAGCCTTTCACAGGTCGACACTTTGGGGGAACCATCTGTATCCTGATTTTTTGCGGGAACATTGTTTATAATAGAGAGAAATAGGCTTTTCGCACGTGTACACTTAAAACGCTTCGCCAAAAGCAAGGGAAACCAAAGAATACACAAGAGGAAGATATCCCAAGGTCATGGTTGGTTCATATATGAACTTATTAGTGTCAAAACACTTCTCCAATGATTAATTATTTATTGGATGAGACTTCGACCAATGGTGGGTGATGACACTACTTTGTGTTGTTGTGGGAACATTTCTAGATCCATTATGTTGTTTACTTACTTTGTGTTGTTGTGGGAACATTTCTAGATCCATTATGTTGTTTACTTACTTTGTGTTGTTGTGGGAACATTTCTAGATCCATTATGTTGTTTACTTACTTTGTGTTGTTGTGGAATATTTCTAGATCCATTATGTTGTTTACTACTTTGTTGTTGTTGTGGAACATTTCTAGATCCATTATGTTGTTTACTTACTTTGTGTTGTTGTGGGAACATTTCTAGATCCATTATGTTGTTTACTTACTTTGTGTTGTTGTGGGAACATTTCTAGATCCATTATGTTGTTTACTTACTTTGTGTGTTGTGGGAACATTTCTAGATCCATTATGTTGTTTACTTACTTTGTGTTGTTGTGGGAACATTTCTAGATCCATTATGTTGTTTACTTACTTTGTGTTGTTGTGGGAACATTTCTAGATCCATTATGTTGTTTACTTACTTTGTGTTGTTGTGGGAACATTTCTAGATCCATTATGTTGTTTACTTACTTAGTTGGGAATAAATGACTTCATTTGGATGAGTTTTTTTAAATTTTTATTTGATTTGAGCACTATTTAACGTGTGCTTTCTGAACCGACTGAATATATCAGTACACGACTTATTAACTAAATTAAATCTTAAAACAGACACAACATCCAACCCCCGGCCGTTAATTCATCAATGTGAGAGGGTAAACCCACATTTCACCAATTAGAGATTTTTTCAGCCAAGTCGGGAATCGAGCCCAGGGCTCTAATCTCAATAGACAGACACGTTATCAACTGATCTACGGTCTTAGATTTAAAAGTAAATGATCAGGTAAGTACCCAATAGGTGTTTTGCAAGGTTTCAAATTATGCAGAGGTGCTTCGTGGAGAGTATTTTCTTTAAAAAAAAATGTTCAATTTCTAAACGAAGACATACAAACTAGGTATTTCGTTGGACCATAAATATTTGCAAATTGGATAGGAGAAATAAAATTGTGAACATATATGCCATCAGCCCCCAAGTATTTGTCGACCACGCCACTTAGTCACGGAGAGTTAGTGAATCAAATGTAACATCGTGTGTTTTTAATTGATATTATAAACAAGTCCACGTATCGGGTATTAACATAATATCTTACAAACTTCAACGTTCATTAAAACCAAATTAAACACGCGGTTAATAATCACCCCAAGATAAATTTTATGTGACAGCTCTTCCAAGAGGTCAGACTAAATTAAAGGTTGCAAATAACAACCAGTAGGGAGAGAGGGGGTGGGGGAGGGGCTCATAAGTTTGAAAGTATTTATATAAGAGCTCCAGAGCTCCAGTTTAATGCCAACAGCATACACGTAAAAAAGAAAAAAAAAATGCATTACAAGCTCAAATATAAAACTTGACCTGAAGTAAAATAACTAAAAGAATATAACATAAATTGTTTTTTAAATGACACTTAACATTTTATCTTCTCTCCTTTCTTCCTTGTCGACTAGTCCCTCCCTAATGGGTGGGCCTCCTTGATAGCACTTCCTCTTAGCAAAAACGACTTAGCGGTAAAGAAGAAAACACAACACCATTTCCGTCGAGAGAGCTGCACCCCCCTTCCACCCCACTACCAACCTTTTTTTTACTTCACGAGAAAACCGAGCGTAGGTCCGACTTGATCAGGATGTAACGATATTTAGCGTGTCTTGGCCCCGCCTCGCGTTTCATGGCCGGCTTAATCACGTGATCAAACATCCTGTTCCGCCATTGGCCGCCTCAGGTGTTTTTACCGAAAAGTCAAAGGGGAGGGAGAAGGCGAGAGGACCCCCCAAACATTTCTCGCCCTCCCCTCCCTCTTTAGCCCCCCCCCCTCCTATACATTAAAAAAAACCTTGCTCTAGGTATCGAAGTGGTGCAAGGAACCTCACTCATTATAACTGTTGTAATAACAAACAACGATCGACAGGGGGTATCGGATAAAACGGATCCAACTCACAACGGAATTCATGAACATCGACAAGTTTTGTTCTTATTACGTTCAACAAATGTAAAAAAAACCAAAGTAATTTAAAATAATTTTCAATCATGTTTGTAATTCAGCACCGGTGGACACGCGTTTAAAGCGTCAGCTTCTTACTATACTGAATTGCTGATAAGTGGGAGGTCAAGGTTTGAATAAAGAACGGGTGTGTGGGTGGCGGTTTTACACGTTGTGTTTTTTTTAATTCTCTTTCCACGGCAATGTGATGTAATTAAAAACTACTCTCTCCCCGGATGCATTCTAGACATGGCCGTTAAAAAGGATTATATTAAACGCACTAATGGAGATAAAATTAGTCAGTAAAGACTTGTGAATCAAGTAAAAGTGTTTTCTTAATATTTGGTTTAATTTGGTTGAAAATATTGTACATCGTTTGGAAGAGTATGTAAATAGGATAAGCCAATGAAACGTGATGTAAAAGCCGACTTTAAAGTTAAATCAAATGAAAAAAAAAAATCAAGACTAGACACTACACTGTTCTTGCTCCAATACGAGCTTTAAATGGACTTGATTTATTCCTGTTTAAGACTTCACATTCCACTTTTGACTTTAATTTTAACGTTAATACTATATATATTTATTTATGAGAAAATTGCTGTAACTTCTGAAACTCACAAGTCATAGTTCTAGAACAAATATTTTTAGAAATCTTCCCAAGTCCTAAAAATTCAATTAATGTGTGAAATATATAACCTATAATGCAAATGTGGTGAAAGATCCTTATTAGTGGGGGTTTTTTTTTCGAAAAGAATTATGGGGCTACTTTTATATTTATACAGCACAGTATTCTCCCCTCAAAAAATAAAATACTAAAATTAATTCAATCAGGATAGGTTTTAAGCTCCACAAGGCCGTGGCCAGCCAATAATTTCAGGAGGGGGTTGGTGGACACATCCCCCAATTGCTGGAGGCTAGAAAAAAATTCTAAATGATAAACATTTCTAGAAGTTATCTGAAGTGTTTTTATGGCAACATAACCCCCTAACAGCCAGAGGTTAGAAAAAATTATAAATATTAAAAACCTCTAGAAGCTCTCTGAAGTGCTTTTTATGGTAGCACGGCCCCCTAATTTGTACATGTATCTTAATTTTGATATTGTTTGAACCATAAATAAAGCCATATATGTTTTGTTCTTTCCAGCTACGGCCTTAAAGCTCTAACTATGAATATCTTTTGAAATGGGAGCAATTATCTTCAAATTTATGAATCTTGCTTAGGAAGGAAACAGCTAATTAAATTTATTAACATTACGCAGGGGGTATAGGCTCTATATTGAAAAATTAAATATATTAGTGTGAGATAGTCTATATATTTGATAAGCCAATTTCCTGTAAATGAAATTACGGTGAAATGGCTGAGCCTATTTTGACAAACAAACACTCATTTTAAAGGATATGGGTTCATCATGACGGAAAAAATAGTAGCTTTCAAAGAAAACTCTGTTTTCCTTGTGAATTTCCTGCTTTTACAGCTTATCTACGGTTTTCGCAATGGATAGTTTGAACAATCATTATTTGATCACCTCACCATCGAAAATATTATTTATGAATGGTTATATTATATCGGTAAGTAAAATATTAATATTTTGATAAAATTAATAACTCAATTCCCGCTATATAGTGCAACATATATATATATATATATATATATATTTTATATACACAATGAATTATCGCGTCTTACTACCCGTTTGGGTTATACTCCATACTAACTACGTTAATGAGTTAAGGAATAGGAAGGTTGAAACATCGAATTAAACTTGAAAATAATTAATATGGAATGCAAATATTGTAGACCCTATAGGCCTAATGCGTGGAGAGGAATGACATTCTTATAACATTTGGAGGGTTAGCAAAGGTTTTAAAACAAAGTATGTTAAATAAGAAATATATATGTATATATATATTTTAAATATAGTTTTAGCTCATTTCGGTATATGTGTATGGAGCGACTAAACCGAACGGGTAGCAAGAAGGGGTGATTAAAAAATATATAAGAGCTATGTAGAATTCAGATTGTGAGAAACATGTATAAAATAACATATAAAACATATGGTTTGCAATTTATAATATTATCATTTTAAAGCTATTGAAACTATCGATCCAAAGTGACAACTGAATATCACATGACTTGATGTATAATTGTGTGTAAGTAAACCGAGTAACTTTTCTGGCCGTCAGACAGGGTTCTTCCTATAAAATGTGAATTGTAGAAAATTGTCCTAGTCTGCACTAAGCCGACCTCCATAAACAACTTCAAACTGATCATTTTTATGAATTGCCGAAAATCCTAATATTGAACCTCAAATCAATAATCGAGCGTGCTAAAGTATGAATATACATTATCAAGTCAACAAAAAAAAAAGTGTAAAACCAACATTTTATTCTTTGAGAGTTTTGCAGGCTGTAACACAACTTCATTATTTCACTACCATATGCAGCCGCTAAAAATTCTGATAGGAACGATTTTTTTTAGAAAATATAAACAACTTTTTTTAAATCCAAAATGTTAACCTTTTTGTATTCTATTAGAAATTGTTCAAAAGTAATGAATGCTATTACCAATCAAAAATTACAGCTACAGATCATGAGTTGACGTATGAATACATTAAATTGTTTTTATATCACCGTGTCTTCTGTTCATTTAATACGCATGTATGATAATTGCACTAATGACGTAGGGATGAGGAAGGAAGCATTTGCGTGGAAGGAGAGTGGGAAAGAACCACCCTCTGTAGACCCAATCGGGACTCGAACCCCAATCTCTCTGTGATCAGCAAGCCAGTCTAACACTAAAGTGACGCCTTAGACCATTCGGCCACTTAAGTTTGTTAAATGAAAATAGATCTAGTATTTTTTCTAGTCGTTAGATAAAACACGTCTTAAGAAGATTGCACTGTAAACGCTCAGTCTGTTGGCCGCTGATGAAGAATGGGCCAGGGTAGGTAGTGAGAGGGGTTGGGGGGGGGGAGGTGATTTATTCTGTCAACTGGGTGAAGTTGGGGGTCATCTGTTATAAATCAAGAAACCAGCGGAGCTGCAACAGGTGCCAGCGATGAGAGCCGCCCAGGAACGAACTGACCGCTCGCTAGTTCGCGGCCCTAATGTTTCGATTCTTGTTTGTTTTGTTTCGAAACGCCCACTGTAGTACCGAGAACCTCCAAGAGATGGTGTCGGCGGAGCTAAGACGTGGTTCATCAGGGGTAGGGTGGATGCTGGCCACTTTTATTGTGTTTGTATATGCATATGCGGTTTAGTTAGAACAACAGAAGAGAAAATTAAATATATTTCTTTTTGGCAAACATTGATAGCATTTTACTGTATTATTTATGTTATTTTATAGGTATTAATAATATTTGTCAAAAGTGACAGCTGCCGATAATGACTTGATGTATGAATATATTAAAATTGTTTTAGAAACACTAATAACTAACGTCTATTGTTCTTCCTACCAACATCATATTTATATTTGGGAGGCAGACATAAGTAACTGCTAAAGTGCGTGCGTGACTCCCCAAAATTTTAAAGGGAGAATTTTCACTCCAATTACAAATTGTAACTATTCACCATATTTACTGACAATTAAAATGATAAATTAATTTCTTTTTTAATTTATTTTAGGTCATTTACGTGCCTTTCTGAACAGACTGATTATATCAGCACACGACTTATAAAACTAGCTTAAATCTAGAACAGACACAGCATCCAGCCTCTACCCGTTAATTTATCACTGTGAAAGGTGAAACCCACATCTCTCCAATGATACATTTTTCAGCCATATCGGGAATTGAACTGGGGCCTTAAGCTCAATAGACAAACACGCTACCGACCTAGCTAAAGTGCCGGACCATATATTAAAAGGGACGAGGCTGTTGCAGATAGTTTTCGAGAGCCCTTCATATAGGTAGTAAGACGAAATGTAGAAAAAGAAAACTTAATCTAAACCTTGTAAGAATTATCACTCACCATGTAGGCCGCCAAACTTCCATTAGGATATACCTCAAGCTCAGTTACACACAAGACATCCTTGAATTTGACTTATTCTTCTTTTTTTTTCGCGAAATAGTGTGATTTGAAAAGCAGAATATAAGACAAGCTAAGCGATGCATTAAAGAAAGGGATAAAGAGTTTATACAAAAGGTAAGAAGAATAAAACACGAGTAGAATTTGAAAGGTTTGAAATGTTGCCGAGAGAAAAAAAAACTGGGATAAAGAAGTGACTGCGATCTTGGCATGGAGGAAGACGACCGAAAAGATTCGAGATGACAAGAGCTGTCTGCAGTCAAATTTAAGAATGGAAATTCTTGACCGAGCTGTGATAAAAACCTTATATTTAAAGTACTTTAACGTTTCTTGAGTTCTAGATTAAACTAAATTCAATATGTAGCTAAAGTTTGGATGGTTCAAATAAAACAAGTCAAACACAGTGAATATTACTTGAGTACATGGTTTAACTACAACGTTTGGCTCATAATTAGGATTAGATAATAATTATATATTTATGTCACGAGTTTATGCAGCTACGGTAGGATTTTGGTAGGCAGGAACTTTTAGAAAATACAAACAATTATTTTCATGGACACAGTTGTCGAAATACGTAGATTCTGTTTACACTGAAAGGTAGAAAGCTTACCTTAGTCGGTCCTTTCTGTGTAACTTATAAAAGAGGAATATTGTGTAATTGGGTACATTTAAAGGTAAACATAGTGTAGCTAAACGACATTTTCTAAAAGCGTTCTGTACTTAGTAAAGCTTAATTGTTTTGAGTTACCTCAATACATGAAATGTTGGCCCTCATTATATTCCTGTATCTATCCATGATTTATCCCAGTTCACAATTTTTTTCTAATAGTGTGATACTCAATAGATATATGAAATATCCGATAGCTCTTAGTAGGACGTTAAGGTTACGGTTAAGGTCTACAAACATGTCCTAAACAGTAATATCTCAGCATTTTAATCATCAGTCTTCGGAATTGTTATCATCATCAGTGATTTACTGACTATACAGGATGAGGTCAAAACAGTTAGATGGTTAGTAACTTGAAAATTAACATTTTAATTGAATAGTAAATATTCACTATTTAAATAAAATCAAACTACATACGGTACTACAATTTTTCACTTTTTGAAGGTAATTTCACTCAAGCAGTTCCACCGGACGTCAGCCAAACCTCTGCACGTTGTCCCTCATTCTCTTCAACATGGATCCTATACTAAGCAAGGATTTGGAAGCAAAGTATCTGACCGTTCAAAACAATATTAAAAATAATTTCATGTTATCTACAGCAGTCACTTTCAAAACTGATAACAAAGTAAAATATTATCGATAAAAATGCAACCAAAAAAAGGTATATTTTCTAAAATATTATTCCCGTCACTATAAGTATGTATAAAAGCTACAACACATTTTTCTTATACAAATATAACAACTCGGACTATACTAAACATTGTTCTGTATTGAAATAAAGACCCCCTTGCAACCATAACAAGACAAGTGGGCCAGAAGACGTCGAAACTTTGAGTAAATAATTACATTTGCCAAAGAAGGGCATGCAGGCAGGCATGGCGGAATCGTGGAGCATGTATGCTAATGAAATGGAATCGGCCTGAGAGACGAACAAATAGATCTCTCAGCAGACAGCTGTCCGACATGCGATGAGGGCCTCTCTTTATTTATTTTTTTAAAAAAACGCAGCATTTCCATAGAAATAGAGTAGAATATGTCGGAGAGTGAATGACACTGAATACCTCGGGGAGATGTTAAGCCGTTATCAAACTTGACGTAGTGTAAACAAGATTACATACGGTGTTCCACACAAGAATTCATGAGAAAACTTAAACCCCTTACCTTTTGTCAAAAAGACGAAGAAGAAAAAAAATACAGCCTCCCTGAAGGAAAAAAGAGAATTGTCAAACGTCTTTGAAGGCACATGCTATTATGAAAATAAATTTAAATATTTGTATTGTGTTTCAAAAAGAATATGTTGTAAACGTTTGGTTGAGTTTTGAATGGGACCTCTCGCTGAAAAGGTCCTTTGGCAATGTTAGCGATCCTTGGCGAGAAGTTAAAATTCAGCTTCACATACATTATTCATTCTCTTTAAGGTGGGACATCAGAGAAATCTTCATGATGTTATGTGATTATTAAGTAATCTACGTCAGTGAAACTCCTGGGTAGCCGAGCTTTTGCCATTCGGGGGGTTAGATTAAATCTTAAGTTAAATATTGGCATAACTTTTTCTTAGCACCGGGTCTAAATATATGTTTAGGTTGCCCGCATATGTAATAGTACGCTAATGCAGTGGTTCCCAAACTTTCTCAGCTGACGCCCACCTTGGTATATAATTAAAATCCCAAACCCCCCATTTTTGGCGATATTTTTTATAAATCAAACATTTAATGCTTTTAAGTTGATTCTTTATTTTATACAAAAATCAACGTAACATTGAAAGTATGGTGGTAGAAATAAACGCCTAAGGATTATTGTGATGGTTGTTAGAGTCAGAGTTGAAGATTCGGTTGTGTTACACGTGGTCTTAATGGTAGCTTAGGAAAGAGTTCTCTCAAACTGTACACCGTGGGGCTCTTTTGCTCTGTAATATTATCTCTGGCTCCATGACGCACTTTAAGAATATTATGTATTTGTTTCCACACTATAAAATAGCATCAATAATTAGGATTGATAATTTTTCCAATCTGAATAAAGGACTGTTAAGATTCCGTTTTGTCGAGTCTCAACGTTGTTGAAGCCAAGTTGTAAGGGTGTTTTGGGATTGTTTTGGGGAGTCGTGTTGTAAGATCTGATCCTGGGAGTTGTTGGCTGATATTTTTCAAATCCCTCGTTGTCGGGTTATATTTTTGCCTACTTTTATTTCGGGTTCGTGTCTAACGTTTCTACCGTTAACTTGGGAATTATGTTTATTATGTTTACCTTAAGTAGAGTATATTTTAGATTCATTTTTGAATATAAATAAAGTAATTTTGATAATAATTGATTTATTTTAACCTAAGATCACTTAACTCAGAATTTTTACAAATGTTTATATACGTGACAGCTTAAAGTTGAAATTAGAGATTAGCGTGTCGTGTCGCGGAACGTTTCTACAGTAGGGTTGCGGAAGAAAGGGTAAGTTGTTTTTTAAAAGTGTGCAGAATAAGACGTGAAAATTTTATTTTTCTCCAAAATCTTCCTAACGCTACAAAAAATATATTACTTTAACTATGGCATTGGAACTCAAAAAAGCATACAACCGGCCAAGAGTTGAACCCTGATCCCCCCCTTCAACAACACTCTAGAGACGCCTTAAAACATGAGAACATTTATCATTTATTGTTCTTTCAAATGGAGTTTCGTGAAATGACGGGTTCAAAAACCTCTAAGTCTCAGAATCACGCCACCTTTTATCAGGCAACCCTTGCGAGCATATCACGTGATCGGGTGGACTGACTGGATATTATTTCCCGATTAAGGTAGTAACCCAGTTGTGTGAGGACTTATTTAGTACTATAATCCTACTAAATAGTAGCATTCTTGTAGGATAAAAGGCCTTCCATAATTGTAATAGGTAGTTCATCCAGAACGGATTTTATCCTACCATAATACTACTCTACAGTAAGATCAGGGTACGAAATAAGGCTTCAGAACAGGCTTACACCTAAATAATTGTTAAGTAGCTTTAGTTCACTATTGCACCGCCTCCGGTCGCTGGTTGGCTATTCCGACAAGTTAGCACCGCGGAAAATAAATAAGCCCACATGTGGCCAAACCCAAACCCGCCTTCCTCCTTGCGAAATAAGAGAACCCGAAATTAAGATAACTGTTCATGGCAATTAAATCCCGGGGATCTTCAAACAAAATAATACAAGCCGGGGATGCAGAGCACGTAAATTATTACTTTAATTACTGTTTTTAATCGAGTTTATCTCGAAGCAGTTCGTTTACAAGAGGTATGCGCTATGCATGACGTATTTACTAATATTTCCACATCAGCTTATGTTGATCAAGGAAATTTGAACTAAATTGCAACCTAATTAATCACCTCTTTGAATGCATTGAATATTATCTGTATAAACTGTTCAACTTTCTCGTAACTAGGGGTGTCAAGGTATTATATGATATGATAGGCCTAGCTGTAATTTATTACGACTATTTTAATATATGTTATTTTAATGGTAGCTGTTTTATAGTTTAAAACTAATTTTAATCATTGTCATTTTAATCTTCATTAGAGTGATCTTTCCTAGCTAAATGCTATAAGAATGCTTACAATTTAAATTAATTCCATAACCGAAACAGTACCTAGACTCCCGAACGTAATTTCATCATTGAAAAAGGAGAAACCCTAGTTCGATGAATAGCTCGACCGTACCGGGACTCAAACGATGCACCCTTGACTCAAAAGGTAGACGCGATACTCATTGAAATGCCAGATTCAGGTCGTTCTGTGAAGAGTGATACAATTTTTTTTTAAAAAACACTGTCATTCCATTATGAAACATTCCTCATATTATGTTTGAAAACATATAAAATTTAATTTGTGATTTTTTTCCAAAAATTTATAAGAATTAGGTTTTTGAGAAAGTCTAGGTCAACAATTGTATGGTGCTTGCCAATGCTCGTGGGTTCAAACCCAAACGGAGTCGATGGATTTTTCTTAAGTGATAAAAATCCGTAACACAACTTCCTTCGGAGGGGAATTAAGGCCGTCGGTTCCATGTCAATTGTGGCATGTAAAATAACCCTGAAAGGAATGTTAAAATAGCTTTCCCAGCAAAAATGGGAGGCCCTTTCGCTTTCCCTCATAGAAATTCTCGTGTGCAGATATAATCAATCGGTTGAGAAAGTGCACACGTTAAATACCTCAAATATCTTAAACGAAATAAAAACAATTGTATGGCATTAACTTGGAATTAAAAACTGTTCAAAACGAGTGATGTTATTAAAAAGCTACAAAACGTGTTTTCCCCCCCAGCTCTCTATCTAATTCCTAGCTTGAGTAATTATTTATCTAATGATTGCGTGTCGGAGGAAAATTGCGATTTTTGGACTTAACTTAAAAACTACTGCCGATACAAATCAGCAAATTTGGAATATCTATTGATACATTAGACAAGCCAAATTTGAAAAAATCCAAGACGATTCAAAAGTGTTAAAATTATTGGATCACTTGACACAGAAATGACCCATTCTTCTTTTCAATAAATGTATGTTATAACATCTTATTTAACCTTACGTGATGATAAAATAAATTTAAGAGTATTCGAAAGCAAAGTACATTAGAGTATATATATGCTGAAAAAAGAAGCGGTTAAATAATATCCTGTAAGATACTAATCACCAGACATTGTTGGGGTAATCAAATCTCGAAGGCTACTTTCTGCGGGACATTGCAGCGTGAATGGAAGAAACTAGAACCGTGTTTGGGGAATTGTCTGGCAAACCCGTTGGGAAGACCTAGACGCAGATGAGAGGATAGCATTAGAATGGACTTGAAAGAGAAAGGGTGTAATGAGGTGGACTGGATAGAACTAGTCAACCATAGGGATAGAGTGTAATGGGTGGAATGGATATAACTAGTTAAAGATAGGGATAAAGTGTAATGGGGTGGACTGGATAGAACTAGTCAAAGATAGGATAGAGTGTAATGGGGATTGGATAGCACGGGTCAAGATAGGATAGAGTGTAATGGGGTGGATTGGATATAATAGTTAAAGATAGGGATAGAGTGTAATGGGGTGGACTGGATAGAACTAGTCAACCATAGGGATAGAGTTTAATGGGGTGGAATGGATATAACTAGTTAAAGAGGATAGAGTTATGGGTGATGGAAGAACTAGTCAACGATAGGGATGAGTTAAGGTGGAATGAATAGCTAGTTAAAGATAGATAGAGTGAATGGAGTGGAATAGCTTAAGATAAGGATGGGAGTATTAGGTGGAATGTATAACTAGTTCAAGATACAGAT
Source organism: Timema cristinae (assembly GCA_039000515.1). Taxonomy (NCBI): domain Eukaryota; kingdom Metazoa; phylum Arthropoda; class Insecta; order Phasmatodea; family Timematidae; genus Timema; species Timema cristinae. The sequence continues at coordinate 56,523,221 of JBCFYV010000001.1, forward strand.
AGGGTGTAATGAGGTTAACTGGATATAACTAGTTATAGATAAGGATAAGGTGTAATTAGCTGGACTGGATAGAACTAGTTCAAGATAGGGATATAGTATAATGAGGTGGACTGGATAGAACTAGCTCAAGATAAAGAAAGGGTGTAATTAGGTGGGTTGGATAGTACTAGTTAAAGATAAAGATAGGGTGTAATGAGGTGGACTGGACAGAACTATCTCAAGAGAGGGATACGAGAGACTAAAACAATATAAAAGTATGCCCTCCACATAAAATAAAAGTAGGTATATTTTGAGTATGATTTAGTGCCATTGTGATCGTATTTGTCGTTAACGTATTTAACGCTTGTTTAAACCATTAACAACTTTTCTGGCTCATTTATATGACAAATAAAACTAGTTTTTGATTTTGATTAATTAAACATACTAGAGTATAAAAATACAGCTATGGTAATTTTTTAATAGTTTTGACATTAATTGTAGGTGTGAAAGGACTTTAACTATCCTAAGCCAATATTATACAAAACACATTCATTAAATGAGCAATTTAAGGGGGGCGGCTACCAGAGATCTAAAACGTGTTGCAGATATTCAGAAAGCCCGTATTATTTAAAAAAACGGGTTTGTTATGTTAAATATTCATCACACTAAAATAGAAAAGAAAGCAATCAACATGTATTTGAATAATAAATTACAAACCTTAAACTTAAGTTGTTTTTTAAATGTATAAAAAAGGGTAGATGTATATCTTTTTTTTTTAGCACCACGTCTTACTACTCGTTTGGGTCATACGCTTATATACTAATTACGCTAGTTGTTTTAGGGTTGAGGAGGGTGATATTTAGAGGAGGTGTACCCACATTTACGTGAAGGGAGAGTGGAAAAACATATTGGAAATAACCACCCTCAGTACATCCGAAAGAGATAAGAACACAACATAGCATTTTTAGATTATTTTGAATTACTTTAGTGGTGTTGAAACTTTATAACTGGCGACTTCAAAAATGCACTGTGAGGATATTTTTCTTCAAATAGGCGGCGACTTTGAACTGTAGATAGTAGATGATTTTAAAAAAAACAACTAGAAACCAGTTTGTCCTCCTCGAGATTATCAGAGCTAACGTTTTATTTGAAACACTCTTTCGACTCATACTGTAATGATACTTTTCTTGGACCCTTTCATATATTCAAAAAGTCATGAATGAAGTGTATTTTCTTTAAAGAACTGTATGTAAAATTTCCTTTTAATTCTTCATCCATGGAGAACCACGAGTTTTCAGAAGTAATTTATATTGCGCTTTAAGACTTTCTTTATTTAAAAGACAAACTCCGTTGTATTTTGAAAACCATTACGTGCTGGCTCCCTTTACCCAATAGGAAGCTACCTTCACAACCCACGTTGCCAGGAGTTCTTCTATAGTTAGTTTTACACTGGAGACAAGGGGTTCAAGAAGCAAGGGGTAGGTCATATATAAGCAGCTTGTGTGTTGAATCCACACAGAGCATAAATCTACACAGTACACAGTACTCAGAAAACATAACATTGTAATATCACAGAAAACAAAATTTTTAACAGCATAGCTCTGACTCTCCGCGTCATGTTCAAAATTAACAAAGAACTGTATCAATGTCAACTTTTATAACAGTGAAAGTGTAATAAAGCAATAAATTGTGTATAAACATCAAATTTTACTGATTTTAATTGAATTACATAAAATCAGATCGTCATAAGTGTGTGATAACAATTGAGTAGTAAGATATGCACGCGTCATCACAAAACCAGGTATATACTTACTTCTCACCATGAGGAATATACGAGTCCACATTATTAACATCCGCATAATCATCATATAAAATCTGGAAATATAATAATTGGTGCCCAATAATTGCCCAAATACAGATATATCTATAATGATGCCAATACGCGTATCATAATAATTGGTGCCCAATCACGGGGAAGTAAAATCCCATGGCACAATAATTGCCACCCAACGCGGGGCAAATACCCATATCATTATAATTTATAAACTTTGAGAGCGTCCGGATTGCTAGCATTAATTAAATCTTAAACAAAAACCTATGTTTTTTTTATGTTGATAACAAGTTGTGGCCTTATTCTGTTTTAACAAAATATAAAATATATTTTTCAAACTGTAAATAAATGTGCTGTTCCACGACATGTTGAGAGAGTACGTCCAATTCTTTACATCCACAGAAGCAAACCCATCTAAAATTACGGATTACACGGGTTGAAGCCTGGTTTCTTCAAATTCGGATGAATAAGTTTCTAGTATAGGAATTGTATATCTATATATAATTATACTATGAATAACATTCTTTCTCACAATACTATTTTTCAGGCATATGTAAAAGAGTTATCGATTAAAGGTATAATAAAAATAACCCAAATTAAAAAGGGCCAAGTAGACCAATCAACGCAAACTAACAACTATGGCAGAGAATTCGGGTTCATTTGTCTTACAAACGTGAAGAAAGAGCATTGGTTGAGATGAGGGGGTGGAAGGCATTTTGTTTGATGAAATATCTACAAAGTTTATCTCCTGAAAAGCTTGCTCACTGTAGTATTTCAGAATTTACTTTAATTTCTCTTCATTGTGTGCGTGTGTTGTTTAAAGTACACATTAACTTTGGGTGTTTTTGTGATGATGTGTTCTTTAGGAAAGGCTGGCGTCAGAGACTCTGGAGGGGGGAGGGAATAATCTTTTTTTATGAAAGAGGTGTGCGGAGGGTGTCGTTAACTAGAAAGGAAGGAAGCTCCTACCTTCCCTAACGCAGTACTAACTAAAGCAATGTTTGTTGAGCGATCTCGTAATAAGCGACGCGCCAAGATATTATCAACATAAATACTACTTTGCAGACAGAACAGAAGTTAACTAGAACCTTTTTAATCTCTCACTCTTTTATACATTTTTTTACATCGATTCTTGCATTCATGAAGAGTGGCCATGTTCATTTTATTTTATTTTTTATCCCTATTCACCTCTCTCATCCACTTTACAAATAGTATTTAAGTTTCTGTTTTGTTTTTGCACCGCCTGAAAGTAGTTGGAGGTGTGTCGGCTTTTAGGATGGTCTAGTTTGGTGGATTGTAGGATAATTTCCTTTCAATACGTCACCACCTGTGGTTCGAGTTAGAATATAATTTCAAAACTATATTTTTGGCTGAAAGGCAATCGTGGACATATTCCACAAACAGGATTAAGACAAGACTGTCTTAGTCAGCCTTAGTAAAATAAAAACTGTCTCGAGCAGAGTAAAAATACGCAGAAGATATTGGATCAAATGAGGCGCCCACACTAAATTAGTAATTTTGTCTGAGACAGCTTTGGTGTCAATTAGTCAGACTAGTCATAAACATGAGAAGCTTTGGCTTGTCTGAACTGGTTTAGGCGAGCACTTCCATTACTCATCAAGCTCAATTGGCATCCGCGTGATGTTAACAATAAGTTGCAGTATTTGGCGTATTTTACTAAGATTCATGTGGTTTTTAATTAATAGGTGTGAATATAATGGAATTAGATGGTAAAGAGAAATACTGGCTATTCTATTTATATCATGTTTCCTTCCAACATAAAAAAATTCCACCGCAAATTATTATACCTCCTCATCCCACTGCATATTGGAGTTGACTGAGGAACCATATTCAAACAGGTATTACTAGGTGTTTTAGTTTCTGACAAAATGACTGATCTGGTGTGCAGACAGTCTCATTCCGTCTGAGATCAAATATCTTTAGCTAAAAATGTTGATTAGACAGTCTTGTCTGATCCGGTCTGATGACGGCCTTACAGAAGTACACATAGCCAGCACATAGGCCTATTATTGTTTTGGTTAAGAAGTTTCAATAATTATTGGTATTATTTTAGTACTACGTTTTACTACCCGTCAGGGTGAAACGCTTATGTACTTATTACGCTAATAGTTTTAGGAACTAGGAAGGTTATACATAGTCGAAGTGTACTTACTCATATTTAAGTAGAGGGAGAGTGGAAAATCATTTTGGAAAAAAACACCCTGAGTTCACCCAACCGATATTCAAGCTTTGATCATCCCCATCATCGGTAGTCTATTTTACTGTGAGAGAAGCGCCTTAGACCATGCGACCACCGACACGGGTTAGTAATTGTACTTAAAAAATTGTTTGTGAAAATAAAAATGTTTATATACAGCTCAATCTGCCCTTTTAAAGAAAGCTTGGTTGGGGTCGAAAACAACCCACACCTGTGGTCATATGGTTTAAGCCTCTAAGGCAGTAAAACTCATCAATTTTAGCCTCCGGAACCCTTTATACCCCTAAAACAACTATGGAGGCCCAAAAAGATTTTGTTTACGTGAGTTCTATGTTTCGACGTTAACCGCATACGAATTCAAATTTTTGATACATTTTGCATATACGTGTTTATCAATTAACTTAATATTAATCATGAATAACTATATAAACAAAAATATTACTTTAAACATAACAAATGTTTTTCTTGTCAAAAATACTTTTTTTTATAGAAAATAGTGACATTGTTTTATTCAATATTTGGTTTTGGTTGAAGTGTATAAAATCTCGAGGAGCTCCTGAAGGGGTCTTGGTGAGCCTCAGCACTTCGAGAAGCGCACTTTGAGACACTCTGCTCTAAGCTATATCAGGCTAGTAGAAGTATATTACATTTCCGATGGTAAAGAAGTCTAGGTTCGAATCTAGGTCATTTACATTGTTTTCCCCAGATCTTATTTAACAGAATTATTTTTTTTCCCACCCTTCGACCCTTTAATCTGAGTCAACTTCCCCAAAGTTACCCTTTAAATACGTACACCTTAGATTAAATCATTAAACACCTTGGTGTTAAACACACTTATTAAAAAACTTATTGACACTTATTTGTTATTATTATTATTATTATTATTATTATTATTATTATTATTAGCACCGCGTCTTACTACCCGTTCTGGTTATACGCACTTAAGGTAATGTGTAATAGTAGGGTGATTTTTAGATTAAATGAAGGATCTACAGTTTAACGTGGGATCCGAACCACGGTGGAGGCCTGGCATTACACACATTCACAAGTTGTGATTAATACACGTCTTGTCAGAGATGAAGGAAGAAGGTGTTGGCAAACGAATAAATCTGTGCCAGGACCGAGGATTGAACCCCACTTATTTATTAAGATTATTATAGATCTGAGAGGTGACAGTACCAGTGGCTGTAATAGAAAACCAGTCTAAAGAGAGAGAGAGAGAGAATAATCACCGAACTACACCCGTTCAAAATCGAACCCTTCTTACTTCAAGCGTGTATGACCAGCTTTTTAACACCCTCCTAGTGGACACACGGTTATATTGCAGACCAATGACACGGGTTGTTGTGGGTTTATAGCGAGAGCGCTAACGAGTTCTTAGCACGAACAGCTATTATCTCTCCGGAGATATTAGGTGAGACCGTAACACACTGGACGTAAAAACCTACGGCAATGATGCATCATTAAGTGAAGTTAAGGGTGTGCATGCAAGTTTTGATTTTTGTTTACATTTTTTTATTAAAACCATTCGGACTCTTTGGATTAACACATTTTTTTACACTAAAATTGTGTTTTTTTATTGTTTTTTTTTTACGATTTACTACTGATATATACAGAACGTATTTAAACACACCAACGTGACAAGGAATATGGAGGTCATTTTAGAAGAATTGTACCTGCGTTTATGAGGAAGGTAATTATGGAGATATTCTAGGAACAACACAACTTCAGTTTCCCCCAACGAGATTAGACCCTTGACCAATATGTCACCAGCAAACCAAACAGCATAACATTTATTCCGGATGTCCACCGATGCAAGTATAAACTTGGAACTTCCTTAACATTCTAATTACTATAATTACAGCACTAATATGTTTATTTAAATTTATTCAAGTTTAACTAATCAATCACGAGATAAAATAGTATTTTTAAATAGCAATTAATATGTTAAGGAATGCCTCCAGCATTTTTATTTAAGAATCCAAAGTTGGTCACCTAAGGTAGCACAAAATATGATTAAACCCTTATTTAATAAATAAAAAATTTAAACTCATATAAGACGAGGATGTAGGGAGCGCGAGTTAAAGAAAGAAGTTTTTTTTTAGTTTTTATAGCAAAACCATTTTTTGTCTAAAATAAATCATCAAACATTGTTTCGGTAGAAACATAAAACTTTAATTTTCTTCATATGGTGATACAAACAGTTGTTTAATCTGTCAAGAGTGTCCTAGAATTTAATGGCAACTTTTTCTTTCCTATGCGATGACAGAAATCAACAACAGCTGTTGATATAATCATGTGGAAAAAATTAAACTCTATGTTTCTACTGACGTATTATTTTATTTATTTTGGTCAAAAAAATTGTTTGCTATAAAAACTGCTGCAACACTGACCTTGTCTCACATTCTCTGCAATCTCCCCCACACCCCCCATACCTCAAACACCGTGGCGTTCCCGTATCCAAATTAGTTTGTATTTTTAACAAATTACAGCCACTTTCATATAAATACTAGTCGTAAGCGCAATGCTTGGTTAAAACATATAATATTCTGTTTTTTACAAACGAACTTTATTTCTAAGAAATGCAATATTTTAATGTTTTATATTCAAAGGCGAGAGTCTCACATCGACCAAGAACAACGGTGAAGTCTTTATTCAATTTGGTACTTGGGGCTCTAAACATATTCAAGATTTTCTTCAATTGACCGTTAATTTCGAGTTAAGTCTCGTAATTCTAAGATTATTTACCGACTATTTACCTAAGGATGATGATTATGAAATCGAAGCTCGCCATTGTCGTATATTCCAACCTCTTTATGGACCCTAATCGACTTGTAAATTTATCAAAGGTCCTGCTTGCACCCTGTGTTATTCTACTCTTTATCTGTGTTCTTTTGTATTCCATAAAATCAATCTGTCCTCACATCAATAGAAAAAATATCTAATAAATACAATATATCCTTTATTCATCCTATTGAGTATCAAGCTCACCTTACAAGTTTCACTATGGTTTAGCTATTAATAAAGGACCATAGTGTAATCTGTCAAGGTAGCACTTCTACCGTTCATATTCAACGGTGTTTACGTTTCATATACATTTACATGTATTATAACATTACCGATTATAACCAATGAAGGTAATTTTGGTAACACTAAAATATTATTTGATAGTACTTGATACGTTTGTGAGTTTAAAAAACTAAAATATCGGTTTTTAATTAACACGATCTATTGAAAACTGTCACGAACTCGACCAGTGGTCGATCCCTTGTCTAGACTTATGTCTACTAAACAGCCAAATGACAATACTTGACTACCTGATGTGAAGTAAAGCAACTTTATAAAGCAAAGGGTTATATTTTAAGTATCCACTTTATCTTCTCAAGTCTTCTCCAACAGCACATTTCAAAGTTCTCTTAATATTTCTTTTCCATATTCCTAAAAGTCAAAGTTTCAGTGTCGTACATTTAGAGCATCGCCCTGAATGAAGCAGAAACTTGAAATCATAGCAAGATGGAAAAGAAATTATTCGATAACTTTGAAATTTGGTGGTAGAGAAGACTTATGAAGATTAGATAGAGAGATGAGATGACAAAAGAGTAGGTAAGAATATATCCATTTTACATGTGATTCTTCCGTATAAAGCAAACTGGATCAGACACATCCTTTAGGAGGAACTGTCTTTTGCATGACGTCATAGAAGGATAAGATGAGGGAAAAGGGAGCTTAGGAAGGAGGAGGATTCAAATATTTTAAGACATGAAAGAAATAAGAAAATTCTGAAAAGCTGAAGGAGGAGGCAGAGGACAGGTCGCATAAGTTCACTGACAGACTACCTAATAACAATAACATTAACATACTTGGCGTTTGAACTATTTCTGACAAGTGTAGTTTCGGAATTAACACGAAGTCCTTTCCCTGTTGTTTTTAACAATTTTTGGATTTTTCATAACAGGAGGTAGCGCAATTTGTGTCCATGGTTCTTCAAGTTTATCGGGATGTGCAAAAAAAAAAACACTCTATTTGTGCGTTGTGTTCACCATCTTAGATATTTCAAGTTGCATAGTTTTCTCATAAATATGAATTGCTTCATTGCGTACATAACAAATTTCAACTCTCTAGGACTCGATTTATATGTTGCATCCATTTTGGATCCGACATCTTGGACTTTTCAACAAGTTATTTCCATTGGTCTCTTAATCTTATTTTTGCCAATCAATACCTTGGTCTATGAACGAGGTTCTAGTTGCTTCCATTCGCGCTAAATATCCTGCCCACCATAACTTACGAGATTTGATTAACCTAGCAAGAAAAGCATTGACATTAGTTTAAATTAAAAAAAAGTATGGTGTTGGTGTGTTAAATTAAAACGCAACAACAATCTGTTCTTGAATTAATAAATTGGTCTGAAGATTAAAGTATTATTATTATTATTATTATTAGCACCGCGTCTTACTACCCATTCAGGTTATACGCACTTACGCTAATGTGTAATGGTAGGATGATTGTGAGATGAAATGAAGGACCTACAGTTTAACGTGGAATCCGAACCACGGTGGAGACCTGCCATTCCTCACATTCACAAGATGTCTTGTCAGAGGTAAAGGAAGGGTTTGGTAATCAGATAAATCTGTGAAGATTAAAGTAGGGTAAAATGACGTCATAACTTTCAAACGTAATCATCTAAGTGGGAATGAAAGGTACTTACCATCCGATTGTCAACCAATTCTTAATATAGCTTTTAATAAATTATTTATAAGATTTAGACTGATCCAGAAGAGTCCAAATATTGTTGTTTTTACAAGGTTTACTTAACATACTTTTTAACAGACACATATCGGCACATGACTTACAAGCTAACTTAATCAATTAATATAATTATTTGAAAACTGGAAAACCACCACAGTGGCGGAGGAAAAAGTACATTTATATTTACATTCTTGGGCCATTTAATTAATTATGTAAAGATAAATTATAGAGTAAACCATAAGGAAGTATGATGGAAGTTTTTGATAGATTTTTAGATGAAGTTTATAATTAATAAATCAAATAAGACATATTTCTAAAATGCCAAATTTTAGTGATTTTCCATCAAGTTTAATGATCGAAATTGGGCTTCCTATAAAAATTAGGTTTTAGTTATAGCTACCATACCTTATGTGTATATGTTTAGGGTTACTAGTTGGATAGCTGAACGAGGCCTCATATAAATAGTAAATACTGTCATCTTAGCCCTAGCTAGTAAAATGAACCTTGACCACCTTATTACCCGATAAGACTAATTAGAACCCACTTTATTGACCGAATGGTATAATGCAGGGATAGAGAACCTGCAGCCTTAAGGCCACATGTGGCCTTTTGAGATGCTCAATGCGGATTTTTCTCATGTTTTATCAATTATGTATCTTCATCGTTTTAAGTGATATATTCGCAAATGGAATCTATTTTAATTAATAAAAATAAAAAATCGCGATCCTTAAAACATAATGTAGGACAATTAACCGTGCTCATCTTGTTATTTATCCATCTATGGTTGGCACACTTTCGTATTTTGGCAAAATTTACTGTGGACCAAATGAAATAAGCGGCCTTATGTGGAATCCATGAAGTGGCATGTAGCCCATCAATGCGAAAAGATCTATAACCCTTGTCTCAGGCGTCACTCATGTGTTGGATTGGCCTTTTCAATGGGAAACAGGGGTCTGAGTCCCGGTTGGGTCTATTGAGGGTAGTTTTCCCTAAATGGTTATCCTCTCTCCTTCCTCACGAATGCTGTTATAAGTCATTCACGAGCTAAGTTTACCTGGATGACAGCTCGAAATGTTACTAGAAGTAATCCCTAATATATCACTACGCCAACAGCTGACATCTATCACTTTGGATCACTGTAATAAAAACATATGTTAATATATTAATGTGATAGTTAACCACAGTAATTTAGGCCAATATTATTTATATATTTATTTGAGGTCGGACACCAAGTTTATTTATAGTTTTATTCCCCTTAAAAAAATATTAACACAACTTTCACAAAAACTTCTAAAGAACATAGCTTCAAAATGGCGACTGACGAATCTAAAGTCCAAACCTTATGATTGAACATAACGGTAAACAAGTTTTTTACAATTATGCAGACACGCAGTTGATGAAAATATTTTATTCAGTTAAATATTTCAAAATAAGATAAAATAATCATAAAATTATTTATTGTATGTAAAAAATTGACAACAATTTTCTCTTTTCCAAGTAAATACGATGCCTGTATTAAAAGATTTGATGTGTGCACTATATTACACTAAATCAGTAACGTTACAAAACGAAAAATAAGTACTTTTAATTATGTTTAAAATATTGTTTCGAGTTGGATGAAAAGAAATTATTTAAAAAATGAAATAGTATGAGAAAACTTAAGTTTTACGTTATTTTAAATGTAATATATAACATGTAATTAAAGATCTTTACATTAATAACAAACAGTGATCTTTTACAAGTGTTGGCGACCCAAAACCTAAACATATGATTTTCAAACTGTCATCCAGGTAAAAACCTATCGTGAACGGAATATAGATTCCCTGTAAACCCTCGTCCAGCCCATGCTGTATTCTGCACCTGTCAATGAGGATAAGAAAGTGTACCCCGGGTTAACGATTCACCATGATCTTGTGTATTTTTTCGAATACAGATTTAGCCCCGTAGGCCACGCAGGGTTTAGGTTAATATTTAGAGTATAGGTAATATATAATGTGTCTATCCATCCACTGGTATTCCACACCCCTCTAATAACATGACACTTGATACCATCCAACACATCAAATCAACTCATCGGGACAATGAAAGAGCCTCCACTCAAAGGATGTACAATTAATTAGTACATTTGGGCATCCTCTGGACAGAGGTACGTTAGTACTGGCCACTATTTCCACTACTTAGCTAGGAATGATGTAGTCCAGACACGCAATATTATTATTACTATACCCTAAAATGTTTCCTACCCCATCCCTACTCTATTCACGCATTAAAGTAATTATCATATATGCGTGTAGCCTAAACAGGTAGTAGGCTAAGAGCAGTATTAAAAAAACACGAACAAAGAAGTCTAGGGTGAAATGTTTAGCTCCTGTGGGGTAGGCAAATTTGTTCTTGTTCTTAGCCCGCCAGCTAGAGTGTGCAGAATAGCTGAGGTGCTCCGGGCTGGCACGAGGTAAGGTAGGTGGGGGGGGGGGGGGGCGTGCCTCATGTGGGGGCTCAAATTGTATATCGGGACGAATTATCAAAGTTGAACGATGCCGCACGGCTGGGAGGTTGAACCAATTAACAGATACATCTAGAAACAAGAGCACTTTGGACGGCTTGCAAAACAAAACTAAATTAAAGTTTGTTTTTTTCTGCACAAGGTTAGTGACCACTTTTGAATGTTTGTGTAAGAATTCATGCAGAGGCAGGCAAAGGTTACGGAGGCAAATCAAGTGTTTATTTATTTATATTTTTCCATTACTGAATGTCTCTGGGTCGAATCTTGATTGGAGTAGTAAGCGTACAACAAAGTGTATAATAGTGACTTCTTGGATATAAATGTAAAAAATAAAACCGTATTTATACAAAAAAATAGATTCTTAAGTGGACTAGTAAAGAAATTATTAAATTTTGTGAGGTTCTATTTGTGGTGTACAGACGTCTTCTTATGTATAGTTAGTTTGGTTCGAGTCTCGAGAACTCAAAACGACGTGGTATTTTCTTACGCTTTGTTCTGTAGCGTCAGTAAGTAGTCTTTTATTGAAATAAATTAAAATGTGGTCACCCTTAACTGATGGCGTTTCACTTTAGTGAACAATTTGTCTTCCTAAAGCTACAGACGTCTTTAGGGGAAGAGGTGGCCGGACTCGGGACGGGGGCACCCACCACAATAATGTGCTTAGATGAGACACTCTTAGTAATATTCTGAGTTTCGGAAAAAACCATTCTATTAATGGGGATGTAATGAGAGTCAGTTTCAAAGTTTAAAATGATAGTACAACATTATATAATTATATTATTATTATTATTATTATTATTATTATTATTATTATTATTATTAGACGCGTCTTCACTACCGTTCGGGTTATACACACTTACGCTAATGTGTAATGGTAGGGTGATTGTGAGATGAAATGGAGGACCTACAGTTTAAAGTGGAATCCGAACCACGGTGGAGGCCTGGCATTCCACACTTTCACAAGTTGTGATAAATACACGTCTTGTCAGAGGTGAAGGAAGGGTTTGGCAATCAAATAAATCTATACTGGGGCTGAGAATTGAACCCCGGATCCCTAGCACAGAAGTCTGACAACATACTCTAGACGGGGTGCTTATAATAATAATAAATAATAATAATAATAATAATATAATAAATAATATAATATAATAATAATAATAACACATGTTTCTTGTTGTACACAAACTGTTTGCTCTTCAAACCTCTCTGATTTTTTTTTATGTGTGTGATCAAAAGGATGCTTTCTCCTAGCTTTTTACGCCATTAAAAAAAAGATGGCAACAAATTACAATACTACTGTAAAACACCCGTGCCAACAATACACCTAGCACCTGAACTTTGTGTCCATGCTGGCTTGTAAGAAACGTATCAGGTCTAAGGGTATGTTTATGCTGCATCCTCGCTGCTGGATCATCGCTGAGCTGTGCAAATGGATGTTTGGCGATGATGAAACAAAACCAGTAGTCTTTATTGGGGCATCTATCCTTGATCAACGCTGCTATCCTCACACTGTGATGATATTTCAAGCTTGGACCATCACCGGGATCTCGAAACTTGAGCTGTGATTGGTTCCTTCAAGGTCACTCTCCAGGCTCACTGTGAACCACACTACTCAATTTTATTTGATCTATTCACTAGTATTCGTATTTTGTTCACAAGTAAGCAAGTAATAGCAAGCTATTTTTAGATGGATATTGAATAACAATTTGAACAATGAGTGAAGATTTAAAACGGACACTGATAATCAGCTGTTTTCGAACACAAAGCGATCTGGAACCTACGGCATGCATCCTGGCCCAGATGATTGGGGCAGCGTAGTTTTTAAGAGGAAAAGCTCCAATAACACAAAAAACGAAAGAATCAACTCGCAGATAACCTCTCATGACAACATCTCACAGCTGCAGGGTAAATACTCCATGGCGAGTAGCGAGGTGCCCGGCGATCATCCATGATACAGCAGCGAGGATGCATCATAAACGTACCCTTATGAGATCATTTTAAGATAACCGAGCTCTCCCCCTTCACCCTTCACCCTAACTGTATCCAACCAGCAGTACTTAATGGGGTTTGACAAGAGTATAATGGAGGTAAAGTGACCTATCGCCATTAAAATATTAGATATAAAATGCATGGAATTTTTTTATTCGGTTTTTTCATATATAAACACCCAATTATCGTCATAAAGTTTGTAGCAATTTTAGCTAGAAGTCAAATAAAAATGGGCAAGTCAACAACAACAACAACAACACTTACCCAATCTCACCGTCCAGGCTATGTACAAACTAATAACAACACGTCTGGCCACATTATCGGCCCACGAACAACTGCCAGCTCCGAGCCGAGAGTCAAACTTCGCCCACTAGAGACCACCACCATGCTCAAAGCCAACCCAACGACCATGAGAAGAGAAGAGATGCCAGTGTAGAAGGGGCCAGTACCACCCAGTCGATTCGAGAATAAAATAAACGTTTTCGTTGTCACGCACGTCCCCCCCCCCCCCCCTGTGTTAAACTCTTTGATCACCACCATTTTGATCCTATCTCTCCCGTTCCACGAGTTTTGTGCATCGTATAAAAGACCGTCCATGAAAAAAGACTGCACTCTTGGACTTGACTTGGAAGTAGTTAGACGGAGCAGAGGCTTCAAGGACTTATTTAAAATGTAAGGATAAATTCATTTTCAGCGTAATAATAAATATGTAATTATTCAAAATTCTCTTTCGGCCATTTATTTTTATAAATTAGTAATGTTATGCGTTATGCTTGGTATTTATAAACATTGAATTAACTTTGGACTATTTAAATTGAGAATTGTATTTCACAATTAATTTAGTAATGATTTACTTGGGAGAGTTCATTAATAACATTATGTCAGAATATTCAAAATTAGTAATGTTATGCGTTATGCTTGGTATTTATAAACATTGACTTAACTTTGTTTTACACAATATTAATATGGTATTTAAATGAAAACATTTAAATTTGTATTAAATATTTCCCTTTTGTAAACATTGATGTTCATAGTTGCTCATATTCGATATGATGGTCCGCTATATAATGTAGGACTTTGGCTCATTACTCATTACAACTAATCAATATTTCAATATTTGATTAAATGTATGGATTGGTTTTGGTCACCGTAATCAAACTTTTGATTTTAAGAGTATTAATATATAATTCTGTGGAAATTGTGAGCAATGATAGAAGATAATTTAGAGATTTTCCTTACTATTTGTTATTATTGAAGATAGTTATTTACCCGACCCATTTGAAAGGTCTTAATGTAATAATTGTAAACGAAGGTCATTGCTGTTTATTGTATCTATGCGGAACAAGTTTAAATTTCTTCTAAATATATGCATGTTGTTAAAATATGGCATATATTTAATAAACTTGCTATTTATGACTTGCAATATTTTAATACTATATTCAAGCCATGTTATCCCAAGGTTTAGGAACGTACACTATCCAGGTGCCTTTTTTTAGTTTTCAACTTTATCCTGTCTATATAATATTTATATATCTTTAAAAGAGGACCGTAGTTTTTTCCGCATCTAGGATTGAGTTGCGTGCACTGGGGACGTATTATGTACCCAGCATTGTCAAAACAGTAACTCACACTGCTCACTCTTATTTGTTTATTTACCTTTTTAAATAACATTAGAATATATCTTCTTTTCGTGTATTTGGGCCGCTCTAATTTTAGAGCTAGGGTTACAAGTTGAAAGCGTAAACTATTTGCAATTATTAATGCCAAGTTAAAATATTAAATTTCCTTCCCAATTAATAGTTTGAACAACACATTTATTAATTTCTACCTAATTTTTTATCTAATTATTCCCTGGTTTTATTAAATTTTGGGTCTGGCATAATCGTTTGGCATAATGATACCTTAAATTTGACTTAATAAATATTTTACTATCATTCATGATAGTTTATATAGAATCAGAATAAGAATAACCTTTGGGTAAATGGGTGAAATGAGGATTGCGGTCTGCCCCTGTAAAGCTCCTTCTTAAGCATAAAGAGTAGGTTATGGGCACGTATCATCACGCTATCTCATTATAGAACCAAGCAGCGTCTAAAAAGCTGACTGTAATTACATTTGCATTTAAAATTTGTAACAATTCAAATATAAGTACATATAATGTATAACTCTTCTATGTAAACCTCCTTGAAAAACGAAGGTTTGGAAATATTAACTAATTTTAAATGTTGAATTTAATTTTTACTTTTTCATATCAATAGAAAGTACTGTTACGTGAAAAAATTCTATCTCAAGATTATGAGAAATTTTAACGTTGTATGTGAACACAAACAGAACAAAGTGCATTTTACAATTCTGTCTTTAGTTGTCTGTCTATCAGTTCTTTCTGTCCTTGGCCACGTATTCTAAACGGTTTGATGAATTTTGTTCAAACTATAAATCTAGATATTATATAGCTAGATCACAAAATTGTTTGTTTTTTTAATCATTTAATAGTAGTAGACTGAATGATTTTAGTAAAACTTTTTTTATAAGAGCTCTAACGATTTGGTTCAAAACTGGTATCGGGGAGTTATTTTAAATATAAATAATAAAGTATCTTTATTTATCTAAAAATAATTAATCAAAGGGTAGGTCAATTAAAACAAATTATATAAAATTTGAATCTCTTGGTTTATAACACATAAACTCCGCCGTCGGCTACTTGTCAATTATGGCATGTAAAATAACCTGGAAGGTTATGTGGAAATACCTTTTCCAGCAAAATTGGTAGACCCTTTTGCTTATAGAAATTCTCGTGCTCTGATATAGTCAGTTCAGAAAGTGCATGTTAAATAACTCATATACAAATCCTATATATTATTTCTGTTATCAACAACCCCTTTTCTCAACTAATACAAAGCCTACAGTAATGAATAAGGTATCATTGGAGAGGATTTTTTTCATCAACTTCTGACATAGTATACTCAGTTTACGTTTAAACACATTGTTTGTTTAAAATTCAAATTAAAAGAAAAATCAAACAGTATTTTTGTATCAATAACCAAAAATAAACTCTCTTTGCTATTTTGTGTATACACCTTGCTGAAAATTTAATTTCAACAACCCAATAAAAGACTAATTTTTTTGGTGTGGGGGGAGGGGGGTAGAGCTTGAATGTGTGAAAATTTCGCAAGGTTTTCCTGGTTAAAATAATTATAGGTTACGGAAAGTGTAAAGTGTTAATGATCCGGTCATTGCTTGACTATCGAATGTATATACACGGTATAATGTCTGTAGGAATGCACGGGGCGATACACTACACGGACAAACACAATCGCCGACACAAATAAACAAACATCGGAACGGGACGTCAAACTTCACCAACGACTCTATGGAAAACATTTTCTTTCTCTAGGAGAAAAGTGATTGATGACCGCGGAGGTGAGAGTTGGCTTCGCTTCGTCATTCAGGCCTTTCACGAGGGCACATGTGTGTGACTCCCCTTAAGGGTTTGGAAGGGAATAGGGGGTATAGGGGACCTTCCAATAACACCCTCCCCCCTCTCTCAAGGCCTTCAATAGGACGGTAATGTAATGTTGATCAAGATCACCAAGAGACGGCAAAAGGGTCGTGCACCGTTTGTTGGCATGCACTCGGGTTTACTGACTGAGTATGTTGGCTTGAGATTGTACCGTTTGTTTGGCCTGCACTCGGGTTTACTGACGGAGTATGTTGGCTTGAGATTGTGCTGTTTGTTGGCCTGCACTCGGGTTTACTGACAGAGTATGTTGGCTTGAGATTGTGCTGTTTGTTGGCCTGCACTCAGGTTTACTGACGGAGTATGTTGGCTTGAGATTGTGTTGTTTGTTGGCTTGTACTCGGGTTTACTGACGGAGTATATTGGCTTGAGATTGTGTTGTTTGTTGGCCTACACTTGGGTTTACTGACGGAGTATGTTGGCTTGAGATTGTGCTGTTTGTTGGCTTGTACTCGGGTTCACTGACGGAGTATATTGGCTTGAGATTGTGTTGTTTGTTGGCCTGCAGTCGGGTTTACTGACGGAGTATGGTGACTTGAGATTGTGCTGTTTGTCGGCCTGCGGTGGAAGAGGCTTGTAATCTGGTTTAATCAAGAAGAAAGTTTGCTTGATTGTGTGTGGTTCTAACTATGTTTGAAATGGATATCTAAGAAGTGTTTGACCTCCCAAATAACACTATGTACTTTATTTTTGGGTAAACATTAGTTTAAGACTAGTTTACTATTGTGGTGTTTGAAAATTTGAAATATTTCTATAATGGCTGTAAAGAATTTGTTTAAAATGTAAGATATATTCGTATATGATGCACTTTTTTTTTCTCATTTTCCCATTTATTTCTTAATTTTTTCATTTAATAAAATGTTCACAAACTGACAGATTACGAATAACTTTTTAGTTTATATGAGTAACGATTTGCATCCCATAAAGAAAGACAAATGTATCGTACATTGTCAAGCTAAACTGTTACCATCAGTACCGATTGCACCCACAGTACATGTCATGTGTACAGTAAATAAAAAAAAGCACACCATTTTCTTCGTTAGACTGGGTATTGTTGTTTATTTTGATAACATCAAGGAAACATGTATGAATACTGGAACAAAATTATCAACAAACGAATAACGGCATGGAGAGAGAAAAAAAGGAGCGGTAGACGAAAGAAATTAGCGTGAGCCATCTCAGCATAATTGTCATAGGATTGTGTGTCTGTGTGCATGAGTAAACTTGGGAATAAGTAATAATTCTCCAGCAACTTTTGGAGAAAAAACTGTTTATTATTTAGCACCGCGTCTTACTACCCGTTCAAGTTATACGCTCAAGTACTAGCTAAGCTACTGGGTTAGGAATTGAGAAGGTTGGATTTAGAGAAAGTGAACACACATTTGCGTGGAGGGAGATTGGATATTTTTAAAGAAAAACCCCCCACCTTTCAACCAGCCGAGATTCGAAACTGGATCTTTCCGTCTCAATAGTTTAGCTCAACACGAAACTAGCGCGTAAGCTAACTACGCCACCTAGGCGAGTTGGAGAGTTGTGATCCATCGCGATACACACTATTTATTTCCAAGTTTGTTTTTCTTCTGTCATTTTGTTTTTATACAAAGGAAATAGACTACTAAAAAAATCAGTAACTTGTTTGACACGTTTAATTTCTGTACGGGTTATTTAGAGACAAATCTTAGTTTCAAACTAGGACAAATACTCCGACCAGAACTGCATGACCACTAAGCCATTTCTTTGTCAAAAATATAAGTCTACCTCTAGCCCAATATATTGATTTTGGTCTGAGATTAGCCCCGGAAACTTAATAAAGATTATTATGCAGAAGCTGTATGTTCTTGCTATCTGTATATTTACACTATCGGGGTAGGGATAAGAAAGGTAAGGTTTAGAATAAGTGTAAACGCAATTGCTTTGAGGAGTAGTAGTATGCTTTTCAAATTTAAAAAAAAACACCTCAGTATGTACAGACGAGAATCGAAGTCCAATCTCTACGTCACCAGAAAACCAGTACTGTAGCTTCACACTACGGTCCAACTGGTGTGGTACCTTATATGTACCGAGACAAAATTAAATAGAGGAATATGTTAAAATGATTAGTTAGAGAACCCTTTAGACTCGTATATTGCTATAACGAGGGACGATCAAGTATTTTGATTCGTAACCATTTTTTTTTGTCCGTTCAGTAAACCAAATGCATTCTTAATTTAATGTGTTTTACTCCATTTGTAAGTTTACAACACAATAACTGTATATAGAACTTCAGAAAATATTTCATCGCTTTATTGCATTATTTAAACTAAATACAATAATGAATCATCATATAATAACAAGTTAGCTCAAACTGTAAAATGATTAGAATTTGAACCACATCGTTGGATACATGGCCTAAACTTCAGGCTCACTTAGTTTGGTTTTCTTTTAACAGGGAGGTCTGGGATCAAGCTCCAGTCGGGTGATTTTACCCTTAACGGTTTCCCAATCTGCCTCTTCACATATTTGGTTACATTTCCTATAACATTTTAACCAGGCGTTTATAATGTCATCAAATAATAATGGGTTCAATAAATCATTATTTTTTCCTCCATCATCTATTCTATGTTCTCTGAAAATTTGTTTGTTTAGCTTTAAAGTTTGATTCCTATATTTAAAGAGTACTGTTTTGGGGGAATCTTATGGTTATTATTTATATCATGCTTATGGCACGTTGCGCCGCTAAGCAATAATAATACAAACAACTATTATTAAAAATGAGTGTAATTTTCGGACAGCGTAAATTACTTTTAGAATCTTAAAATAAAAGCTCCAGCTTTAAAAAAGATATTAAACCCTACTCTTTTATTCTTTCATTTTTCCCATTTCCTCATATCCACATAATCCGTTTGATTAAATTATTATTACTATTATTATCACCGCGTCTAACTACCGTTCGGGTTATACGCACTTACGCTAATGTGTAATGGTAGGGTGATTGTGAGATGAAATGGAGGACCTACAGTTTAACGTGGGATCCGAACCACGGTGGAGGCCTGACACTCAACACATTCACAAATTGTGATTAATACACTTCTTGTCAGAGGTGAAGGAAGGGTTTGAAATTCGGATTAATCTGTGTCGCGACCAAGGATTGAATCCCGGACCCATAGCAAATAAGTCCGACACCTTACCCCTAAGACACCAGGTCACCGTTTTTCCCTCTTATAAATTTTGACCAATAAAATAGGTAATTATTGACTATTGAGTTAAAAATGAGAGAGATAAATGCTGTACCAGTGGCGGATCCAGAATGGGTTAAGGGGGGCACGCGCCCCCTTCAAGAAATGAAACCAATTTAATAATGTTAAAGTCAATACTAGTTTTAGTGTCACGTAATACTAATCTCACTAATCAGATTTAATTTTTTAAACTGTTATTGGTAATATTATTAAATGATAACATACGGTAATTATTAAAAATACTTAAGACAATCACATTAAGTAGCTAATAAAATTATGAAAATAGGCATTAATGAAATTACCCAAATTTAAGTTGCGGGGGCTCTCACCTTGTTGCACAAACCATGTTCAGGTTCCAATCTATTTTATCATTTTTATTATTACTATTTCCATGATTAATAATAAATAAAGATCTTTAAAATAATGTATTTTTAAATAACGTGCTTTAAACAAAATCTTTGAATAATACCTACCACACACATAACGTGTTAATATGGCTTAGTGTGAAATTCGATTTAGAATGAGAAATAACTGGCTTTACTATGGAGTGGAGTTCGGTTGTTGAAAATTTGAAAAATTCCATTTTGTCTAATTGGTTGAATAGCTAAATAACTATTTATATAACAATTGTTATTATGTTTAAAGTTAGTTTCCTCTTAATAATAACTATTCGTTGATATTCTTTTTATTTGTTTATAATAAATTTCTATATTAATTGCAAATTTCAAGTTATACCCTTCATTAGAAGATTATTTTCAAGTTTAGCGTTACACTGAAAAATTACTTAAAGATTTACTCTCAAATTTTGAGGTATTTTCATGTCAACATTTCTTAAGATGAGTCCCACCCCTACCCCCGCCCCCTCCCCGAGCCGAATGGAGCACCCGCGTCCCCACCCCCCTCGCGAAAAGCCAGGCTTCAACCCCGTGCTGTTCAAACATTTCTCCTAAGAGGTTAAAGGAAAAACATCAACTTCTTGAGAAACTTACTATTTGTTTACTCTATGGCATAGAGAATTATTGCGTTTTAACTTAAGTAGTATCTTTTCACAGCTAGAGCTCACAAAATTGTATTAATAAATTTGTCAATATCTCAGAAACTATTAGTTTTATTAAAATATATTTCTATTTATTATTATTATTATTATTATTATTATTAGCACCGCGTCTTACTACACGTTCGGGCTATACGCACTTACGCTAATGTGTAATGGTAGGGTGATTGTGAGATGAAATGAAGGACCTACAGTTTAACGTGGAATCCGAACCACGGTGGAGGCCTGGCTATTTCAAATAAAAGTATTTTATTTTTTAATAGTACTAAAATTTTACAATGATAACTGATACGTTATCTAGTATCTCAAATAGTTGCAGAGATATAAAAAATGTTTGCTTCTGTAAAGAACCCTAAAAGTTCATGTTCATGGGAAGATGAAAAAAGCCATTTTGTTTATAATCTTAATCAACGCCTGGATACGAATTGAAATTAAAATTGTTAAAGCCAATTTTGAAAAAATGGATTTTTTTCTTTTTTTACCCTTTGGTAAATCGCTCTTAATTTAGGGTTAGACAGACACACAAATAGAAGACGTTGAAAAATAATTTTTTAGGGTTTGGGGGGTCATGAAACGTCAACATCCATCAACATCTCGTGTTAGGTTTTTTGACAGTAGTAAATCTTTACCTTATAATGTATAAAGTATGGAAAAGTTTAAAAAAATATATATGTTTTCGTATAGCTTGATAACTATTGGTTTTATAAAAATATATTTCAAGTAAAAGATGTTTACTATAAATAGTTCTACATGTATGCAATGATTAGTAATTTCATATTTCAAAGACTTACGGAGATAAAATTAAAATTATAATTTATGCATTTGACCGAAACCCTTAAAGTCTTTTTAACGAAAAGTTGAGGCTATCCATTTGGTTTGAAATAATGATCAAAGCTTTGAAATGAAATTTAATCAAAGTTGTTATAGCCGATTTTGATAAAATCGATCTTTTCATTTCCACCCTTAAGGAAACTAAACTTAATTTTAGGGTTAGATATCCAATTCCAAAGATTCCTGGGGTAACCCTATGAAAACCCTAAACACCAAGGCTTAGCCCAATCGGTAAAATAGTTTAGGCTCTTGCCAGAGGTACAGACAGACAGATGGCATTGCGAAAACAATTTTTTAGGGTCCAGGGGGTCGTGAGACGTCGAGATTAATCAAAATATCGAGTTCAATTTTTTGGATGATCACAATACTTTATACTTGTAAGATAGCGAGAAAGTAGAATACATTTGAATGCCGTATTATGAATTTGTCCAATGTGTGTAAACACACGTACCCAAAATATTACTATTTACATTTGTCTAATCCATTTAATTTACATGTTGCAAGATTTAATATTTCAAAAAGAAGTATTGGTGTACTTTTAAACTATTTTAATTATGTTTATTTAAAGATAAAATATTTTACATGTGAAAATAAGATTTAACTTGATTCAATTTTCATGGATCTCACTAATGGTATGTTTTTTGAGTAACAGAACGATAAAATGAACCAAATTAAAAATAAGCCCTTAATTCAATTCTTCTGTAGATTATCATCTAAAAGACATTACCGTTTCCCTGTCCGTCCCATCCCTCCCACACAAGTACAAGGGACATGTCCGCAGCTTAATAAAACTGTTTTTACAGGCTAGTCCACGCCCGACAGGAACAAGAGACGGGACTATTTAAGGCCCTTGTCGATCGGTTCAAAGATTCTTCTCTTTAGAACATCGATGTCCCCTCTATGATCTCCGATTAGATACATTCTACCCCAAACAGAAACGGTGGGAAATGTACTAAGGGCGTCGCTGATCTCTTCTAAATAGAGTTCAAACCCTAAAAAAAAGTTTTAAGTTTGGTATATATTTTTCTCTCCGTTGAATTATGTTACTCGTAGCTTCTTTTAACTCGGCCATTTTCATGCCAGTGTCCTTGATGAAATCCAACCGACGTATTCGTGGTCTACCAGTTCATATTTTATCTTTCACCGTATCAAGTATGATATCCTTTTCCAGGGAGATGCTTCTCATTACGTGGCCAAAGTAGAATAGCCTTTGCCTTATTACCTATCTTACTTTCAAAGAAAATTCTTGGTTTGACCAGATTCTTACTTATAATTCTGGCTGTCTACGTCATTCTCAGTAGTCGCCGCCAATACCAAAGCTCAAATGCATAGATTAAATAAAGTACATAATAATTACGTGTACTGTACACTACAGTGTACGTACTATTATTCATTCTTATTTTTGTTGCGATAACATGATGATGATGATGATGATGATGATGATGATGATATGATAGCACAATGACCGAAATGACGTGTAGGCATTGTGACTTATAAACTTTTTTCTTTAATTAAAAACAAATAATAGTGGGCAACGATAAACCACGGATACTGAATCAGCGGATACGGATGTACTACTGTACTATCGTGCTTAAAACCTTTACAAACGTGTAGTTTTATGAACCGGGTAGGTTTTAGCTTTCTAGAAACGCAGGCATTTTATTCAACACTAAGGTAATTTAGCTTGGATAATTTCTCTCGGCTATTAAACGATAGACGAACTTAACAAATCCATGCATTATGGTAGTTCAAAGCTAGCACTGAAGAACAGAGGGAATTGGTTATATGAATAATATTTGAAAAAATAAGAACTCGCAGATATTCACACTATAGTACCCTTATCTCTATGTTAAAATAATATAATTTACAGATAACTTTTTATTGAAAACAAAAGCTGTTTTTTAACGATACTAATGTAAATTGACAGTGAATCTGAACATTAAAATTGCCGTGTTGGTGTATATTTAGTAATTTCTGATATGATTTATTCTTGATAGCTACTGTTTTGAACAATCTCGCTGATAAATGGTTATAAGTAATTATAAGTAATTTAGGTGATGGCTCTTTTAAGTAATCTCGCTTGTTACAGTTTTAAAGTACTGTAGGCCTATATTTTCCCATATTACTGTTCTCGTCTCTGCAGGTTATTTGGTAAAGAATGTACAAACACTAGATAACCATGGTTATATTACAGGGTGTGTTGTCAAAGGTATTTACTGTTAGTAAGGATTGTGTTTTAAAAAATACAATTACTTTACTTTAAATAGTGCTATCCAAACATTAAATAGTTAGGTGCTAGGGCTGGATGTGTAGTATTAGAAATTTTGTCCTAGTGTGATAACAGTCTTTTTATGAGTCTTAAGCTTGTTAAGACCTTTCATATCGGAAACAATTAAAATCTATCATTAATACAAGTTAAAAGTTGTTTATTTCCATTTATGGATGCCCAGATCTTTTTTATTCCTAAGTATACTTATAGATTAAATTCTATAATTTGATTTGAACGGATTAAAGATTGTCTCTCTTACAGACTTCATCATAATATAATAACTCCCGACGCTTGTGATATATGACCACCAACGCATTTTTACGAGACAGCCCTACTAGTTCTAACCTCAACCCCATCTCACATATACACAGGATATCGAACCAAGGTATCTCCTCATCGAGGGAGATTCATGACCACGCTTAACACCCTCGTAAACCTCCAAGATGAACACAGCGTAAACACGAGGTTTATTCAATTATTTCTACATGAAGTACATCGTTGATTTGTGGTGAGTTCGCTATCTATTGACACGCAACCGTATTGCACGGATATATATATGGGTCTCACACACACAGTCGTGTGTGTGTTCTGCTTTTATTGTGCCTCAAGTGGGGTACATGTTGCGCATTTGTTTCGTCTGTGCGTGATATTTTGCACAAGAACTTGGAGCGACCTTTGCCACCAGTCAGGAGAGATGCTTTGATGTACAACACGTTTTAATTTATTTCGCTTTTATTGGTACTCACCCGAGACGCTCGTTCGTTACATACGATTTTTTCATAGCTCTACTCTTTTAAAGCGGTCCTCTATAAAGGTAACCTTTGATCGAAGTTACAATTCTGTCACAACAAAAGGTTACATCTTGTCGGATTATACTTTGGGCTTATCTTAGAGGATACAGCATAGTGGACACAATCTTGCTACTTTTCAAGTTCAACGGAGGATACATTTTAATGTTTTACTTAAATATTCATAATTTCTAAGGTACTATTTGGTCGAAGATCTCCCACTTTTCGACTCAACCAACAATGGTGTCCTAACTGTAGGAATCAAGAGAAAGGAACATTACAGCTTCATAAAATTATAGGTCAACTTAAGCATACCCAAAAGCAATGTATTGTCAATTTATATTTTAACAGTTTTTTGCGGTAAGAAGAATGTAACCTTCGTTTACTCTAAAAAGTAGCAAGCTCACCTTTAGTAATTCAACTTTGGTACAGCTTATAGGATAAGGCCATTGTGTAGTCCTTGAAGGTATGACTGTCACCTTTCAGGGTAAACGGAGTGAACATCATATTATATACGCTCGTGCGCGCACAGCACGTGGGACTAGCCAACTCTACCAGAACTATTTTCGCACGCGCTATGAATGACGATCGATGTCTAAAGTCCCGGAGTTAACAAGATGTATTGGAGGTGTCGTAG
Source organism: Timema cristinae (assembly GCA_039000515.1). NCBI lineage: Eukaryota > Metazoa > Arthropoda > Insecta > Phasmatodea > Timematidae > Timema > Timema cristinae. The sequence continues at coordinate 56,548,801 of JBCFYV010000001.1, forward strand.
TGGTTCCCGTCTCTCTTTTTATCAAGCCCCTCACATGGCTGATAAGACAACCTTAACTCCATTGGCACATTAATGACGGGGGTCATGATATTGTGGCCGTTAAAATAAAGCCCTGCTATAGTCCAATTTTCATAAGAAAGCAGCTGGAAAGCTACTAGATCTAATTTCCCTTGTTATTCTAGCTTCGCGTCTAACCACTTGCTATAAGAAAATGTGCCAATTACTCCAAAGTGTTTGTGATAGTAAAGTTTGAATTTGTAGGAAGTGTACCAGCATTTGCGTAGTGAGATTGGAAAACTGTTTTAAGGAAAATAACCTTCAGTACACCCAACCGGAATTAAAACCCTAATATCTACGTCATCGGTAATCCAATCTATTGTGAGAGTGAAGCCTTAGACCATGTGGCCACCGAAAAAGGTAGTTCTTTCAGATATTCTTACATCAAGTAATGTGATATGCAGCTTTTACTTATGATCATTAATATGATCAATACTAATAAAACAATACAAGTAAAGTAGTAAAAGAAAGTTAATTTTAGCTCCAAGAAAAAAGTGTTATTATTATTATTAGCACCGCGTCTTACTACCCATTCGGGTTATACGCAAAAAAAAAAGTGTTATGTATTTTTTATTTCCAAATTAAATAAAAGTATAAAACCTCCGTTGAGAACATAATATTCAGAAATTAAACTACACATATCTACATAAGCAGTTAGTTAAATTTTGTATCTAAAATATTATTTTGTTTTAAAAACTGCCAACATACTCAGCCTTAACTAGTATTCCCTTTTCATCGCACCTTAACCCTCTTAACGTATAGCTTTCTTAAATTTAATAGAGGCCATTTCGGTAGCCAAATGGTCTAAGGCATTGGTTCACAACCTTTTCCATACCACGGACACCCTGAAGCCATTGAGAGTTCACCGCGGCACCCCACCCCTATTCTCCCCCACCTTACGAGGGAAATTAAAAACTTACGCGCACAATTTCAAATATTCTATGTAGCTCAATTCATATTAATAAAAAAAAACAAGTCGGAAATTAATGAAAAAAGAGATGTTTACGCAAATTGAGACTAGCGAATATTAATTTATAGGCCTATGATTTTAAAATATGAATAGAAAATAACTAAACATTTATATTTGGTTCACGGACCCCCGAAGGGCTCGTTGTTTACCCTAGGTTGGTAAACTCTAGTATAAGGAGTCACTCTTACAATAGGCTGAAATGCCAATGACAAGGAGATTTGAGTTCGAATCCTGGTCCGGTGTACTGAAAGCTGTTTTTTGAAATTGTTTTCCACTCTCCCTTCACGCAAATTCGAGTATACTTCCTCTAAATTCAACCTTTGTAATACCTAATAAATAGTATAGGCAGGAGGTCTACATATGAGTACAGCCGGAACGGGTAGTAAGACGCACTGCTGGTCTCTGTTAGCTCATAGATATATTTCCATGCGTTTTTATATCCTTCAGTGGCAAATGCCCAACTATCAACTAATGTTGAACACTTTCCTTTGTTAAAATGCAACCTCGATTAGAACCTTGTCGTTAAATACCTCGACTCCTGCCGACATGTGTAACTTGTAAACTCTCAACAACTATCGCTTTATTTTAACTTTAGTTTCTTAATGTCATCCGTTAATAAAGAGTCCGATAGAGCTAGTAATTAGGGTCACTGTCGCCTAGATATTCCAGCGGAGCGAGTGAGATGTCACTAAGACACGGACTGTTTCGAAAACCAATAGGGGCAGTGCCCGCTGCAGGGGGGCGCGAATGTGATGTGAAGGGGGGCTTTGGAAGGGGGTGGGGGACCGAACATCACCTAATGGCGAGAACCCACCGCGAACACACCTTTTCAGTACAGAGAGCTGTTTGGACATTATAGCTAAGGTTCAGTCGCTATCAAATATTTGCACTAAAGAGATAGAAGCGAGAACGGAAGAATTGTATATAGAAAATGTACTCGCTTGTGTATGTAGATAGATTGGGAGATTATTTAGATATAATCAACTGCCAGGATTCGAACTCTGATATCCACATGATTGGTCACCCAATAAAAACAGAAAGTGACGAGTTAGGACATTCGACTAGCGAGGCGGGTTGCTGGTATAACTTTTTTTAGCACTGTATATTACCACCATTTCGGATTATACGCTTTATTACTAATTACGCTATTGGTTTTAGGTATTGGGATGCTTATATATAGAGGAAGTGTACCCGAATTTGCGTGGAGGTAGAGTGGAAAACAATTTTAGAAAAACCTCCCTCAATACACCCGAGTGAGATTCGAACCTCAATCTCCACGTTATCGGCAGTCAAGTCTACTGCAAGAGTAGCGCGTTAGATCACGCAGCCATCGAAGCGGGTTACTGGTATAGCTGTTGTTATAAAAGTGTTTTTATAGAATGTAAGATACAAGATTTATGTTGAGCTTAAATAGGCCTATATATACAAATCGTATAGTTTATTAGAAAAATATATTTTAATATTTTTATAAAAAGATTAAGGTATTTATATAATTTATAATTTTCTGTGTCTTCTGAATCTTGTTTATATAATAACAGTTAACGTCAAGATGTATAAAATCTGTGCTATTTGTTGGGCGCCACTCCTAGGATCAAGGAGAAAAATAATAATCAAAAAGAAAAACATTTACCTGGGCTAATTCAGACAGTGGCACGACGACTCTCAATACTCGAGACCACTGGGGAATACTTAAAATAAAACATTAGCAATTTAAATAAAAATGGATTGTTGAAATATTATGTAATTTAGACTACAATAAAAATAAATGTATAAAATAACAATTATTGAACTTTTGTGGGTTTATTATTGTTTCCTTTTTTTTCACATCCCAATCCTACCCATGGAATTCCGGATGGTTATAATTCTAATTTTACAAAATAAAATAGTATCGTTGAGACAAAAAGAAGAAGAGAAAAAATCAATACAATTATTATTTAGACATAAAAATAAAATGTTAATTAATTCTCTGAATTAGATAGTCTTTCTGAAAGTTCTTACAGGAATTCTGATATTTGATAAAAGAAAAGAAAATACGAGTTTAAAGTTGAAGAGTTGGTTTGACCTCACCCATGAATTAGTCAGAAACAACACCAACTTCAGAAATTTGTTTCACTTCATTAATGTTAACTCGTCCACAATTCTTAAAAAAATAAACAGTCTAGCTCTTTCATATACACTTAGCTTTCCATTTGCTACTCACACTTTACTTTACAACCATTACTTCACTTTAAAATAAATTAAATCAAGAGCTCCACAAATGCAGCTCCATGTTAGACCAACACCGAGGAAGAAGACCCAGTCTCCTACAAAAAGTCTTCCAAAATCATATTTAAAAATGTTCTATTCTTTACTTCCAAGTCCAAAGAGAAAACTAATATATTAAACCAAAAGATAAAATGTTGGCTATGGACTAGGGATAAAAATCAAATACAATGCAGGTTTAATATAAATATTGAAATATATACCAATGAATATGAACAATGTTTCCTTAAAGAATTAAATGTTTATTTCCATATGTCAAAATTGAAAAGCGCGCTAGTTTGGAGTTATTTACATCTTGCCTTGTTTCCTCTTTTACAATCACGAGACCTACCGCTCACTTGTTTGACAGATCTGCGCATGCGTTGAAATCAATCATGGCCGACGTTGAAAATAAAAAGAACAAGAGTCAAACAATCTTCCTCGAAGGATAATTAATATGTTTGATAAGTGTTCTTCCTTAAGTCAAAATTCCTTATTTAAATTATTTAAAATAATGTTATTCGTTGTTACTTCTGTCCTTTTACTTTATTGAATGGATGTAAATAGTATTATTTGTCAGGCCGGCAATACAGCGGCCGAACTCTGAAGTGCTTAATTTCAAACGAAAATCAATTGGAAACTCTTCACAAAAATTAGAAAAATATAGAGAAAACATGGTAGTGTGGCAAATAACGTCACAATATAGAAAAATAAAAAATATATTTAATCTTCTCTTTTCATTATCCTTCCAGGCTATCAGCATTTAATTAAATTAATGGAGTGTAAATGAGGAGGGTAGAATTTATAGTAAATGTACTCAGAGAGTGAGACATAAATTAAGAAAAATATTTATCTGTACATTCAGCCAGAAATCGAACCAAGACAATGCCCATCACCTCCAAAAATATACTTTCTTGATCTTCACTTGTTCTCACTTTCGAAAACAAGAGTCCTTTTGTGTTTTTTAGAAATCACGATCCTTACATTTTAAAAACTAGCTGTTGCGAGTAAGAAATTTCTTAAGAGATTTCCCTAACCCATTTTTCAGTTTTTAAGGACAGTGAAATTGACCTTGGCCGATTTCTTCTTCTAACAGGGAAAATCGCCCAAGGAGAGTGGACGTTCCCTTGGACAGCGGTGAGGATTCCAAGAAACCATCGCGGCTTCCATTGGAGAGGCCCTTGCGACCATACCAGCAAACAGAGTGGACGTTCCCTTGGACTGCGGTGAGGATTGCAAGAAACCATCGCGGCTTCCATTGGAGAGGCCCTTGCGACCATACCAGTAAACAGAGTGGACGTTCCCTGGATTACGGTGAGGATTGCAAGAAACCATCGCGGCTTCCATTGGAGAGGCCCTTGCGACCATACCAGTAAACAGAGTGGACGTTCCCTTGGACTGCGGTGAGGATTGCAAGAAACCATCGCGGCTTCCATTGGAGAGGCCCTTGCGACCATACCAGTAAACAGAGTGGACGTTCCCTGGATTACGGTGAGGATTGCAAGAAACCATCGCGGCTTCCATTGGAGAGGCCCTTGCGACCATACCAGTAAACAGAGTGGACGTTCCCTTGGATTACGGTGAGGATTGCAAGAAACCATCGCGGCTTCCATTGGAGAGGCCCTTGCGACCATACCAGTAAACAGAGTGGACGTTCCCTGGATTACGGTGAGGATTGCAAGAAACCATCGCGGCTTCCATTGGAGAGGCCCTTGCGACCATACCAGTAAACAGAGTGGACGTTCCCTGGATTACGGTGAGGATTGCAAGAAACCATCGCGGCTTCCATTGGAGAGGCCCTTGCGACCATACCAGTAAACAGAGTGGACGTTCCCTTGGATTACGGTGAGGATTGCAAGAAACCATCGCGGCTTCCGTTGGAGAGGCCCTTGCGACCATACCAGCAGAGTGGACGTGTGTTACCCCTTGCGCAGTTAAAGGATGTGGTGATGAACAAGTAACTCTAACGTAACTAACATTAGTTATACTTATTCTTTAAATGCTTACCATAGTTGGAATAGCCTAAATTAACCCTAATTATTAATTGTGTTATATTTCATTTTATTCAAACCCGATATAATCAACAGTAGGGATTGTGAAACTGCCTGGTGCTAGACCATAATAATTATATTTAAATCCAGCGAAGAGTGAATCCAGGGAAATCAGGTCGTATACTATCCCGGTCAAGGTCCGAATCAAGGAAACCTGGGCGGATAAGACCGAATGCCGTTATTAGTATGTTTACCTATAAAATTGTACACAAATGGTTTTTTTTATCACTTTTAAACTTTTTACGGAACGTTCATTCGTTGGAATTTGATACCGGTTGAAACGTTGCGGATACGTAAAATGGGAGTCAAAACTTAAGGCACTAAGATCATTACATACAAACTGCTCATTAAAGCCCAAAATTAAGGCTCCATTATACTAACTTGTTTTGAAATGTCAGACCGATTAGTTAACACAAATACTTGTTATGATGTCCAACTTAGTTCAGTCGGTAGCACATGTGGCTTATCGATCTAAAGGTGGGTGGAAGTGAACGCTAGTTAAGGTAAATATATTTGTGCAGTTTTAACGACGATAATTTTTTATTTTTACCAAAGTGAAATAAAACTTAAGTAGATTTTCTACGCATAGTAATCTGAACAATTATTTTATTTTGTCATGGGCATTTGGGCATTTGGAATTTTAACAAGACTTTTTTTTTACCTTAGTTAAAAAGGTGTGTGTTCAAATGCCACTTTTTTAGTGACCAGTATTTTACTATTCAGATTACTATATAATGTAGAAAATTAAAATAAATGTATCCACCAAAGAAAATTTTTATTTATTTTGACCAAAAAGTTTCTTTGCTATAAATTCTGTAAAAGTACTGACCTTAGCTTGCTTATTTTCCCTCCCCCTTTGAATCTTATTTCTTGCATAAACAAAGGTGTTAGTTAAATAAGTGTTTTCCAATTCATGAGCCATGTTTAGGGTTTTCTATTCATATAGTGATATATGTCGAAGTCTATGATAATGTCAGTATTGCTTTTTTTTGCATAAGTGGTGTTCTTCTAGTTATTCTGTAGTAGTTGCTTGTTCTTTGTCACTAAGTGATGAATTATCTGTCTGAAGTCTAGTGCTTATTTCATCAGTGTTTTCAACTAAGTGATAATTCGTCTGAATTAGTGTTTATACGTGCAGTTATTGGCTTTGTTCTTTGCACTAAGTGTGAATTATTTGAAGTCTAGTGCTTATATCAGGTCAGTTATTGGCTTTGTTCTTTGCAGGTGAATTATCTGAAGTCTAGTGCTATATCGCGTCAGTTATTGGCTTTGTTCTTTGTCACTAAGTGGTGAATTATCTGAAGCCTAGTGCTTATATCAGCGTCAGTTATTGGCTTTGTTCTTTGTCACTAAGTGGTGAATTATCTGAAGTCTAGTGCGTATATCAGTGTCAGTTATTGGTTTTGTTCTTTGGCACTGAGTGGTGAATTATCTGAAGTCTAGTGCTTATATCGGTGTCAGTTATGGAGTTTTTTTTTTGCCACTAAGTGATGAATTGTCGGTATGAAGTATAGTTATTGTATCTGTACCAATTATTGAGCTTGAATAAGTTGCTCATAACAAGCGCATTAGCACAAAAGCTCGTTGTAGTACAGCTCAAAATGATTAACAAGGAAATAACCTAATTTTCCTTTCACGCTTAGAATCACCTTCAAAGCTGCTCATGTAATTTTCCTTCCTAATTCAATACCACTCCTCCGACACGACCCAAGACGTTTTGGCGACCGCAGCGACGCTGATGTATTCCTAAGTGAAGAACCAGACCCCCGGAACACATACGGGAGACGTCCAAAAGAAGAGAATGACGCATGGTCTCAAGAGAATGAAGGCCCACCCGCTGAGGACATACCATCGGGAAAACACGTTATATTCCTTGTCAAGGCGACTGCCCCGGACATAAAATCTGTCACTTCATCCCCCTGCTTCACCTTCCCACACTGTCCTATGCTTCTTCCTCTCTCCCGCGTCATTTTTCTAACTTCAATGGCTCATGTTTATGGCAACAGAATAAGTTACAAGGAAATTGCGTGATTATACAAATCTCATCGATTGACATTTTACAAACGTCCATCGTGGTTATCGACTTACCAATAAACAGGCTTAATTCCAATTTCATAAAGAAGTGAGAGGGGATGTAATGAAACTACAATATTTTTCAATTTTGTTTGAGAGGCTAGGGGTGTAAATAGTAAAACTCCTAATTCACTTTTTTTAAACTATGTCAACAAGACAATTATGCATATATTTCGTAAGAACTACCTGTCGAGAAATGAAAAGGAAAATTTATGATCGTTTCCAAGTATAATTCCCCTTATAGTAGTTCTTAACATAGGGAACCACATCAATGGGCATTCAGCTTGAGGCGTCAACCTCGTCTGGTCTAGACGGGGAGGTCGGTGTTCGAATATCAGTCACGTAAAATAAGGGTGTTACTCACTAACTAAGGTTTCTATCTCTCTCTTCAAGCAAATGACGGTATATTTAAACTAAATTTCACCTTCCACACCTCTATTCTATTAGTACAATTATGCGGATAGTCTGAATGAATGGAAGTGGTGCGGTTTATCTACGCGACATTAATTCAATTCCAGTTGATACTGACCAATATATTTACTATCGGTATACTAGTTCATCATGCCATCCAGTTAGGCACTGGGAGAATATACATTACCATGTCTTGAATAACCTAGAGAAATCCCTATCTTTAACTCCCAGCTGTTGAGATTGACACCATCCGTAAAGGCGAATAAGTGCATTAGAGTATGTATCTAATAGGTTTTCAATCTGTCTGAAATGGTCTCTAAGATGGCGGGTCAGCAATAATATTAAATATACTGCCCTTAGTTAAGAGCCCATTTCACGACTGATTAACCGGGAATATAAGTACACGATTAGGTTAGAAAAAGAAATCACATAGCTTGCTTTAGTGGTATCATAGTTTAAGACGTCACTCGCGCAATAAACTGGAATGTAGATGACAGGGAGATTGGGGTTAGAATCCCGGTCGGGTGTACTGAAGTTTTTCCTAAATGGTTTTTCATTCTCCCTCTATGCAAACGCTGTTACGCTTTCTATACATTCAACCTTCTTCATCCCTAACTCATTAGAGTAATAATTAGTACATACGCGTATAACATTAACAAGTATTAAGACATGGTACAAAAAATAAAAATAGCATCAAAGTGGTTTTTTTTCTATTCTTTACTTGATAGAGAAATCGGGATTAAATTAATAGTTTTGTTATGATAGAAATTGTTTTTAAATGATGTTGATTTTTTTCTAAATATGGTAAAACGGTTTCAATTTATTTCAATACTTCTTTTTTAAGTAAACTCCTGGTTACAGTACCACGAGGTCTGATTCGAGATGTGTCACCTAGGTGGTGTGGTACGTGCTCTAAAGTTTGTTTAACTGTGTTTTCAAATGTGTGTCTTTAGAAAGAGCACCTTTAATAACCCAATGAAAATATATAAAAATTGTTTAAATCAAAGCATATAACATTTTGGATCATCAAAGTTTGTCCTAAAGTGTTGCGAGATGATTAAAAATTTGTAAGAGAATTTTATTGGTTTGTAAAAAAAATAATGGTAAGCTGTAGATCTACGTAAGGCTTTAACCTAGCAGGTAAAAAGGAAAAAAGGAAAGAAGGACGGGCATCTTATTTAACACCAGATAATGTTATACTTTTACATAAATATTCTAATGATTCTTCATAAATAAACCAATAAGGGAGGAGCGCCATGTAGACATAGTATTAGACGCCGAGAAAAAAAAACTTGTATACACTGCGGAAACGTGTACATATTTGCATTGTGGGAACATAATTTTTAATGTTTTAAAATTATTAGCTTTATAAACATATTATAGTTTATTTTCAGACCCGGGAGATTTTTTGTAATAGCGGTGGGACAGATTTTAACAGTTAGGAGACAACATTGACAGCAAGGTGTGGTTAATGAGCTTTATTTATGAAACGAATAAAAACAAAACATATAAAGAACACGGCACCTCACGACACGCCTATATATCTATTATATATACATACAACTATATACCATATATACATTTATCTAAATCGATTAATAATTAAACAAAATTTAAACATAAACTTTTGTAAAGGGAAAATAAAAAAGCTACCCGAAGCTATACGCGTCTTCGGCAGTCTAGTTCAACACGAGAGTAGCGCGTTAAACCACGTGGCCACCGAAGTAGGTCACAATTAATATTATTGTTGATGTAAAAGTAAAAAACAAATCTATAAATCAAACAAATGGTGAACTTTATACGAATAATTAATAAAATTGCCCAACAAATAGCTGGCCCAGTAACGAACGGAATTATATTTATAAAAATGCAAATGTATCAAAAGTATCTCCTCTCATTCTTCAAATTAATTTCAATCGAAGGGCGGATACAGATGTCATCTTGGAGATAGCCGTGAGTATCGTTTACAAGCAAATAACTCAGAGAAAATCGCAAAGATACAAACGGGCACATATATGTGTCCAAGACCGATTTGTTTGATATTTCTTTGTGTGTGAACCTAAGGGAAAAGATTGCTTATAATATTTCATTAACACGGTTCATTTAAATGAAATATGATGTGTAAAAAAGGTCGGATCGCAGATATGACAAGTTATGTAAGTTATACTCGAGAGTTCACAGTTTGGACTGATTTACGGCAAGCGTTATTCTGACTCTATTAACTAATAAATTACATGTAAATATTCAACCAACTGGTTTTTTTTAACATGGACACAATCATAAAAAATTATAGACGATAGTTGTATTTATTCAAACAAGAAAATATTCTAGAAGGGACATTTTATGTGCCTGCATTTTTCATTTTTAAACTGTAGCTAATTAATTAATGTGAAACCTTCGAACAGGGCTTACTTACTAACTTATTCTAAAATAAGCCCATTAAAATTCGCGGGAAGTTTTAAGCTCATTTTCTCTGGTACTCCTATGATGGTGAGGTTGGGATTCGATTCCCAGCCAGTTGTAGGGGAGGCCTAAATAATTTCCCCCTCTCCCCCCCCCCCCACCACCAACACAAACAAATACGAGTACACTTCATCTATTTTTCTCACTAATATTATATATATATAGACCAATAGGGTAGTAAGGTGTCAGTGTAGAAAACGTGAGAAAATGTCAGTCTTTTTAAGTTTTTATAGCGTGAGATTTTTGGGACAAAACCAATAAAATACTTCTCCAGTAGAAATACATAATTTAATTTTCTACACTTACTAATCTCAACAGTTGTTGAATATTTGTCATGAGCATAACGGCATTAGATTACACACTTATTAAAAGGAAGAGAAAGAGTAGTCATTACAATCCAGGATATCCTTGTCTGGTATCTAATAATTGTTGATATCACTATACGATTAAAATTAGACTTTATGTTCATACTGAATAAACATTTGATTTATTTTGACCAAAAAAGTTATGATATAAAAACTGCAAACACACGAACATTTTTTCGCGTCCCATACACTCCCACCTTAAGACGCGGGGGATTAGAAATGGAGGGTGTTAAGGCAGTTCACACCTAGCTCTAAAGAAAGAAAAGTATTTATTTTTTGTCAGAAGAATCAATCCTTAATAGGCGTCATAGCTTCCTTTTTGAGTGCCTAGAATCAATCAAATCAAGGTTATTTGGAATTATATTTATTTTCTAATGTAGGTGATTAAATTTTGCAAAGATACTAACATATTTCAGTAAATTTAAAGGATAGGTCGAACTTATTAAATACTTTTTTATTAATTATATTAACTATATTATAAGTAAATTTACGAAAGCCTTAGTGGTTATTTTACTTTATTTTTCATGAACAATCCTAAGGAGTAGCCAGAAAAAAAATAATTTATAAATCACATAATAAAATAAATCTCACGACTAATAGAAATTAATATCGCTACAGCGAATCATTAAATATATAACAATAATCATAATTAGTTTACCGATCATATCGCAAGATCTTTATCAACTTTTTTTTATTTTCAAGCTCTATCTCAAACAAGTAAAACTATTTCCAAGAACTAAAGAATAACATAACCTTAAAATACATTGATACAAATTTTAATGTTAGATTAAAATCAAAGTTGTCAAACGGTTAGCGATGATTTTAATAATGAGTTATTGTTCCTGATAACATCAAGCTAAATACAATGAAAGTAAAGTGCAAACAATAGTGACGATCAAATATAACTATCTAAAGCTATGGCTACACGTAGCCAATCCTTACAGCATCGCATTTTCTAGCCCGAGAGCCGAATGGATTGTTGTATATAATATTGTTTATCTTGAACGTAATGATGGAAACGATGACTACAGCGTCCCACGTGCACCGGCTGTGAAAGAAACGTCTAGTTTTACAAGTTCTGACACAGTGACTTCCAATCACTGTGAATAATCACTGGTATAAATCAGTTTTTTTTTTTTTAATCAAGGTCACTGTTTCGCCTATCCCTACAGTGCTTAGTGGTTAGGATAAAAACAAAGTTCGAAAGCTCCCGGGCATTTATTTCCGGTGGTAGGTGGTTACACGGTCCATACCGCACCGCAAAAGTGCGGAGAAATCCTCTCTCGACGATTCATCCGCGCTGATGCGGTGCGGTGCGGCTTCGTGTACCTGGTCCTTGAGCCATTCCGTAAACGGGAACTCTATCTTTATCCACAGGGTAGAGGAAACTGGTTTGTGAAATATATATATATATATATGAAGGGAGCATTATGTTGCCGGTACACGTACAATAGTTTTTTTCCTTCAATGCGTTGTCAAACCGCGCAAATGATCTTTAAAACGAGATTTACAGGTCCACTCTAACCCTTTATGGGACCACCAATATCCTAAAACGTATCAAAAACAAGTTCAATTGACGTTTATTTTACATCGTTCAATTTTATCTTCAGGGAGAAAAAAATGAGAAGAAGTTAAGAAGGTTAAAGAATTGATACTTGAAAAAGGGTAAATAAAGCGTGAAGTGGTTTCGAGAGGACATTATGTGGGAACACCATTTTGGAATAAAAAGGTGGTCCGGACAAAGAGAGTAGGAAATGTGATCGACATAGAAGTTTTATTTTAACTGTTAACCTTCGCCCACAGAAGCCCGATGAATGTGAAAATGGTAAAAAGTGTCTGAAGTTTGTTTTTATTTCTGTTTGGAATACATGTCTACTGAAAGCTAGATTAGTATTTGGTTTCCAGTTTGAATTTTTTTAGCAGGTAATAAAGAAAAAAATAATTAATACATAGTTAATGTCCACGTGGGGTGTCCCCACAAACGTGAAATGCGAGTTCTTTTAGAATATAAGGTAATTTATTACTAACAAAAAACCTTTAAATAATTCAAGGATTTAATTAGTCAATAGCTATTATAAGTTTAAAATATATTTGCATCACTATATAATCTTTATATTTGATTAGATCAGTAATGTCAAACTTTCAGCGCAGGGGCCACATCTATGATTCTGTGAAGCTCGCTGACCTTTTGATAAACCAAAAAAACAATGCGGTCCAATTCATATTTTTATAACATTTGTAGAAACACATCATAATAATTATGATAGTACTTGGAAAATGTTCTGGAAAATCTAGCAAGTGAGTTTCGTTTATTAAATTTGTACTCTTTATCAACATGTTCCTATTTCCAAAACTTGTTTTTGCACAGCAAATACGTGAAATGTTTGGCAGCAACACATAAGCGTGTGGACGGATGTTCTCTGTTATTAAAAGGAACACACCCGTATAGATCACGACTTAAGGATAGGATAGACATGCTATACTCGCTGTATGGAAATATGGCCTTTACGAAATGGCCAATTCAATTACTAACCTGACTTTGGCACAATATTCAAAGCATGACATTTACAGCCTTGCTACAAACAAAAAATTTCGTATTTCACGAAAATATTGAGTGGCTAAATCATTAAAATTTTATGTATTCTTAAATTTCTTTCTGTAATAGTAATGACTTCAAAGTTGAATTTTTTTTATAGAAGAAATATTGTTTTCAATATGGCCCAGTGATTTATTTTCAATTTTCAATATGTCTCTTGTGATCAAAAGCGTTTTAAAACACCTCGATTAGATAAATGGATTCATTAAACTAAACATTGTTTATCGCACTCTCGTTTCTTATCTACACGTTTTTAAACTAGTAGTTCGCCTTGTCTTAGTATTTACTCCAAACCTTTCATTTAAGTCACTTTTATAGTTTTTATCCAATAACCCGAGATTCAATTCTGACCAAACGTAACATGCATCAGATTTCCCAAGCTCTGATTTTTCATTTTTCTCGAAACCAATTCTGGTGCATTTTCCGTCACAGCCTTGTCCATTGTCATCAGCTTTTCATATATTAATTATTAAGGTCTTAAAGTTCAAAATCATTAAAAAAAAATAGCTCTCTAACTATAGGTACACGCACTCATAAGGTTTTGACGAGCTTGTCCTAGGTATTGGATTATAGAATATAAAGCTTTTTTTTTAAATCAATAAGAAAAAATAAATAAATTGAGCATATAATAAAATGTAAATTATTAGTACAATATAGCAGCTTCCCATGGTCCATTAATATCTTTAGTTGTAGCCGGTAAATTAATCAACTCGAACAATAATAAAGCCATGGTCCTGTGTGGTCAAAACGTTCAAATAAATACCATCAGTAAATTAAGTGAATGCTGCGGGACTTTGTAAAAGTGTAAATGGATAATGAACTTACTAAACACCCCAAATTTTGGATGATAAAGGTGAAAAAATTTACTCAACAACAAAAATCAACTTATTATTTTAATCTGTATCTAGAACATGTTGTAATCGATAAATAGGGGCTAAGCGCATCCATGTATTTACGTGGTGAGCGTTATCATAGTAAGAACATTATTATTATTATTATTAAGCACCGCGTCTTACTACCCGTTCGGGTTATACGCACTTACGCTAATGTGTAAATGGTAGGGTGATTGTGAGATGAAATGAAGGACCTACAGTTTAACGTGGAATCCGAACCACGGTGGAGACCTGGCATTCCCCACATTCACAAGATGTCTTGTCAGAGGTGAAGGAAGGGTTTGGTAATCAGATAAATCTGTGCCGGGACCGAGGATTGAACCCCGGCCGCCAGCACAGAAGTCTGACACCTTACCCCTAGACCACCAGGTCACCCTTTAAGCCTAACTAACCAAACCCTGGTGACCGTTGGTATCATTTCCCGTAAGGGAAAAATACCCTAGCTACAAGCTGGGAATTGAACCCGGCTCGTAGCAAGGTGCACCGACCTCTACACCAGAATTTTGACTCGTGTAGCCTTCGAGCTTTTGAAACGACCCTGGTGTAATCCACGCAACACTTCTAATTGGGGTGAATACCTCGAAATTCCTGCCTTTGTGTTGTCTTTTATCGCAGAGCTACCTTAGCAGGAGGAACACTAAACAGGTAGGCAGAACTTTTCTTCCAAGCAAACTACTAGCGACTTCAAGAAAGAGTGGTTATTTACTTGAGAGCCGCAGATAGCAAAAGCATACTCTGAAGTGGGGGGATTCTCTTTCATGGTCGTAATGCTAACCTCGAAGGATTCGTATTTGTTGGCCTACACATGGTATATTTACATACATTCTTTGGCGAGAGACAGTGGAATTAATTAGTTTTAGCACCTCATATTAATAATTGTTCAGGCTATACGCATATATACTAGTTTTAATCTAATGAGCTAGGGATAAGGAAGGTTGAATTTAGATTAAGTGTATCAGTATTTTCATGGAAAGCCATTTGGGAGGGCAGATCAAGGTTTGATCCCAGTCGGGTGTACTGAGGGTGGTTTTCCAACGAAAATTCTGGTACACTTCCTTTAAGTTAAACCTTCTTCATCCCTAACATATCAGAGTAATTAGTAAAGAAACTTACACACCTGACGGGTAGGAAGACGTGGTGTTAAAAATAAATGCGTTTAGCCTTGACAGGTAGTAATACGAGGAGGGAAAATAAAAGTAAATTTTAAGTCGATAGCGACAAACAAATAGTTACATGAAGTATAATGACGTAGTGGGTGCGTTTTTTCTTCTAAACTCGCCCTCTCAGTTCCATCTTATTAAATTATATGGATTAATTAGCTAATAGCCATGGAGCAAAATTCACACAAAGGCGTCCTGAAACTTTCAAATTTTAAGAGAAGTTTAAGAAAGAAATAATACAATCAGATAAATATGACTGTATTAAATAAATAATACAACAAGATAGACATCACTGTACTAAATATAAATCAATGAATGGGGAAGTCTTTACCAAGACTATACAGTAAAATTAACTTCCCCCAAACGTTAGACCAGGGCTTCCCAAACCTTCTAGAACAAAGGAGCCCTTGACCAGAAAAAATATATGCTAGAGCCATCATTAAATTTTTTACACTAAAATTGTAAATATTAAATATCTTGAGTTAGATTCTACAAGCAATAAATTATCAAACACATGTTCTGGGTGCGCCTTTGGCAAAATATGTTCTTTATTCAAATTTGAAAAAATTGTGGAATCCTAATAATTGATGTTATTTTATTGTGTGGAAAACAACTAAAGATTATTCTTAAATTGCCTCACGAAGCTTAAGATAGCTATGGCGGGGCCTAAGCAGTGGCAGATTAAAAAAAAATCCGCCCCTAGGCCAAATTATAATATGCACCCCTCTTTTTTTTTTCAAGGGTTTTAGGTAGTTTCGGTGGAAATAGGTGTTGGGGAAGGGGGGTGGAAGTTAGTATTCAAGAGAAGATTTCTACGAAAGACAATCAGGCATGTACATGCCCTGCAGTAGCTTGGGTTAACCTTATAAATAAGGGGAGACTGACCTCAGTTACAAAGCGATTGCAAAATAAAGTTATTTAAAAGAAATATTGTCGTTCTGACTTTAACTTGAACTATTCCTATGATGTTAGTCATTAATTTTTAAACGTAATTATTAAAAACAAAATATTATGGTAAAAATAATGTTATCCAAAATCTGCCGCCCCTAGGCCCGTGTCTAGTAGGCCTATAGTGTAAATCCACTTCTGAGCCCAAGAGGTCCACGGAGCACAGTTTGAAAGAAAGCTGCACTAGACAATTCTGGAGATGACATTTTCAACAGACCATTTCCTTCGAGTTCACCGAGACAGTACATAAGAACAGTTAGTTCTACCACCCTTCTCAAGACAAGTTACTAGAGAGAAATTAGTTGCTGCAAACAAGCCAGTTGGCATTACACGCCGGAGAAAGTGGAGAAATTCTCTCTCCTTACATTACTCGCGTCGGGAAACATTTGGGGCTCACTGCAGTCGCGCGGAACACTATTTGAACTTAGGACGCAAACTCATAAAAGTCTAATCTTTCGCTGGGTTGTCTACATCTCGAGACATTACTCCGGAGTAGTTCAAAAAACGTTCTAGAATATCACCTTCTTGGGGCACTTTACCTGGTTCCCCTTCCACGAAACAACTGCGGAAGATAAGAGGTAGATAAGAACATTTTCTTGAAGCTGCGATACACAGGAATATATATTGTATATTTAATGAAAAAGGGTAAATAAGTCGGTACCTTTAAAAGGTGTGAATATTTGCACGAACTTTGTGAAGTTAAAATGTAAATTTAATCTTTTTCTAACAGAGGATTTGTTGAATGATCCAGTTTTACTAACCAGCTTGGTTACTAAACACAAAGCAATAATGTTTGTGTTATGCTATCCCACGTGTTTAAAGAATACCACCGTTGTCAAAATATCCCTTACCTATAATACAGCCAAGATGATTTAACTTGCACACAGTAGCTTTTTGCACAGAAATGGTTTGAACAAGATTAATACCGTGGTTCGGATTCCACGTTAAACTGTAGGTCCTTCATTTCATCTCACAATCACCCTACCATTACACATTAGCGTAAGTGCGTATAACCCGAATGGGTAGTAAGACGCGGTGCTAATAATAATAATAATAATAACAAGATTAATAAATAAGGAATCTTCTTTTCCTTTAAATTCTCTTGTGAGTTTGCCAAACTTATTCCATACTTTACTATGGCCATATTATCCAATATTGCTTTAAAAAATTTTTAAAAAAAAGGCCAACCTGAGACATAGTTTTTTGCTATTTTTTTTAGGACCGCGTCTTACTACCAGTGCAGGTTTTATACGCTTTGACCTCTGCACTAATTACGCTAGTGGTTTCGGAGATTGGAAAAGTTATATTTAAAGGAAGTATAGCTGCATACTCATGGAAAATCATTTTGGAAAAAACACCCTCAGTACACCCGACCTATATTCGAAACTTTATCCCCCCCTGTCATCGGAAGTTAAATATACTGCGAAAGTAGCGCCTTACACCATACGCCCACCGAAGTGGATGGCATTTTTGTTAAATAGATGAAGTAAAAATACCCAAATTTTTGCCTTATGATTGATTCATAGAGCCTCTTTAAAGAGAAAATATTAACCTAAATGTGTGTAACTGAAAATATTTTATTCCTTTATGAGAACAAATAATGCATGTAGGCATTGATAATAATCTGAGAAAAAACCATATGCGACATAAAGAAAAGTCCGTTAAAGAACGTATTGTATAATGTAAGTACAAATATATTAAGATTGTATTTGGGCTACGCCATATGATTACAGTATTCAATCATTTAGAGGTATCTTTCATCTTAAAAATATGTAAGAAATTACATGAATATTTACATTCTCCCTTTTTAAAAACAAAGTCTAGTTTTTGTGGCTCTAAATATTAATGTAGTTTTTAACCAAACACATAGCCTCACAGCAGCTCATCCTTTGAGTTTTAAATTTTAAGCTCCAGTAGTGACATTCTCAAAAGTGAATACTTACAGTTAATAAAAACTAGGTGTTATTATGTTGTTAGAGAAATATATTATTTAAATATTGCTTGCAATGGTAGATGATCGAACATACTTGAACTATTATATTTTAAACATTGTTCTATAAACAACAAAACGTTGGCACTAATTTAAACGTTGTAAAAAAACAACTTAAGCAAGTCGTTAATTGACAACTTTACTTGAAAATATGCTTTATTATGTATAGTAAAAGAATGATACGGAAACACACAATGATTAAAATATTTCATCCTAAAATTACCTACGCGTTTGTTTATTTTAGGGGAGGAGGGTTCTGTTTTTGTTTAAGTTTTTTACTCGAGGTTTGGGCAACTCAAAAATACATCCCCTTTAATTCTAATCAACCGCTCACGCACTTACTCGTAGCATGTGCAAATATGTAAATTAGTCTAGGGGATAGACTTCTGAGGTCATAAACGAAAACGTTGGAGGGTAATACCTCCGGTAAAAACCCTGATATATGTAGCCTATATGTTTTAGAAGAAGAAAAGCCGTTGAAGTCTTTGACTGTCAGATTACTTCAAATGTGACAGGAAAGTAAAAGAGAAAGAAAGTAATGTCATTGCTTGAACCACCCCAAATCTTTATTCCCCTTTCCGAACCAGACTACTTCAGAGCGAAGATTGCGAGGCGCGCATCGCCCATCGAGAACGAAATCTGATAAAGAGGCCGGACTGGACAGGGAGGAAACTAGTTTTACATTCGTTGTGGGTAAGGTAAAGTAGGTCTGGGCTCTTCCAAGAGGGGGACAAAAGGTATTAGATTGAGGCATCACCTCCAAAAACCCCGAGGGGGGCTCAAAAGAGAGAACTTCGGAGGACTCTAGTCATCAGACTACAGCGGCAGGAAAATTCTATTTACCGAATCCCCAAAAGACAAATTGGGACTATTGTTGGGAAATAAATGTTATGTATGTGAAATCGCACGAAATATTCCATATGCGATGAACACACACATCATAAGTGAAACATTTTAATTGAATTATTTATTTGAGGTATTTAAAGTAAACATTCTGAACCAACTAATTATTTCAGCACATGATCATTTTTATATGGGCGAGAACGAAAGGGCCTAACAATTTTGCCGGGAAAGGTAATTTAACATAATTTACAGAGCTCTTTTGCATGCATCAATCGACATGGACCGACTGTTGCCTTCCGTAGGAAGATGTGATACGGATCTTATCGTTCAAGAAGAATCCATCGACCCCTGCTGGACTTTAACCCACAAACACCGGGTCCTGAGATGAGCACTTTACCCCAAGAGCACAGAGGTCAACATTGGGCGAATCAAACATAATATGTCTAATTCTTGTGTGTGAATTTAGTGTGTCTAAGCCTGGGAGTCAAACCAGAACCAGAACCTTTAACAGAAATTAACAGTTATTTAAGGAACCAGAACCGTAACAGGAACTCTAAAAACCAGTTTCTTACGAACCAGAATCATATCTTTTTAGGTTCATAAATGTTCTTATCGATTGTTAAAGAGTCTAAATATGTATAACTATTTTTATATTTACATTTGTTGCCCTTCTTTCTTCAACCTATAGCCATGCTGCCATTTGTGTTTTTACTCTCTTTTGCTGAAAAAGAGAACTGATTTAGAGCAAAAATTACATAATTATGTATTTGTTGTGTTTTAATTGTGAACTTTGAGGCTTACAGATTTTTGGTAAGTGTGTAGGCCTTGCCCTTTTATCCTCCTTTCGATATTTAAATTAATATCACAGTTTGGTGCAATTTTTCAAATGTTTAGTTTTATTTTGAAATAATTAGTTTTCCCTTCTTTTTATCCCCCCCTCAAGATTAGTTGTCAAGTAATTTTTTTATTTTTTATTTAAATAACTTTTATTACACTGTATTTTTTTTAAATACTATAACTACGAATTGTATAATGAAAGTATGACTATTAATTACATAGAAGAATTTGAAAGAATCGTAATTATAACTAGAAATTAGCATATTAAGATCCAAAGATAACTGGAACATTTATTTACTATACAACCGGATTCAGAAAGGAATATTAAAATGCTCGTTTTGAGAATCTGAACAAGATCTAGAACCAATCAATATGTCGGATGACTCCCTGGTTATAAGGCTGTTATTTCCTGATTGAATAATATACTGTGACAAACACAAGTAGAATATTTTTCAATTATCATGAATGTAACATTTAGTGAAATAGAACATAAAAATAGCAGCATTTATGATAATATGAGCCAAAGAGTAAATCTCGCAATTGACATTAGTAATGAGGTTAGGGTTTGAATTCCGGTTAAGTGTGCTGAAGGTATGTTTTCCTAAATGGTTTGCCATTTCCCTAAAAATTCTACCTTCTTTATCTCTTTTCCACTAGCGTGATTATTAATGTATGCGGAAAACCCTTATGGACAATAAGACACGGCGAAAAAAAAGAGTTGTTTTGATAAAATAATGGACATACTGCATAGTTCTATATAGTTTTGTATTGTTTTATCTTCCCATCATGTGATAATCCCAACATAGATTCAAATTATATCAATATATCAAAGTATATCAGATCATGTTGACCACACAACCGACGATCTTGTCCATGCCCAAGTATTTTCTTTAACGTGTTTGTACATATATGTAAGTAAATCATAATTTGTACCTACGTTTCTTAGTAATATTTCATACACACATACGATGCCCATGATGAATATTTCAGAACTGTTGAGATAAGTACGTAAAGAAAATTAAACCAAACATTTCTATTGAAGCAAAAAAATCTACTATGTGAGCCTTCAAACGAGCTATACCGACCGAGCGGCCGTGATCGTTAGCGATGGTAGCGCACACATTTGTGGATAGTGTGTGCCATATGGTCAGCACAACGAGTCCTTCAGCCATTAATCTCAGTTTTTTTAACCAAAACTGCGACGTATTTATTCGAGTAGCTCCTCATTTGTCCTCAAGACGCTGAGTTTGTTCTAGAACATTTTGTAAGTGCTGGGGATCGAACCCAGGATCTTTGTATTTGTAGCCAGGAACCCCGACCACTCGACCAGAGATTATTTTGTAAACAGATTTTGATTTTTTTAGTTACAAGACTATTTATCACTTAACTCACGATACCTATCGTCCTACCTTAATCGATGAGGGCGGTTTTCTCAAAATTGGTTTCTAATCTCCCTCTGTGAAATGCGGTTAAACTTCATCTAAATATAGCCTTCCTAATATCTAAAACCATTATCATAGCTAGTACATAAGCGTATAGCCCAAACGGGTAGTTATACGTGGTGCTAAAAAAAAAGAAAAAATTAAATAGAGCATGCTATAATAAAATTATAGTTATTATACTACTATAACGCCACATGGCTAAATCACTTACTGACAATGTTTACCCACTTCCAGATGAGCTAGAAACTTTAAATTTGGCAAACTTATAGCTACTAGCCTGTAAAATTCTAAAAATCTAAAAAAAAAAATTTTTAACCCCCGAAAAAAACTCAAAATGGCGATGCAACTTTAAGGTCGGTGCGGACCTTTCTTTGAAGGTCTTTTGTGGCTAAACGGTAAGACCTATTATTATTATTATTATTATTATTTTATTATTATTATTACCGTGTCTTACTACCCGTTCGGGTTATACGCACTTACGCTAATGTGTAATGGTAGGATAATTGTGATATGAAATGGAGGACCTACAGTTTAACGTGGAATCCGAACCACGGTGGAGGCCTGGCATTCCCCACATTCACAAGTTGTCTTGTCAGGGGTGAAGGAAGGGTTGTAAGACCTATCAAAAAAGGCTCTGGAATTACATTAGTTTACATCCACTTTTCAAGAAAACTCACTAGTGGTTAGGGGGCGTAGCCCCTAACGAGCAAAGCGAGTGTATTATTATAAAGAGCAATAAAACAGCCTATAAAATTAAAAACATATTAATTCAATTCAATTATAGTCCTAAATATTAAGCCCATGGGAGGTGTAATTATTTCATTTTATTACATACAATATAAAAATGACTGCCTCCACAATAAAATGGTCATCGTTCCTGTCTACAGATCCATAGATCCCGGGTTCGATACCTGACGTTTCCAGATCTTTATGTGATACACAGTTGGTCTGGAACGGGGTCAACTCATCCTCGTGAGGATATATGAGTATCTACTTTTAACGAAAAAGTAGCGGTTCCAGTCTAGAAAACTGATATTAGCGGTCAGAGGGGTCGTTGTGCTGAATACTGTCAACTTTTATTCGAATAAGTTAGTACTATCAACACCAACAGACGGCAGCCACTGGTTCGATTTCGAGGTGACGCCATGGAGTTGTTTTTAACATTTAAAAATACACAAATAGAGTTGTGATCAACAATACCTAACAGAAGTCACAAATTAAAACTTATAGGCCCTCATAAGAAGGACACTGTTCGTACCCCCCCTCAGAACTTAAGGTTAATGGGTTTTTACTAAAATAATTAATTAATTAATTAATGAGATTGATTTTTACTTAAATTAATGAATGTCATCAAACCGTTTAGAAAGTGGCCAAGAGCGCTTTTAAATGTGATGCCTACTCTTTCGCGCTCTATGAATTGTTTACCAAAAACCTAAGATGTCTGTTCTCATATCAATGATGACTGTTCCCAGTGGATAGTCTGCTAGAAGAACATTGCATCACGATAATTTAACAGTAATTTATCTAAATTCAATCACAGAAACTTATAGCATTATATTAATAAGTTAAAAGATTATAATAAAATGATAAAAACATATTTTTTCACCTGCAAATCCCATCAAAATACAAAGAGACACAAACTCAAGTTTTACAGAATTTGATAAGCGACTTGGAATTCCATTGAACTACCAAATTGCTTTCAGTGTTGTCTCTTTAACGAATAAACTAAACTAAACTAAACTAAACTAAAAAAAAACAAACTAAACTAAAATGAAATAATTAATTACGGACACTTTGTCAACCGCATACTCTAGCCCCCTCCCCTCTTATATTGAGCTGTATAGCTAGTTTTCATTCTCTCACAAATAAAGACGAAAGTGTCATTCAGGAACGATATGAAGAATGTCTTAGTGTTTGTGAAATGTATGTAATAGCCATGCTGAGAAAAAACCAACACGTCATGTGTCCAAATACAACGGAAACCAGCTGGTGGCACCAATAATTGAATCGTGTTTCGAATCGCTAATGTCTTTAGAGAACGAAACTTTTCAAGGTCGAGAGAAAAACAAGGTTCAAAATTTACATTACCAAATAGGTTCTTTGGATTCTCTTCAGACTCTGCCTGACATAAGTTTAAGTAGACAAGTTTAAAAGAAAATATTCTGGACAGTTAAATTAACTGGGTAGTAAGAAGAACATCGAAAAATATATAACTATTTACAATGTAGAGCTATAAAATTTAATTTCAACACCAAAAGTTGTCATTGGGAGTGTTCTGTTTGGCGCCAAATTACTTAGGTTAATTTATTTTAATGTAGCTTCTGGAAGTTATGTTGTCAATAAAACTACTATCTGATGGTACATAATTTAAATATGGTGACTTGAGTGTACAAAGGGTATTTCCATTTTACCATATGACAGAAATAATAGTTACATAAACTAATTTAATATAGGAATACGTCAAGCTATCTGTCAAATCACCAGTTGTCCCTATTAGTATATAGTATCAGTGCTGATGAAATTAATATTATAATAATCAAAATACTAAGCCGATAGCATTTATAAAATTTCTACCAATATTTAAAAATTATCCTTGGATTTAATTTTTAAGCTTATTATTATACATTTAATATATGAAAATATGATAGGCTATTAATTTTTTTTTTAAGTTAAATAACGACACGATTAGGGAGATAATTTCAGCTATGTTAATTTTACCGCGTGAATAATAAATATGATCAAAATTCGTTAAATTGTGTTTTGCTCGTATGGGTTTTTAAATATCTAACTTAATTTTCAAATTTAGTTTTCTTGTAATAGATATATTTTGACATGTGTATGTAGAGCAACGCATTTTGTTCATTTTTTAATGTTATAATAAAGAGATATGTTTATTAAATTGCTGGCACCCCTGTATTAGTTAAATTGTATCATATAAACAAAATATTTAAGTAAATTTAAGAGATGGCCAAATGTCAATTGATTCAAATTTAAATTAGGGTTTAAAATAATTCTATGTCCTAAGAGTTATTGTGTACACTATTTTACAAGATGGATTCCAATTTAAATCCTTCAATTTAATAAGTTAGACGACTTTATATATGATTTTGTTTAATGTGTATAATGATGTTTTGTTTTTAGTTTAATTACCTTAACACTTAATTTTGGTCGATAGTACATTATCTACTGAGCAAAAGATACCAGTTTCGACTTTGCTAAGAGAAAAAGATATGAGTTTCCAGCCTCATGACTGAGTGCAGTGCATTCTATATATGGATTAGTTTGAGAATCGTATGTTGATATGTGAACTTCAATGAATTTTCTGTTCTTTGTATATTAGGTTATGTACACAACTAATAATGAAACATTGTATTTTTACACCTTGAATAAGTTCAGGTGGGATGTAATAGAAAGTAGGCCTACTACCTGTTTGCTCAGGTTATATGCTTAGTACATTAATTACGCTAGTGAAATATTTATGTTTAAGATATAATTTTAGAGGAAACTTATTCGCATTTGCATGTATAAAGAGTCGTAAGCCATCTAGGGAAAACAACTAGGGTGGCCGGGCAGCAAATATTTGTATCGGGCGGGATCGGGTGGGCATTACAAAATCACACTCGGGCACGGGAAGATTCGGGAGGGTATTTCATTTTGCAAACAACTTTGTCACAGACCTATAAAATTTCAAGTTAAAACAGTCACATTTGATTTTGAAAAATAATTAAAATGGTTAGTTTATGCTCAATAATGTATAGTTAGTACTAGAGCAAATTTCACTTTTCTTTGTGGAAGTTCTGTTGGAGCATAACCAGTACCTCTACATCTTCTTCGAGCAATCGTTCCCTTCGTCTAGTACACACATTTAATAAATAGTACCCATTAATTTTATAGCACATTTTATCATTTATTATTTACATAACTGTAAATAAATAATAAAAAAATTGAAAGGATACAGCTTGCATGAAACTTGAAACATACATAAATCGAAATTGAAAACGTGTTTACTTGGAGTAAAATGGCAATCTCTTATTTATTGTTCAATTGATGCGTACTTTTCTATTTATATCCTAACAAATCTGGCTAGTAAAAATAAATTAAATAAATGTAAAGAAAACTAATTTAAATTAAGTTTTCGCAAGCGTAGGTCCTAAAATCTCAATGTGAAAATGTTAAGTTTGTTATGTTGTTGCCATTGACAGGAAAGATTCAATCGTAGGATTCTTGAGTTCGCTATGTTGTAGACTTGTAACATGTGAGAAACGTTATCATAGTTTTGTTGAAAGCAAATATGATAATTTACGAATTAATAAAAATAATATTGACCTTTGTTTAATAATAGTTGAATTGAAATAATTAAACTATGAATATCAGTTAAACATTATTTTTTTCAAAGTTCGAATTAGAGGTTGGTGCATATTTACTTAGCAAGTACTTGATATGCCCGATCGAAATACGGGCATAAAAAATACTCGACCGACATTACGGGTTTTTTATATGCACGATTTATTGCCCGACCACCCCTAAAACAACCCACCAATAATACACTCTGCCGGGATTTGAACCTACTCTCCCCATCACTGGTAAGCCAGTCTAACACGATAGTGATGATATAGGTAGAACGTACAACCAGTGATCTGAGTAATATTAGATTAATTCTAGCCTAAAAATTAATCATAAAAACTGAAAATAGATAACCTTAATCACGTTCCATTCCATTCCACCGTAGGTGCAGAACGTAACCGTTAATTGACACAACCATTTTTTTATAATTAACACATTTTCTAATAAAATACAAACACAATTTTATCGCTACTAAATATGGGCAAACCCTTATCTTGAACATGCGGCGAATATTATTTGGAAAATGTCCATGCTCTGGTTATCTTAATAATTTATATTTACATAATTATAATAAGAAAAATATCCAATCAAGATATTTTTCCAAGATTAGCAAACTACTTTTTTTCTTTACCAATACGACTTTTTGACATGTCAACGAAACATTAATCACTTTATAACGATGTCAACTGGAAGTTTCTCAACTCGCCCACCAGGAGGCAGCGGCACGCAACTAACATGGGTGTAATTGCGCATGCGCACATATTTTAAAGAACAAAGATAGGGGGGAGGAGATATTACACAAGCCTAAGTCGAACACACCCATCCAAAACTACACGGATCAAAAGTCTGAGCCTTTAAAATGATCACCATAGTAAATTAGAAGGCAAACAAAAGACCACAGTCCCACTGAGACCATTAGGATCGTTGGAAACGTCTGTTTTATTGTGAAACCACGTGATTTAAGGAGGGAGGGGTGACAGAACTTTCCAAGACTTAAGGTCCTCAATTTGGCACCATTTATCAAATAAAATGTTTATAGCTGTTAAAATAAAACTTCAAGTTGTTATTATTATTATTTTTAACTAATTTGTCTTTTTACTATTAAAATTTTGTGATATACTAGCGTACATAAAAAACACACACATATAATATAAATATATACACACGTATATAACGCGTATATATATTATATGATACGCATCTGTATATATATATATATATATATGTTTACATATATGTATATATAGGTATATACGAGTATATACATATACATGCCTACATATACATATATACATTAACATATATGTCTACATATGTGTTTATATGTACATAAATATGTAAACATGTATGTAGACATACATGTTAACGTATATATGTATATGTTAAGATGTATGTCTATATATATATATATATAAAACATACACACTTGTACATAACTTGTAGGGGAAAGTAGTGTAGCCTCGGATATTTAAGGCATTGTAATTTATTTATATTAATCGAAAATGAGACAAATGACATGTCAAAATAAAGTTTAGAGATTTATTGAAATATCAACTTTATTATTATAGCTTACAGAAATATTTTTTTCTATCTCATGAATAAAAATGTCTAATTCAACCGTTTAAAAATACTGTCGAGTAGTAACGGGTGTAATACAATATTTCAAGGTTTTAATCAATTTCGTACACTAGTACTCTCCTATGGTCCTTACATAATTTCTCACTAGCATCAATTTTGTAAATATTTAAATAGAAGAACTTAATTCTGTGTTGGCACATTCTCGTAGGCTCACCCTTGGCTAAAGTCACACTTTATACAATCTTTCTCAAAGCTTTCTATACACTATGATACATACTGATTTATCTTAAACTTGGTTTTTCTGAAGTTGTGCCTAGGCTATGTTAATTAAATTTTTGGGTTATTTGTTGTAGTGTAATTAATATTTATGCATTTTATGCTAATTTATAATAGGATTTCTTCATTTTCATGGATTGTCTTTCTTAAAGTTGAATTTTGTATGAAGATGATATCAGTATCTCACTCTGAGCATCACAACTTCGTCAAACATTTAACCTTCGCTCAGCAGCTAAAGACAATGGTGACACTTTTGTGATTATTGTGTGGAAATTTCTGTTGAAAGACCTGATGACTGTGTCGTATTTAATTTTGAAAGCTGTCCAATAATATTAACTGATGAGAGTGGTGCCGTTGAAGCTGACTGGGATTGTTGAAGTTTGTGTCTGTGGGGTTGTGGTTATAGACGTTAACGGATTTGGAGACACAGAAGTTAAGGTTTTTTGAGATCCTAAAGTTGATTGTGAATTTGCATGTTCAGAATTAGATGGGAATGAAGTTATAGGAGCTTCTGGTCGTAGTTTTCCTTGTACACTTTTCAGCAGCCTTGAGACTTTATATATAAAGTCAGGAATGTCTAGTCCTTTGGATGGCAAATAGTCCAAGACAGTGATTATATGTGGATTATGTGGATGTATTCTTGTGTATTCAAAATCCTTTTTTTTGGCTATATCCATTCGGCAAATCCTGGTAAAAGCATAGCTCACTAAACCAAATAGATCATAATCTGTTATCCGTCAAAAATTGTTCTGTCGCAACCTGAGAGCACAAGCTTTATCGTAGGAATTTTCTAAGGGCTTCATAACGATCTTGTCGAGTGGTTGCAGTTTGTGCTTGCCATATAGGGGAAAACTCGGCATGGGGATAGTGTTTTGATGTGAAAATAAAATCACATCAAGCTCATTGTGGCTGCAATGGCCATTAAAAAATAAGAAGCACAAGCTCATATTCATTCAAGTGAATCCACTTGACAAATTATTGAAACCACCAAAGAGAAAAATCACAAGTTTTTCATAAATTAGTTTGAGCTACAAACAAACTTCCTGGGTTCACCAATCATGATACAGTCTACTCCTGGATCAAACACACTTAAACAAATTTTAAATGGTAGTTTACTCCAAAACCTATTTTTGAAAAAGATCTTCGAAACCATAACACATAATATGAAAAAGTTTGAGCGATTGTGTCATACCATTTATTTGATGTGAAAATATAAAATAGTGTAAACATCTAGATTCATTTCATAGAGTGCACAGGATCCTTCACGGACCCTAGGTTGGTAGCCTCTGGTCTAAGGCATCACTATAACAGTATACGGGGTTGCCGGTGACTGACAGGTTGAAGTTAGAATCGCAGCCGGCTTCATTTGAGGTAGTTTTACACATTTTACTCATCACTTTGGTTTTAGTATCCTCTCTCCACAATGATTGTGGTGCCTTCTTCCCTGACCAATAAATAATCAGTTTTTTTTATCTCTTTTTACCGAGGCTTAGCACCAAATTTTTCCCCATTTATTTGAGGTATTTAAGGTAAACTTTCTGAACCGACTGATATTATCAGCACACGACTTGTAAACTAACTTAAATCTAGAAGAGACAAAACATCTATTCTCTAGCCGTTAATTCATCCCTGTGGCAGGGGAAACCCACCTTTCGCCAATGATAAATTTTTCAGCCATGCCAGAAATAGAACCATGGACCCTTAACTAGGTAGGAAAACACGCTACCAACTGAGCAAAGGTGTCTGAATGATTAATACCAGTTCGAGTTATACGTAATGGGTGGGGATGAATAAGGTAAAATTTAGAGAGAAAAGTACCTGAGTTTATGCTGAGAGAGAGTGGGAAAACTATTTAGAAGGAAAAAAATCACAGAAAAAACTGGGCCGGGATTCTAGTCTCAACCTCCCCATCTCCACCAAACCAGACTAAACTAGCCTGACAGTCAGACCACGTGCACATCGGCACGGGTTTAAACCGTTAGTGATCTTGCTGTCCTAATTAATAATCTTTCAATTTAACAGGTGAAAATAAATTAGTTCGTATGGTATGGTTGAAAACGAAACTTATTTATTTGTTGTTGTAGTAGTGAAACAATACATTTTTGGCCAAAATAATTAAAATATTGCTTCAATAAATGTGTTTAGTATAATTTTCTAAAGTTCTTTAATATTTACCATGATCATATATAGTGGTATTTGAACAGAAAGCTTTTTAAATTAAGATGTCATGTTCAAACTTCGCGATATTAAATAATTGTTTGGATAACTACACGTCGAAATTTAAATTTACGTATATAATAAAGTAGAGCTTTATTTATTTTGACCTAATACGTTTCATTATGAAAGCTATAAACATATTTTCCATAGCTAGCATTACTATCCATCCCACCTTAATTCATGTTATTTTGTATTGATAAACGCAACAAGGGCTGATTAAACTACTCTGAGGTGTATGACGTTTCTCATCCTTTGAGATATCGGGTGCGTAGTGTACATGTACATACCTGTGAGAGTGAAAATTAACGACAACCATAAACTCTAGATTTGCAGGCATCTACATATTGTTTCTTCCGATGCTAAATCACTTATCACAGAATATATAATCAACCACGCCCAAAAGCGTAGCGACAAAACATTTGTATTCGTGCCTAGCTGGTCTGAAAAAAACTAACATTAATAATCGTAAAAAGATTAAAATAATAAACTATCATTTCCATCCGGCCCCAACGGCGTATCATGGCATGTTGAGACCATTTTTCAAAATGATTGGTTTGTTAATAATAATTAACCATGGTCGCACTACGCTTATTACGAGCAAGTGATTGCCTTTGTTCGTCGCGTGGAAATGTTCGGGAGAGGAGAGGAGAGGGTTGGAGTGAGGTTAGCGCAAGTGACTCACGGCCAGTGACAAATCAGTCGCGGGCGTAACGGCGGTACATTCGCATCCCGATAAAAATAAGGAACTTGTATTAAAATGTCTTTACTTCCTTGACAGGTAAAAGCGACAATCTTTGGCGGCGAAATGGCGAGGAGGGTAGCTTAGAGGAGATGCACCCATATTGACGTGGAGGGAGTAAGATAAAAACCAAGTGGTAAAACCTCTCCAGGCACCTAGTTGAGATTATACTTCCCAGTCTAATGCAAAACCTGACACCCTAGATTACGTGACAACATACGAGTTATATTTTATATATAATAATATATATATTTCTTACCACTAATCCAGTGCGGATTTAAAATTTTTGCGCCCTCCCTCCTCTTTTTTTTTTTAAGGGCTTTAGTAAGTTTTGGTGAAAATAGGTTTTTGGGGGAGGGGGTGAAAGTTAGTATTCAAGAAAAGATTTCTACGAAAGATAATCAGGCATGTACTGTACATGACCTACAGTAGCTTGAGTTAACATTATAAAGAAGGGGAGACTGACCTCAGTTACAAAACGATTGCAAAGTACAGTTAAGTTTATTTAAAAATAAATACTGTCGTTAAACCTAAACTTGAAATATTCCGATAATGTCAGTCAATCATTTTTAAACGTAATTAATAAAAACAATATTAAAGTAAAAATAAAAATAATGTTATCCAGAAAGTGCCGCCCCCTAAAGTCGCCTCCCTTAGGCCCGTGCCTAGTGGGCCTTCAGTGTAAAGTACTAATCATATACTCATCATCTGACCAACGTATTCCTACACTAATGTATACCTTAGTGGTGTGTTTCAGCCTCCTGATTAATACATATTATCGAAAAATTGTTTGAACGGTCTGCTAAATTTATTTTTTCCTCTATGTACCTATTTAGAATTTAGATATATACCATATTTATGTATTGTAAAAAATCTTATTTAATATTATAGTGTTGAAAATTAGTATCAATGTGTCTTATTAGCTCAAGCTATTTTATAACTCGTGAAATTCGTTTTATTAAAAATAACAAAATAATTATAAAACTGCTAAATGGAATATAGGTATTTAAATCATAGCACATCTGGTTGGATAGCTTTCCGTCTTTATCAATTATTATGTTGTTCTTTTCTGATATAGAAGGACCAGGTTTAATCCCAGACTAGTGAACAAAGATTGGTTTTCTATAGGCCTACCTAACCCTGGAAAATGTGATAAATGATAATACTCTTCTCACATTTTTCGCCTGAAGTCAAACGTGCATTTACCGGTGTTGATAAAGGAAACATACTTAGAATGTTTAAAAATTGATGTATGCAGCTATAATTTAATTAACCTACTTAAAAAATATTGGCATTGTGTTGTTGAAGATAAGTGTATAACAAACACATTGGGGGTTTTTCTTTGAAAAAAAAGTTAGTAAAAAACAATGATTTAAAATAATAAATATACAAAAACTACTGATAACAAATTAAGTTGCATAATGTTTGTTAAATATTCCTTCGAATTTTGTAATATGAAAACACCAGATTTAAAGCAACTATAAGAAAAACCGTACTAAAAGTATGTTGAATAACGTCAATAAAATCTAATTCATAAAGAATACCCTCCAAAAAGATAAAATGCCGAGATCCAGACAAAAAAATATTAAAAAAGCATTATTATTTAATGGTTTGAAATCAGGATAAACTAATAAGAATCAGATCTCATTTCAATTTCAAGTTATTAGCATTTAGCTTTGGCAAACGAGCGAGACAGAGAAAAGAGATTCCAAACGCTTAATTATAGCCATGCTCTAAACCAGTTGTTGCAAACTTTTTTTCTCTTTCAAATAACACACAAAAGGGTTTTTTCCCTATTTTTTTAAATAGCATAGTCGTCAAGTTTACTTTTCATTTGTGCATAGCAAATCCATTTTCTTCTTAACAACACTGTACACTTCTAAGCTTGTTAAAAACTTGTTGAATACCCAAAGAGACCTTTGGTCTCATTCTTTCTTTATTCTATTTATTTATTTTAGTTTTTTTTTTTTTTTGCTCGTAATTCTTCTTTTTTCCCCCTCCCTTCCTTTCTACTCTCCTCATCGAAGCACACATCCATACATATAGTGAGATTATGTAAAGTAACAGAGTTAGACCCTTGTATATGTATCACATAGTTCAGACCAGCCCCCGCTACGTGTTTGTCCCCCCAAGGGATTTTTTTTTTAAGAGAGGACAGCTGAAGAGGGGGGTAGAGGGGCAAGATTGGTCGGACATGGCGACTGGCATGCTAACGAGGGATTCGGTGCTCAACGGGTCCAACAGGTTTTTTTTAAGGGGTCAAGAGAAATAAAAGGGGGAGAGGAAGACGAAACGAACAGTTGGATCGATCTAAAATATATAGTTATGTTCCACTTAACTCACTCAGGACATTCCAAATGTTGACACCCCATTCTATAGCGTCACGTGAGTTAGAATTTACCACTTTGTTTTTGTAGCCCTGCGTCTTAATACCCAACCGGGATATCCGCATATTAACATTAATAAGTTGGGAATGGGATGGTAAAATTAGATCTAATGTGTCTGTATTTTTGTGGACAGAGTAGTAAGCAATCTAGGGAAAACTATCCCTAGTACGCCCGAATGGATTCAAACTCTGATCGCCTCATCACCAGCAGTCCAGTGTAGCCTATAATTCACGGTGTCATTTGAACGCGTGGATTTTTTTTTTGCCTGAACTCTAAGGGATAGTAAAAGGAAGTGTATATTTTGAAAAAAGTTTTATTTTATTTTAAAACTATAAAAAAAATTGAGTATTTTCATTTAAAAAAGATAAATAAATTAAATTATTTAATGCTTCTTTGATGCAGCCAAACCAACTACCAGTACTTACCATTTAAATATTAAAATGAAACAGTGTAGTTTAGTTTACTTGTCTAAAAAAATTAAATAAATTATAGACTGTATCTGTCAATTATTTGTATGTATAAAAACATTATTTTGGGATTCATTAATAGGCTACTAAAATAATGTTACGGTAATATTCTAGATATCAATTTGAACAATAATTTAAAATGTTGGTACTTTCTTGAAGTCCTTAATTTGTACAAACACCAAAATTTAACAGGAGTTGGCCGTATTACACCATGTAAACATGTAATTTACCATAAGAACCATCCCAATAATAGCCTTGACGTATCACACTATCTTGTCAGTTAAAAAATTCCAAATTAGCTAATATTTATTTTGCCCCATCCATCAAATAATTCAAATAATCAATTATTAATAAAACTATAAAAACACTTACGAACGAGACACATTGAACACAAACTTTGGACAACTTTATACTTGATATTAGTAAAAATTTATTTCTTCTTCCTTTCCATACAAGATTGTAATCCAACAACCGCTTAAATTGTTAAACTTTAAGCAATAGCACTCTTAAACTTATGCAGGTTGTAATTTATAAGTACGGTACTCCCCTTTCTTAGATATGTCTGCTGTCACTCAATGATAAATACATCTTACTAATCTCATAGCCTAAAAAGTAAGATGAAAAAACCCTACTAGATTTGACAATAATCGCTCTTAATTAGTGCTTAGAGCTAAGTGTTCATTAATGGTATCATCCCCTTGGTAGATATAATATACATCCTAACCTCGCATAAATTCTTGGGAAGAGGGAGAATTTTATTTTCGAAATAAAATAGTTTCAGAAAGAAGTGAATGAAATGCAATTATAAAATATTTTTATAAAAAGTTAAAACCCTTAAGAACCGATAATAACCTTTATTAATAATATATATATAATATATATATATATATATATATATATATATAATATATCGATTTCCTGTTCTTGGTTTTAAGCAATTTTATTTTTTTAAATATATATATATATTTAAAACCTTTATTTAGAAGAATGTGCTGGGGGTCCGGGGATCAATCCTTGGCCCCGGCACCGATTTATCCGATTGGAAAACCCTTCCTTCACCTCTCACATGACGTGTAGTAATAACAACTTATGAATGTGTAGAATGCCAGGCCTCCACCGTGGTTCGGATTCCACGTTAAACTGTAGGTCCTCCATTCCATCACACAATCAACCTACCATTACACATTAGCTTAAGGGTGTATATATAACCCGAAAGGGTAGCAAGACGCGGTGATGATACTGCTGCTGCTGATGATGATGATGATAATAATAATAAGAAGAAGAAGAAATCTCAACCATTTTTATTTATTTTAGCTATTTAACGTGCACTTTCTGAATCGACTAATTATATCCGTACAAGAGAATTTCTTTGAGCCTGAGCGTGAGATTCTACCAATTGTGCCGATAAAGGTATCTCTACAATCCTTTCAGGGTTATTTTACATGCCACAATCGACATGGAACCGACAGCTTTACTTCCCCTACGAAGGAAGTTGTGCTACAGATTTTATCACTCAAGAAAAATCCATCAACTCCGGCTGGACTTGAACCCACGAACATCGGGTCCTGAGGTGAACTCTCTACCACAAGACCACCGAAGTCGACCTAAGATTAAGCTTAGTAAAAATTAACTAAAATTATGATTACACTTTTTAAATTTCTGTGCATTACGTATTACTACCCACACGGGCAAGCAACATATTTACATTTAGACTATTATGGCATAATTAGAATAAATGTAGCCCCATTTGCTTATAAGGAGTGTGGAAAACCATTTGGGAAAACCACCTTTACTACATTCAGCCAGGATGTATCCACGACGTCCTCATCTCAAGCAAGCTTTACAAATTAACCCGTATACCCGACAATAAGGATATTGTTTTGATTCAACAGATATTTGTGCATCTTTTTAAGGTTCAAGATGGCCAAAATGATGTTAACAAAGATTGTTGCGATTTATAAAAACAAATTACTTTGTATTAAATGTGAATGCACTAACAAGTGTTTTTGGTGATAAGTTAAAATTATCTATATATTTATATATTGAAATTATATATAAAATTCTAAATCATATTTTGTGATACGATATTATTTCAAAAACCACACAAATATTTGGTTAATACTATATATAAAATTAAATATGTATTCAAACACAAAACTTGTGATATTCTAGTGCTAAGAAAAACATAAATGTTCTAGATTGCTATTGTGGTGGCCGAATAGTCTAAAGCCATAGACTCGTATCACACTTAGCGTTAACGGTGAGACAGGGATTCGAACATGGAGCAGATACATTGAAGAATGTGATTTTTACAATGGATTTCCCATCATCTTTCCATGCTAGCACTGTTGCATATAATATTACCTCATCTTTACCTCTTTAATAAAAGTAATAACTATTATTTTGTTGAAAGTACGCATATATTTGTAATAAATTGTGGAATGAACCCCATGACATCACTGAGAAAGTTAAGCTGAGTGTGACTATAGCTTTCCAATATTTGCATACACCATGTGGCCAAAGCAGCGAAGGTAACATAAAGGAACGTGAGAGGGTACTCCAAGTGAATCTTTGCATAGCTATAATACGTTCAACAATAACTTCTCACACACACGGAGAATAGAAATGATCGGTTGCACGTCATGATTCCTAAAGTTCATATCGGCAACAGGAATGCAGATAAATATTAGTATTATTTTTATTATTATTATTATTATTATTATTATTATTATTATTATTAGCACCGCGTCTTACTACCCATGGGTTATGCGCACTTACGCTAATGCGTAATGGTAGGGTGATTGTGAGATGAAATGAAGGACCTACAGTTTAATGTGAAATCCGAACCACGGTGGAGGCCTGGCATTCCCCACATTCACAAGATATCTTGTCAGAGGTGAAGGAAGGGTTTGGAAATCAGATAAATCTGTGCCGAGACCGAGGATTGAACCCCGGCCGCCAGCATAGAAGTCTGACACCTTACCCCTAGACCACCAGGTCACCTGCAGATAAATAAAAACTACGAATAGAAAAAAAAAAGCTAGGACAAAATAATATTAGAAAACGATTTTAAGTTTAGAAAGACGTTTCTTTTCTAGCGGAATATTTTCTACCTTTATTGTAATAGTTTGATATTTTGTAACTAAATATGGAGAATTGATAAGCGTAGGTGTTTTTACCTGTAAGTAAAATATACTTTAGATAAATATTTGATCTTTGAAATATCTTATAATTTCAAAAAGCTTAAATTATATAATTAATCATAATTTTATAAACAATATTAAAATGATGAGAGTTGCTGGTTTTAAAATGTGTGTAAAATTTAATTATAATAAACATGAAAATGAATGTGAAATGCTGAAACACACCATAAAGAGAAATCTCTCACAAACTTGTGATCACATACTTTGTGTTATATTAATATCACGTTTATCTTCGTGGTTTTTAACGTCTTAAGCTAAGAATTTTGGATGCAGAATTAAGTGTAGTGTAAGTGCACACACATTAGTGTGTGGGGATAGTGATAAAATCACATATATTATTATTATTATTATTATTATTATTAGCACCGCGTCTTACTACCCGTTCGGGTTATACGCACTTACGCTAATGTGTAATGGTAGGGTGATTGTGAGATGAAATGAAGGACCTACAGTTTAACGTGGAATCCGAACCACGGTGGCGGCCTGGCATTACCCACATTCACAAGATGTCTTGTCAAGAGGTGAAGGAAGGGTTTGGTAATCAGATAAATCTGTGCCGGGACCGAGGATTGAACCCCGGCCGCCAGCACAGAAGTCTGACACCTTACCCCTAGACCACCAGGTCACCAAAAATCACATATAAAAATCACACGTGGAAAAAATAACCAGCGACATCGACTCCCCTCATAGCTACAGCGTGTTACGAAGCGACGTCTAAGACTAAGTGACCACCAGTTTAGGAATATTTTCTTTGATGGTTTTATAAGGTACACTGTTTTCACTTTAAAAAATACAAATGGAACTCTCAATAACGATGTGAAAGTGTTCGCAAGAGCAAACCTAAGCTATTGGCAAGGAGGAAAGGTTGTTCATTCATTTAGTCGCTTAACACGATTGGGAAGTTAATTAAGGTGGGGATGTAGGAGACGCGAGAAAGGGTCAGTGTTTTTGCAGTTTTTATAATAAAACTTTTTTTAGTCAATACAAATCAAATATTGATTTAATACAAACATATATATTAATTTTATTCACATGGTGACCTCAAGAGTTGTCGAATATCTATAAAGGATGTACTGGTATTTAATTATACATTTTTATCTTGATTTAAAAATTATTTCATCTCTTGCTGCTATGCTAATGAAAGATATTGAAGAGTTGTTGGTATAGAAGATGTGAAGAAAATTAAACTCTGTTTGTAAAGAAGCAATATTTTATTTATTTTAGCCAAAAATGTTTAGCCATATAAAAATATTGCAAAAACACTGGCTTTTCACACGTCCCCTAGTATCCCACCTTAAAACCTCTACGCGATTAATATTTGATAACATTCTTTCAGGACACCGCCAAAAAAAACTGACAAAAAAATTGCCAAGGGTAAAAAAAAGAAGTGAAAGTGAGGGAACTTTTAAATGAAGTTACGGTTTTAATATTGAAGGGGGGGGGGGGGGGGGAGTGAAGAATTAACATTCTCGCCTGTTATGTCTTCCCCACAGATATGTCAGGGATCAGCTGTATCAAAAGCTTGATAGGGATCAGAATGTAAGTGATAGTCTAAAGAAGTACTTGCCATACGACTGTCACTCAAAGAAACACACGTCATATCACCGACATTTGCCTTATTATTTATTTGTGTTAGGTGAAGGGGGAAGAGTCACCTTTAGGGGCCCAGGTCGACTTAACGAATGACAGGTTTCGGGATAGTGGGGAAAAAAAAAAAAAAAAAACAAGTGTTAAACTTGACACTGGGGAAAACGATCAGGATATATTTTTTAATACGCCAAGAACGAGTCACATGAGAGTCTTACAATTTTAATAAGCAGATTATCCAACAGATTTTTGATATCTCTCTTTTTTTTTTTTTGCTACACGCTCTTGACAATTGATATGACAATTAATACCTTCTTAAAATGTTTCCTCAGATTTCATTAAAAGTTGTTTCACTCATAAATTATTCATTTTTCCCGCTTCACTGATCACATGATCTAACGCGCCACTCTCGCAGTCGGGGAGATCTAGGTTCGTATCTTAGTGGGGTGTATTGAGGGTGGTTTTATAAAATGGTTTTCTGCTATCCATCAACGCAAATGGGGATACACATCCTATAAATATAGACTCCTCAATCCCTAAAGCCATTAGTGTAATTAGTACATAAGCGTACAACCCGAATGGATAGTAACGCGTGATTCTAAAAAATATTAATTTTAATATATTAAATCTCGGTCGGGTGAACTGGGAGTGGTTTTTCCAAAATGGTTTTCCACTCTCCCTCCACGTAAATGCGGGTTCACTTCCTCTAACTCAACCTTCCCAATTCCTAATCCATTAGCGTAATTAGTACTTAAAAAGTATAACCCGAACGGTTAGTAAGACGCGGTGCTAAATATTATTATTAATATATTAATTAGTGTCAACTTTATGAAGGTAAGCGTTGCTGATGTAGTAGGGCTGTCCCTCTCTATTATTGTATAAACATATTTGATCTAAAAATAATAGACCGTACAATTCTAAGTTTATTAAACTAAATAATTATAACCATAATATTTTTTGTTTGTTTTAAAAGTTATGCTGCACATTCACATGATAAAAACTTGTTGGCAATCTAAAAAAAAAAGTTTTAAAGTCGAATTAGTCAATCTAGTGTCGCGATGGAAACCTCTTTAACGTATCACCTTCATGATGATCAAGTCTTGTAGGAACAATTAATTATTTACAATTACAAATATTAATTAATCAATTGGTAGAAACAAACCAAACCACCAAAAGAGATATGTACCCTGTGTGCATATTAAATTATCCCCACTCTGACATGTCTTGTCAAGAAATATTACATTTCTATTTCCCCAAGACTGACTGGGATAAATAGTTGTCGTTTGGGTTTAAATGCACTCTAAATTAGAATTAAGAGAGTTTTAATAACTCAAATATTTTGATAGCTCAAAATCAATACAACCACTTTAAGCATTTAGAGACCTTTAGATACAAAATAGCGATCAATGCTAGCTAATAGATTAACTTAATGATATAGTGAATTAAATTCGCACATATTTTGTATTTCAATGATTTAAAAAATCTTCTTGAATACAATATATATATATATATATATATATATATATATATAAATATATGCATAGCGCCTTACTATCCATTCGGGCCATAGTCTTATATACTAATTACGCTCATATGGTTCTAGAGATTAGGACGGTTATATTAATAGGAAGTGTACCTAAATTTGCGTAGAGGTAGAGTTGAAAACTATTTTGAAAAACCACCTCCAGTTCACCCGGCCGAGATTCGAACCTCAATCTCACCGTCCTCAGCAGTCGAGCTCAACGACTAGCGCGTTAGCTAACAACGCCATCGAGGCGGGTGTGCGCTTAGTAACTGACTTGGAAATTTGAAATAACCTTTGAATGCTAGTGGTGACTATACGTTCGCAAAAGTGAACATAAGTTAGGTCAAGATGGAAATAAAATTAATAATAAATATAAACAGAACTAAAGAAAGCCGATTTATTTGGTATTGTGGTGTATGCCTCATCCTTCCTAGGGTATGGCCACACTGGAGCGAACCGCTCGAAAGATAGAACTGGTTCTAGTTTTCAAGCGCGCGAGCTCGATCCGGAACAGTCTAGTTTACAGGCGCTGGGCAATATTATTGTACGTTGGTCCATTGAGTGCATGGGAAACTTCTCATTTTGAAATGATATTTGACTTTTTAATTATTATTGATAGGTTTTACATACTTGCTACTGACGGCCTGATTTAATTGGTAAGACCATACATAATATACTGCAGGCCTATATATGTAAGACCTATATGTTAAAATCCTTCAATATTATAATCAAAGTAGCCCTTTACAAATGAGAATCGCCATTAGCATGAAGAGAGGATGGAAAAACCACAACGATAAATCTGTTAAAAACCACCCTAAGTTCACTGAGCCAAGATTCGAACCTTTGCCTCCTTGTCAACAACTATCGAGAGCTATCTGCTAATCACGCGCTCGCTCGCCAGTTTGGCCACCCAGTCGCTCCCTCGCTAGTTTGGCAACGCAGTCGCTCGCTCGCCAGTTTGGCCACGCAGTCGCTCGCTCGCCAGTTTGGCCACGCAGTCGCTCGCTCGCCAGTTTGGCCACGCAGTCGCTCGCTCGCCAGTTTGGCCACGCAGTCGCTCGCTCGCCAGTTTGGCCACGCAGTCGCTCGCTCGCCAGTTTGGCCAGACAGTCGCTCGCTCGCCAGTTTGGCCATGCAGTCACTCGCTCGCCAGTTTGGCCAGACAGTCGCTCGCTCGCCAGTTTGGCCATGCAGTCGCTATCTCGCCAGTTTGGCCATGCAGTCGCTCGCTCGCCAGTTTGGCCAGACAGTCGCTCGCTCACCAGTTTGGCCACGCAGTCACTCGCTCACTCGCTCGATTATCAGTCTGGCCGAACCCTAATTCGTCAAAATAAGACAATTTTGGGCGAGGTGCTGAAGTTAGAGGAATAGAACTGAGATGTAGCCGTCGTTGTTGCCCCGAAAATCAAATATTGGTGTATTTAATTTAATATTTGATAATCAAGCTAAATGAGAATATCGCATGATTTATTTATCACGTTTCAGAATTATGTTTAACGTTGGATATTATTTTAAATCCTGCCAGTTTTGTGTGTGGGACCTTTAACACAATGGTCTGGGGTCGAGATAAGATGGTTAATTTAGATAAAGTATTTTGCTTATTTTAGATCCCCATTTTCATCAGGCTTTTAAGCATAGGTCTATGTACTAACTACATTAATGTGTTAAGGACGAGGAAGGTTGAATGTATATGAAGTGTATCCGTATTTGCACGGAAGGGGAGTAAAAAACAATTTATGAAAAAAAACAGTCTTGTTACACCCGATCGGGGTTCGTCCATCCGTCCGTCCGTCGTCAGGGTTCCCCGTCATCGACAGCCAAGTCTAATGCAAAAGTGACATCTTAGACCATGCTGCCACCGATGCTGGTTTAGAGGAAGTTTAGCTACATTAGCTTGGAGAGGGTATGGGAAAATAGGTGAGAAAAACACATGACGAAAACTACCTTTAGTGCATTTAACCAAAATTCGAAAATCATGCCATTTAAACATAAATGTACCTTATGTTATCGAATGCATGTGTGGATAGGCGGACAAAGGCATCAGCCTAGTCTCGTCTAGTTTTCCAGTGACGGGGAGGGTGGGTTTAAATCCTAGCT
Source organism: Timema cristinae (assembly GCA_039000515.1). NCBI lineage: Eukaryota > Metazoa > Arthropoda > Insecta > Phasmatodea > Timematidae > Timema > Timema cristinae. The sequence goes on from JBCFYV010000001.1 coordinate 56,590,561, forward strand.
GGGTGTATTGTGGTGGTTTTCCTAAATATTTTCCCACTCTCCCTTTACAAAATAAGAGAACAGTTCCCCTGAATTTGATCATAATTGTTCCTACCCCATATGTATAAATATACAGATAACCCCAACAGATAGTGAGGTAAGTAAGGATCACAAAAACTATTGTGTTAAAGATATGGAGAGTCTTACAATTTTGTATTTAGTGTTTGTGCAGGCAGGTGAAGCTTGAAATAGGTATGAGTGATTTATGTGATCTTAGATAAATATTTACATTTAATTTCAGGAAACACATTCCAAATGAAAAATAACGGTGTCATAGTAGTCAGCTATGTATTAGAATATTAAAAATCACCATAAAACTTAAACAAATATGTTCTTATTCCAAATGTTGTTGGGTATAATTTGTGCATATTCTGGCTTTCTTAATCATTTATACTGAAGCAGTTTTAAATCGTGTATATTCTGTACTCTACTTATTAATGCAGAAGCAGTTTCTTATCGTGTATATTCTAGACTCTAGTTTTTAATGCTGAAGCAGTTTCTTATCATGTCTATTCTGTACTCTAGTTATTAATGTTGAAGCAGTTTCTTATCGTGTATATTCTGTACTCTACTTATTAATGCCGAATCAGTTTCTTATCGTGTATATTCTGTACTCTAGTTTTTAATGCTGAAGCAGTTTCTTATCGTGTATATTCTGTACTCTACTTATTAATGCCGAATCAGTTTCTTATCGTGTATATTCTAGACTCTAGTTTTTAATGCCGAAGCAGTTTCTTATCGTGTATATTCTGTACTCTAGTTTTTAATGCTGAAGCAGTTTCTTATCGTGTATATTCTGTACTCTACTTATTAATGCCGAATCAGTTTCTTATCGTGTATATTCTGTACTCTAGTTTTTAATGCCGAAGCAGTTTCTTATCGTGTATATTCTGTACTCTAGTTTTTAATGCTGAAGCAGTTTCTTATCGTGTATATTCTGTACTCTACTTATTAATGCCGAATCAGTTTCTTATCGTGTATATTCTGTACTCTAGTTTTTAATGCTGAAGCAGTTTCTTATCGTGTATATTCTGTACTCTACTTATTAATGCCGAATCAGTTTCTTATCGTGTATATTCTGTACTCTAGTTTTTAATGCCGAAGCAGTTTCTTATCGTGTATATTCTGTACTCTAGTTTTTAATGCTGAAGCAGTTTCTTATCGTGTATATTCTGTACTCTACTTATTAATGCCGAATCAGTTTCTTATCGTGTATATTCTGTACTCTAGTTTTTAATGCCGAAGCAGTTTCTTATCGTGTATATTCTGTACTCTAGTTTTTAATGCTGAAGCAGTTTCTTATCGTGTATATTCTGTACTCTAGTTTTTAATGCCGAATCAGTTTCTTATCGTGTATATTCTGTACTCTATAGTTTTTAATGCCGAATCAGTTTCTTATCGTGTATATTCTGTACTCTAGTTTTTAATGCCGAATCAGTTTCTTATCGTGTATATTCTGTACTCTATAGTTTTTAATGCCGAATCAGTTTCTTATCGTGTATATTCTGTACTCTAGTTTTTAATGCCGAAGCAGTTTCTTATCATGTCTATTCTGTACTCTAGTTATTAATGCCGAAGCAGTTTCTTATCGTGTATATTCTGGACTCTAGTTTTTAATGCCGAAGCAGTTTCTTATCGTGTATATTCTGTACTCTAGTTTTTAATGCCGAAGCAGTTTCTTATCGTGTATATTCTGGACTCTAGTTTTTAATGCTGAAGCAGTTTTCTATCGCTGCAATCAAGTGCAAGCCAAGGTTCAGAGTCGCCTCCAGTCAACAACCACGACAACCCTATCACGGCACGAAATCAGCTGTTTTCTTTCTCTCTCGTTGACGTGACAGCTCTCCTTCAGCACTCACCTGTCTGTCCCGGCGTCTGCCCGACAGATTCTACAGGTCCCTCGCGACCCTCACCCTTCCCCCCCCCCCCCCCCCCCCATCACACAGCCTACACCCCACGCGCACATCAGGCCAACAACCTTCGCTGACACGCTGACATCACCCTTCAGTTATAGTCCGATACGAACACTATTCAATGAAAGTTAGTTTCATTTTATTTGATCGTTGTCTTTTTCAGGTACTCCATTCCTATACTTCCTAATTCTCATAATATATCTACACGCATTGGTGAGCCCGCGGACTATACGTCGAGCTCACATAATCTGGTTTGTCATTGAGAAAAGTTCAGTTTGCAAATGCCAGCCAAGTGCAATTTTTTATAAATGGTTTCCCCCTCCTCTTAGTTAGTTACGGGTGCATTCCTTCTCAATTCTACCCTTTTAATCCCTACCCAATTATCACAACTAAAATGCGTACTGCCCAAACGGATAGTAAGATGCGGTGGATATAAATATAGTAGACTCCAAACTACTAATATTCTTTTAGTCCACTTTTTATCCCATATCATTGTTTACTTTAGTATATTGCTCAATCTCTGTTATTAAACTGATTACACATTTACATAATTTTCGTCTATTCAACTTTTAGTATTCATTTCAATTCTTATTGTAGTCTTTGTTATTATAACATACTCTAAACTCCTTAAAAAAGATTATTTTTAGAATGTTTTCTAAAATGTTTTACTAATATCCTGTTTAATGAATCCTCCTTCTAGAGTCCTTGACTTGAACTCTAGTGAGTGCCTGTTGAGAGACTCTAAAAGATGAACCGAGGGCTTTGTGCTTTTTGGTTGCTCTTAATGTCATTTATTAAAGTCGGCTATCATAACAGGTTTAAGACGCATTAAAATCTATGTGATAAACATTCATCAAAACTTTCAGCGAGGTTTGTTGAAAATTGGATGAACATTCATAAATAAAAATCACTTTCTGCAAGGTTCACTTCAAGGTATAGGAAAATGTTTTCGATAAAACAAGCGCATTTATGTTTTTAATGTAGAAGATTCCGTAAGGATTGAAACGTTTGTTGTAGAGGTCAACTAGCTAACTGGCATGATTTCATTAAAACCATCATATATATGTGTAGTTTTTATGAATATATGAATAAGTCTGAAATGTTATAAATATGAATAAACTGCATCCTCAAATATTTAAGGAACAATTGTGTAAGTTCTCAGAAAATTACACGCACACATGATATGTGTGGGGAGAAAAGGTTATGTGCACAAATAACCAATACAAAATATAAATTAGACTAAGCGCTGCAGTGAGTCCTTCATTCACTTTTTATTTTAGTTGAATCAAAGCAATATTTTTCTTTCTGACAACAAATTCACAGCCAAATATTCACACAGGTGCGGGTTTTAAAGGAGTAGGAGATATAAAAGAAGGTAAGAGGGGAACAAAACTGAAGAGTTCACGTACCATCATTAGTCATTATTAAGGAAGATGCATCTGAGCAATTATTCTTGCCAAAAAACAACAACAAAACACCGCCACCAACGTGACATATCCTGTATGAAGATCACATTTACCTGGTGCACTAAGCCATATAATGTTACCCTGACACAAGCCCTTTCGGGAGAAGACCCTTACGATATCATCAAACCTTCAAGTCTCCTTAGAGCTCGTACTTCTAGCTTGTTTCGGATGGGAAGATACATACCACGGTTCGCGTGCTTTGTTTGTTTTTCACAAACAGAATAATGACATGTAATTATTTAGAAATGTAAACTGTCCAAAGATAAATACACACTGTTAATTATACACTTTTTTTTTTTAAGTAGCCGGTCTACCAATGAAGGCGACTCTTACATTATAATACCCTTTTCCGCCGGAGGCATCCATTTTGGGGCTCAGCTTGTCTCGTGGTAGGGAGAAAATGTAAGAGGAGGGGACGGAAGGGGGCTCGTGACTGTTAATTTGACTTGTTCTACAAGAAGGCATCGTCCTCCTCAAATGATCGGTATCGTGTGTCATTAACTTATTTATGTGACGGACTATTGATAGTTATACTCCGAAACAATTTAGCTTTTATCGTCAGAACGTGTTGATAACTCGCTTTTGAGAGATTATAATGGAAATAGATTGCTGCGTAAGCGAGAAATATTTCGATAGCAATCGAAGGACAATACGTGTTTTATAGGAGATGTGGAAATTCTGTGTATGTAAATAATAATAATAATAATAATAATAATAATAATAATAATAATAATAAAATATGGTGATTGGCATATTACATAAGATCAGGTAAATGTATGCATATATCTTGCGAGGATCCTTCTGTTTACCTTGAAAGGTAGCACGCTTGCCTTAATGAGTTCCAGAATGCAGCTTATAAAATGATACTATGTATATTCTATCAAGTTTATGACCTTCTCACGATAGTATGAATGTACACATCGTTTACCCTTGGCGGATTACATTATGGCTCCATCTTAAGTCACTCTGTAACAGTGGTCAGCAAATGGCGGACCGCGGCCCTCATCCACATGCCACTTGTACAATTATTATAATTGTAAGGGATTGCATATTTAAGAATTAAATAGCCAAAGCTTTTATAATGCTTTTTAGTGAGGATTTTACTCCATCTAGATATCGTATTCTGAATATTGAAAAATGATACCTGGATACGGGAATCGAACCCGGGACTTTTGGCTTAGTATACCAATGCTCTGCCCACTGAGCTATCCAGGAGTCGTCCCGTGCCCAAGGTTATTCTTAAGTAGCAGTAATAAGCCATCTACCGAGTCGAAGGAGGCTGCGTTATCTGATAGCTCGTGATCTTAATAAAAACTACACATTTGTAGCTGACGATTTCAGCACGTCCATCATAGACTCTGCCTTAAAATATGAGTGAAGAATGACCGTGGGCACGGGACCTTTCCTTTAGGATAACTCAGTGGTTAGAGCATTGGCGTACTAAGCCAAAGGTCCCGGGTTTGATTCCATGACCAGGTGTTTAATTTTTCAGTGTGTACGTATGTACGTATGTTACGTATGTAGTGTGTTACGTTTTGTAGTATGTAGTTATGTACGTATGTACGTATGTAACTGTATGTACGTGATGTTACGTGTTGTACGTGTTGTACGTATGTACGTAAAGTAGTATGTATGTACGTAGTGTAGTATGTGTGTTACGTATGTAGTATGTATGTATGTAGTAGTATGTACGTAATGTAGTTATGTACGTATGTATGTGTTGTACGTTGTGTACGTAATGTAGTATGTATGTATGTATGTATGTATGTGTATGTATGTATGTATGTATGTATGTATGTATGTATGTATGTAGTAATGTACGTATGTACGTATGTACGTATGTATGTATGTATGTATGTATGTATGTATGTATGTATGTATGTATGTATGTATGTATGTATGTATTGTATGTATGTATGTATATGTATGTATGTATGTATGTATGTATGTATGTATGTATGTATTTTATAAATGAAAAAGCACAGATAAAACACTTGTTTCTAAGTAGTAAATTAAGGCTGGAAACGAGGTGGATAGAAAAGCCTTTTCAAAGGAAACAGTTCCACTCTAGTTGTGGGTAACAACGTATGACTTCAAATAAAATAAAAATACATCGAGTGGGTAAAGAACAAAAGAAAATACACCAGGTATTAAAAAAGGGGGAAGAGAGAAATATGAAAAGACTCCACGCCGAAATAAAAGTAAAACTAAAGGGCCAAATGATGTGTGGCTATTGTTACATTATAAGAGAGAAATACTCCAGAGGTTGACCTATGGGAACGTCGGTGGTGATGGGTTAATGCATATAGCCACATCCTTTAATTGAGACACAAACAAAAGATTCATTAGTTTAAGCTTCGTCAGGTCCCTTTGTCAGCATGTTGATAATGGTTGGTACTGTCCGCATTGAGGAAGGACCCTTCGTACAGTGCCTTGACGAGTAAACAGGTGCTCATTTCTCAGGAAACCATGGAGGTCAGGAATAGCTTGTATGGATCAGTGTCACTTCTCAATAAACCATTGAGTAAGTCAGGAATAGCTTGTATGGGTAGTGTCATTCTCAAGAAACCATTGAGTAAGTCAGGAATAGCTTGTATGGGTCAGTGTCACTTCTCAAGAAACCATTGAGTAAGTCAGGAATAGCTTGTATGGTCAGTGCACTTCTCAAGAAACATTGAGTAAGTCAGGAATAGCTTGTATGGATCAGTTTCACTTCTCAAGAAACCATTGAGTAAGTCAGGAATAGCTTGTATGGGTCAGTGTCACTTCTCAAGAAACCATTGAGTAAGTCAGAAATAGCTTGTATGGAACAGTGTCACTTCTCAAGAAACCATTGAGTAAGTCAGGAATAGCTTGTATGGGTCAGTGTCACTTTTCAAGAAACCATTGAGTAAGTCAGGAATAGTTTGTATGGGTCAGTGTCACTTCTCAAGAAATCATTGAGTAAGTCAGAAATAGCTTGTATGGAACAGTGTCACTTCTCAAGAAACCATTGAGTAAGTCAGGAATAGCTTGTATGGGTCAGTGTCACTTCTCAAGAAACCATTGAGTAAGTCAGGAATAGCTTGTATGGATCAGTGTCACTTTTCAAGAAACCATTGAGTAAGTCAGAAATAGCTTGTATGGAACAGTGTCACTTCTCAAGAAACCATTGAGTAAGTCAGGAATAGCTTGTATGGGTCAGTGTCACTTCTCAAGAAACCATTGAGTAAGTCAGGAATAGCTTGTATGGATCAGTGTCACTTCTCAAGAAACCATTGAGTAAGTCAGGAATAGCTTGTATGGAACAGTGTCACTTCTCAAGAAATCATTGAGTAAGTCAGGAATAGCTTGTATGGGTCAGTGTCACTTCTCAAGAAATCAGTGAGTAAGTCAGGAATAGCTTGTATGGAACAGTGTCACTTTTCAAGAAATCATTGAGTAAGTCAGAAATAGCTTGTATGAGTCAGTGTCACTTCTCAAGAAACCATTGAGTAAGTCAGGAATAGCTTGTATGGATCAGTGTCACTTCTCAAGAAATCAGTGAGTAAGTCAGGAATAGCTTGTATGGAACAGTGTCACTTCTCAAGAAACCATTGAGTATGTCAGGAATAGCTTGTATGGATCAGTGTCACTTCTCAAGAAACCATTGAGTAAGTCAGGAATAGCTTGTATGGATCAGTGTCACTTCTCAAGAAATCATTGAGTAAGTCAGAAATAGCTTGTATGGAACAGTGTCACTTCTTAAGAAACCATTGAGTAAGTCAGGAATAGCTTGTATGGGTCAGTGTCACTTCTCAAGAAACCATTGAGTAAGTCAGGAATAGCTTGTATGGATCAGTATCACTTCTCAAGAAATCAGTGAGTAAGTCAGGAATAGCTTGTATGGAACAGTGTCACTTCTCAAGAAATCAGTGAGTATGTCATGAATAGCTTGTATGGATCAGTGTCACTTCTCAAGAAATCAGTGAGTAAGTCAGGAATAGCTTGTATGGATCAGTGTCACTTCTCAAGAAATCAGTGAGTAAGTCAGGAATAGCTTGCATGGAACAGTGTCACTTCTCAAGAAACCATTGAGTATGTCAGGGATAGCTTGTATGGATCAGTGTCACTTCTCAAGAAATCCGTGAGTAAGTCAGGAATAGCTTGTATGGATCAGTGACACTTATCAAGAAATCGGTGAGTAAGTCAGGAATAGCTTGTATGGGTCAGTGTCACTTCTCAAGAAACCATTGAGTAAGTCATAAATAGCTTGTATGGATCAGTGTCACTTCTCAAGAAATCAGTGAGTAAGTCAGGAATAGCTTGTATGGATCAGTGTCACTTCTCAAGAAACCATTGAGTAAGTCAGGAATAGCTTTTATGGATCAGTGTCACTTCTCAAGAAATCAGTGAGTAAGTCAGGAATAGCTTGTATGGGTCAATGTCACTTCTCAAGAAATCAGTGAGTAAGTCAGGAATAGCTTGTATGGATCAGTGTCACTTCTCAAGAAATCAGTGAGTAAGTCAGGAATAGCTTGTATGGGTCAGTGTCACTTCTCAAGAAACCATTGAGTAAGTCAGGAATAGCTTGTATGGATCAGTGTCACTTCTCAAGAAATCAGTGAGTAAGTCAGGAATAGCTTGTATGGACCAGTGTCATTTCTCAAGAAACCATTGAGTAAGTCAGGAATAGCTTTGGTTCACCACTAATTTGGAATGTACGGTGTCATGGGTGATTATGACTTTGGAGATGGGCATTTGATCCCAGCCGGTTGCAATATGGATGTCCCATCATACTTCCTCTAATCAAGTATTTCCTCCTAAATCAATATGGGTGAAACTTTCCAAATATAAACATCTCTTATTTTTATTATATTGGTTAGTAGAGTCATTGCTGGCATCACATTTTACTAAATTATACTTTTGATTTTTTAGAGAGAAGGTAAATAGAAAGCGACAGTGGCCGGTAATGGGTTAGTGTACATTCTCAGATAAACTATTTACATCTTATTTAAGCCGATAACATTTCTCCCTATTATTATTATTAGCACCGCGTCTTACTACCCGTTCGGGTTATACGCACTTACGCTAATGTGTAATGGTAGGGTGATTGTGAGATGAAATGAAGGACCTACAGTTTAACGTGGAATACGAACCACGGTGGCAACCTGGCATTCCATTCTCCCTATTAAACTAAAGGACATGGGTTTCACTACCAGAAGGTTTAATTTTGAAATATATACTTACTTTTCACGTATTTGGAACATGACGTCATTGGTTATTGTGTTTATCCTAGAATTGAATTAAATTAAGTAGCTAGCCTCCTGGCTGTAAGCATATCTTAAAAACTATTTAAAAAATAAAATTTACTGCTCCATGTAGATAGTTTTTTTTTAATATTAATCAACATTTTGATTTTTTTTTTCTCATTTCTTTAGTGTCTATTGCTTATTATTACTTAAAATCTGGTTTCTTAATTTTATTGTGAACTCATTTAAAACGAAATGGATGCGTAGCAAGACTGGATTCATTATTTAAACATATTTTTATACTTTCAAACATGAAATTAAGATTTTTACATTCTCGCGACCCCTCGGGTGGAAAAAGTATTGTGATCGTCAATAAAATCGGATTCAAGACTTCAATGTATTTCTTGATCCAATGAACGCGAAAAAGTGGATTCTATATGCCGTCTGTCTGCCTGCCTGTCTATATCTCGGTCTAGAGCCGAAACCATTTTACTGATCGGGGTAAAACTTTGTATCTAGGGTTTTTATATTATTACTGAGGTTTTTTTAGTAATTAAATATCCAGTATTAAAACTAAGGGTAGCTTACTGAAGGCCAAAGAGAGATAAAAATTGATTTTCTCAAAAACCACTAAAACTATTTTAATTAAAACTTGTTACAAGGCACTGCTTAGTATCATAAACAAAATGGCAGTTATTATATATGAAAAAATTAGTATTTAGGATACCCTACACTGGTGGAAATTTCCAATTTTGATAATATCTCCACAACTATTTGAGATTAGAAATAGTTTATAGTTGTAAAGTTGTAGTACGATTAAAAATATAAAAACTTTTATTAGAAATATATATTTATGTAACTAACATTTTCCAAATTATTGGTAAAAATATATTTTTTTAATTATTGAGGTATCTGGTAAACAGAGATGTTACCTTTTTCTAGGTGACCTGGTGGTCTAGGGGTAAGGTGTCGGACTTCTGTGCTGGGGTCCGGGGTTCAATCCTCGGTCCCGACACAGATTTATCTGATTACCAAACCCTTCCTTCACTCTGATAAGGCGTGTATTAATCACAACTTGTGAATGAGTGGAATGCCAGGCCTCCACCGTGGTTCGGATCCCACGTTAAACTGTAGATCCTCCATTTCATCTCACAATCACCCTACTATTACACATTAGCGTAAGTGCGTATAACACGAACGGGTAATAAGACGCGGTGCTAGTAATAATAATAATAATAATAATAATAATATAATAATAATAATAATACCTTTCTAAATATGTTTCTATAAAAATGTATTTTATTTCATTCAGGCTCTTTAGTGGAATGTGATGCTCTTTTTTCCATCATGTTTCTACAATAATGTATATTATTTCATCTCACCATTACTACGAGTTTTAATTTAATGTCTTCATTTTTAGATAAAGGAGAGAGTAAGGCAGCGCAATGCACCAGACTTTTTTATTTTAATAGTTAATACGGATAAAATATTGTTTTTATATAAAGCATACGCATAAAATCACCTCCAGTGTACAATATTCAAGCCATGACTTCCCTATTCTATTACGAGCCTGACGTTATACCAAATTATCACCAGTAAAGATGAAACTGTAGAATATAGATAATCTAGTGATATACGAACAGATTGAAAGACATATAGGGCTTATAGCACCTTATTACATTGGTGTACGAAGTATACAAATATATAAGAAGCCCTTTAATATGTTTTAATCTTGAATGTATTAGGTTTAATTTTAATAGTATTTAAGCATGCATAAGTTTATATGTGTTTGTATGTATTTAATCTCACATATAAGGATTAGAGCATCATAAAAAAATTAATAGACTTTCTAAAGCGTAAAAAATTTAACCATGTGTTGTAACCATTATAAGTATCGTAATTATTTATATGAAAATTAGTCAAGCATCACTTTCAATGAAAGTAAAGAATTCAGTGAACATGGCTGCTAAATGAATAATTCCTTGCAGTTAATTAATTTCCATAACAAACAATAATACAATAATTATTATTATTATCGCCACCTTTTATTGTGTTTCTTTAATCACAAAAAATGCAACTACCTTGATGATCCTAAGTCTGCATTTGCACTATAGGTGGATAATAAAGAATTCCATCCAATGCCACCATATATGACACACTTTATAAAGAAATAAGTATCATTAATGAGTTTCAATATATGATTACTCAGAAAACTACCGTAGAGAGGTTAATAAAACAAAGCCAGTAATTAGACTTTCAATTTCCACATAACGCTAATTAAATCCCCCGAAGCGTGAAACTAGCAAAGGATATTGTCTGGTTGTAAGTCACGCTTGAACCGCATTTACAGATGAATAAATTTAAAAAAGAAAGTATTAGTCTGTGCCTTGATAGCTTTACAATATAAATGAAAACAACATGACTAATTCATTAACCAGATTTATAATTTAACAAGTTGGCGTATAAAATGTATTAAGTAATAATAATAATTGTTGTTTTATTGTCAATTCGTAGACCAAGAACAAATTAACAAAACACTACTTTCAAGTGTGCGTACGTCAAATCATGAGATATACAGCTGTCACTCTAGACAGTGATTATAAACACCTACAAAACGGCATTAATAAAATAGTAAAAAGTTAACAATTTTGGAAAAAACAACAATTTGTTTGTATAATAATAAAGGCCTTTCATATGAAAATTGAATTGCAGATTTAAATAATATCTAAAGAATATAAATAGCTAGAAAAGTAGAGGAATTCATTTATTCTAAGGCTTATTCTGGCAGGAGGTTTACCCACGTTTGTACATTACCTTGTAAGTCAAGAGTATTGGGTTGCCATCATGCTGAGAATAGCATATAGCTCATATAGTTTGCATTCTGTTGACAAACGAGCACGGTGCGACCGATGGACCTTCCTGGCTGGTTAACATCGAGACCAGCAAGTTTGTGTGTGTGAGAATAGCACATGGTTGTTGAATATTAGAAGCCATGCTGAGTACATGTGTGGTGGTATCTAGCACTTCTGACGAAATGACGATATAAAATATGATCTGGTGGTTCACCCTAACATAGGGTCGATCGCAGGTCTATAGAAAGGGTTGTGAGACCGTTATCATACCTGCTCCCTCGTCACGGGAAATCTATCCGGTGACTCATGTAGTAGTTTAGTTATCTGAATATATTAATAAATATATCTTATTGGACTAACTCTCAAGTCTCATTCCCCACGAACCATCCATTCCAACCCTTACCACTCGGGGTCCATCCTAACCATGTAACTCTCTACGGTGCCCCGGTAGTGCTGTAGTAAGGTTGGCTACCGCGCACCCAGATAAATCTAGTGACCTTACACAGTGTTGTTAGAAGTAGGACAGGGACGTTACACACACACACACATATACACACACATATATATATATATATATATATATATATATATATATATATATATATTAACCACGTTTTACTACCCATCCTGGCACCTCACACTTAATTACATTATTGCGTTGTTAAAAAGGAACGAAAAAATGTATTCACAGTTGCGTACAGAAAGCGTAAAGAACAATTATTTAGGAAAATATGCCTTCAGTACACCATAACGGTACTGTATTTTTACACAAAAGCTGGGTGAACTTGAACCTAAACAGATATCCGTAAACAACGACAGAATATTAAATAAGTGAATTCAAAGGATTTTTTTATTGATAGTAAATGTTAGTAACAACCCCTCAACCCTAGTCCCCCACCATCTAAAACAGTGTTTCTCAACTTTTCACCAATATTAGCTCGTTAAATAAGAGTTCAACGGCGCATAACAGTTGGTCCATCCAGACCATGAGGATTATCGGCATATCTTAGTTGGACCACGATCACTGACCATGAGGATTATCGGCATATCTTAGTTGGGCCACGATCACTGACCATGAGGATTATCGGCATATCTTAGTTGGACCACGATCACTGACCATGAGGATTATCGGCATATCTTAGTTGGGCCACGATCACTGACCATGAGGATTATCGGCATATCTTAGTTGGACCACGATCACTGACCATGAGGATTATCGGCATATCTTAGTTGGGCCACGATCACTGACCATGAGGATTATCGACATATCTTAGTTGGACCACGATCACTGACCATGAGGATTATCGGCATATCTTAGTTGGGCCACGATCACTGACCATGAGGATTATCGGCATATCTTAGTTGGGCCACGATCACTGACCATGAGGATTATCGGCATATCTTAGTTGGACCACGATCACTGACCATGAGGATTATCGGCATATCTTAGTTGGGCCACGATCACTGACCATGAGGATTATCGGCATATCTTAGTTGGTCCATCCAGACCATGAGGATTATCGGCATATCTTAGTTGGGCCACGATCACTGACCATGAGGATTATCGGCATATCTTAGTTGGACCACGATCACTGACCATGAGGATTATCGGCATATCTTAGTTGGGCCACGATCACTGACCATGAGGATTATCGGCATATCTTAGTTGGGCCACGATCACTGACCATGAGGATTATCGACATATCTTAGTTGGACCACGATCACTGACCATGAGGATTATCGGCATATCTTAGTTGGGCCACGATCACTGACCATGAGGATTATCGGCATATCTTAGTTGGGCCACGATCACTGACCATGAGGATTATCGGCATATCTTAGTTGGACCACGATCACTGACCATGAGGATTATCGGCATATCTTAGTTGGGCCACGATCACTGACCATGAGGATTATCGGCATATCTTAGTTGGGCCACGATCACTGACCATGAGGATTATCGGCATATCTTAGTTGGGCCACGATCACTGACTAGGATTAATATATTATTATATTATAAAAAGAGTGTGAAAACAAAAAATGTATTAGGCGGTACAACCAAAGAAGTTCCTGTTGTCGGCATCAGTAGCGGCCAAATTTATCAAAATGTCCGTACAATCACGAAGAACGGACGTTCCCCGAAGTTCTGTCAATTTGAGCGAGGAATGGAGCAGTGAGCGGGGGAGCGGCGGGTTAAACAGGTGAGACAAAGACCAGATATAGGAAAGGAAAAGGGAGGGGTCGAAGGGAGGTAGCCCTGTACAAATAAACAATTCTCATTTGTCAAAGTGCATCAAGACAAGTCAAATCCCATCGCTCATTCTTCAACCCGTGTCTTCATGGACAGGATATTTCATCCATCATGGAGAAGGACTCAACGCCCTGAAAGAGTCCATCTCCATTATTACAAAGTGAACGACATTTTGTTTTTTTAATAGAAGAACTATTTTATCCTAAAGTAAAACTAAATAAAATTTAATTTTATATATATCTTATAATTAACTTATTTTTTTATTTTATTATGAGTTTATTTTTGATTCATCCTAAGTAAAACCTAAGTCATTAAATTATGTTAGTGTAAAGTGTGCCGCTATAATATAATCAAAACGACGAGGCAACCATCTTAATAGGTTTATAGAAAGCTAAAAGAATTGTAGGACCACATATACCTGATAACATTCAATTTTGTAAATGGAATCTTGCAAAGAAGATTTCATCAACTCCATCAATCGATTAACAAGTTACACAAAGATCGCTTCCGTCGTGGTTAGAGAACCGACCAAGTGCACTCAAAGGTACTGAAATCTTAAACAAATATTTACATATATCGAATTTAATTGTATCTAATGGTGACCTGGTGGTCTAGGGTAAGGTGTCAGACTTCTGTGCTGGCGGCCGGGGTTCAATCCTCGGTCCCGGCACAGATTTATATGATTACCAAACCCTTCCTACACCTCTGACAAGACATCTTGTGAATGTGTGGAATGCCAGGCCTCCACCGTGGTTCGGATTCCACGTTAAATTGTAGGTCCTTCATTTCATCTCACAATCACCCTACCATTACACATTATCGTAAGTGCGTATAACACGAACGGGTAGTAAGACGCGGTGCTAATAATAATAATAATAATAATTTATATAATAAATATAGCTATTGTTCTGACGGTGTTTATAAACATATTTTATCAAATGAAGATTTATAAAAACTTTTATTTTATATTTTTAATAAAATTAGGTTAAATCCCATTAGTACATTTTCCAAAAATCTTACAAATTTTCTTTTAAAACACTATTTTCTTCATTTTTTCACTTTGTCTTACTACCCATACGTAATATTTACATTCAAATACACTAATATGTCATTGATAAGAGTAACCCAGCATACGAATAACTCCTAGAAGTCATTGAACCGGGTAACGCGTTAGTCCGGGAGGCCAACGACATCGGTCAACATTCTAAAAATGTTATTTGTTTTATATATTGACACAAAACAGATAGAAGATTATAAACATCTTCGAAATTATATGCATAAGCTATAACTTTAATTTGGGTACATTCTACACAACAATTAAAATTATATTTAATTCAATTTTCAGTTTCTATTTCATAAAATAATATCGTAGAGGTAGCTTAAGTATTTAATTTATACTTGGAGCAGTACACATTTGCAAAACCTTGATTTTAATTTTGTACAATTCTAGTGAGACAATAATGACCCGAAATAAATCACAATCTGGGCTACTGATAAAGAATGTAAATTAATAAAAAAATCCATGTGGTGTATGTCTGTACTTTAAGGGACTTTTCTCCAACTTCCCGATATCCTGGAGAGCTGAAATTTAGTATGTTCGCTATGGAGCACACCATATTTATTAGGAAAATTCTTAACTTGAAGAATACAATATAGTCGGCACAACGTACAAATAGTCTCATTTGAATGAAATAGGAAGCTTTTAATTTTAAATCTATATCAAAAAATATATAGACATAAAAGAAAAGAGATTTTCCATGAAATTTGAAACTGCACTTGTCCAATATCGGCATTGAAGTTTTAAAAATAAACACCCATAAATGAGAAAACACCATCTACTGGCGAATAATTTTAGTTGATTAAAAATAAGAAAATCACTTAGTCAATAAAAATATAAAATCATAGAAATGAGGTATCTCTAGCTAACATATTATTTACTATCAGTAGGAAGTCACAGGCACCAGTGACCCTATCAGTTTTTAGATAGTGTGTACCACACATTTAATATCAAAGAGCAATCGCCTATATATGTTAGAGGTATGCAACATTTCGAACATATTTGCCAGGCGGGTAGCATCATTAAAATTGAATACACTGTAAAGACAGTAGAATTAATATATATATATATATATAATATATATTATTATAATTAATTGTTTATTTGAGTTTGAGACATCTTGAATGTCGTTGACTTCAAACAATTTTTTAAATGCACGTGTTCACATGTTACCCCCAACTTAAAGTGGAACCATATCATCTTTTATTTTGCTTTACTCTTAAAACAAGAGCTTTTCGAGGATCTTTTAGTTAACTTACTAAAGATAAGATAAAGGTTTGGAATAAATTAGCTTGTGAATTTCCCCTTGCTGTTACAAAGTTGATTTTCTTGGAAGATATCAAAATTAAACGTACATCCTACCGTTTACAACGAACCTAAACATTTAATACATTGCCAATCCAACGAAGAGACGAGGATAATTAATTTAATGTAGTTTTTCTTTCAGAAGCTTAAAACAAATGGGTTCATGGCACCTGGAGCCTAGTGATGAAAACACGCATCAAACCACACGTTCCTAGCACATTTCATGGTCGAGCATTGACTCAAACACGTGACATCCCAAGAGAAGATACAAAAAGAGACCGAAGCAAATAAAATATGCAAAGGACAAATATTAAACAAAGATGTGTTTCATTCGAGACCAAGATAGTTCCCAAACTGGTCATTAGCTCCCTCAAAAGAAATGACATGAAATGATAATCAATTATATGCCCTATATTTATTTATATAAAAAAAAAGAGAATGAGATTATAAAAAGTTGTACCAATTCAGAAAGTGTTGAAGGGGAAAAAAAAGTCGAAAGAAATTTCACGTCTCTATGAACTTAGCTTAATAGGATTCCTTCCTCCCTGAAAATGGGTTTATCTGAGATAGCGGCTGGAAACGAAATTGAGAAAGAAGAATAGGTCGGTTGTATGTGTGTGCGCCAGCCCACGTGGTGTGTGAGGGCCAAAAAGGAGGGTGGGAAAGAGTCTAATGCAATTTGTTGGTAGAATTGAGGTGGTTTGGAACAGACTGCTCACTTGATTGAGTCGCGGGAGAAACAGTAGAGTCGGGAGGAGGCATTGAGGTGGCTGGCGTGAAGAAAAGTAGGAAGTGACCGAATCGGAGGAGAGAAGAAAATAAAACAATGAGGGTGTAAGATGGAAGTGAGATAAATACAATAAAGGGCAGCAGTATTGATGCATGCGGACAAAGCAATGTCATACCTCAATATATTGAAAATATTTTTTACAATGAATTGCTAACTCAATTAAACGTAAAATATTACATTTTCAAAATTATTTTTAACAAATCTAGATAACATATGGAAAATAAAAATATATCAAGTATATACTCACATTGTAACAAGCATTAAATAAACCGAATAAGTAATATAATAATCACCCGCATCAAGGAGTAAGATGACCGCTTGTGGCCGCATGGTCTAACGCGCTAGTCTCACAGTAGACTTGAGTGCTGATAACGGGGAGATCGAGGCTCAAACCTAGGTCAGGTGTAATGAGGGTGGTTTTTCCAAAATAGTTTTCCACTCTTTCTGCATGTAAATGCAAGTATATTTCCTATAAATATAACCTCCATAATCCCTAAAACCCTCATCGTAAATAACACATAAACATATAACCCGAACGGTTAGTAAGACACGGTGCTAAAAAAAAAAGACCACGATGTTTAAAATGTCAAGCCCATTTAGTCTTGTTTGGCAGTGACGTAGAAGTCGGATTTACTTGTTTTTCCTAAATTATTTATCACTCTCCCTCTACGAAAGTGCATTTCTTCTAAATTCTACATTTCTTAACCCTAGCCCAATTCAGATAGCCCAAATAGACGCGGATCACAACAAATATTAAACAACGCCGCTTTTTAGATTTTTAAAAGAAAATTTAAACGCCATTTTATTTTTGGGTAAGTTTGATAAATGCATTTTTACTATTCGCATATAGTCAATAAATACATGAAACTCTATCAAAACTATTAGAACTGTTTTTTGAAAACCATTATTTTACATTTGTTTCTTTGTTTACATCAAATAAGTAGCAAGATACGACAAACATATATTTGTTTGAAGTTTAAAATTTGAAGAAGCAATTCACTATTGGAATTACTATAGTAATGTTCATCTTAACAAACGAAATTTGATATTTTAATGCGTGTAAATGATTACCTCTCTTACTTTGCACTTCAACATTAAATAAACAAATTAGCGATTAAAATAATCGAGTTGTTTAGTTTGTTGAGCTGTTTAGTTTGTTGTAGGGATTCTCCCAACGCGGTATTTCTTATGGTAATTTGGCAGCCACTTAATGTATATTTCTGAGTTTACAATTATCATACAACAAGATATAATAAAAAGTTATAGTATTATGAAGTCCATTAACAGTTTTTCCAGTTCAACATTGCTGTTTTGCATAAAGAGAGTGAAAACAAAATAAATAGAAGGGAATTGTTGAATATAGTATGAGAAACGATTCTGCACTACTTGCTAGTCTTCAAACTAAAGGTTGGCTTTGGCTACAAATTATTTTATTTCCAAAGAAGATTTCACCGAGCTGTTGGAATTATTTGTCCCTTAATTCCACTTAATGTAAGAAAAAGATTTATCTCTAAATTTTAAGAATTGAATTTTAACAAAATACCGGAAAACTATATGGAGGGCTGTTCAAATAGACACGCTGTGAAAATGTCAGCACATATTTCGTTATTATGATTTCTACTATTTTGGGAAGTCATGTTGGTCTACATCGATTGTCGACAAACATCAACATATCTATCGACATGTATGAAAATGAAATTCCTCCCCAAAATGTATGGCAACATTGGTTAATAAACAATGTATTGTAGATCCCAGGCGGTTTTAACGCGCCTAAATAGTGTAGTGAAGAAATGCGGTGAAAAGGTAGGCTTAGGACACAATTTATTTTTAATGACAACATTTAGCTTAATCTTATTACTAGCATTAATACTCTTTGTGATGTGCCGAGCTAATATGAAATATCAGCTCGCACAGGTCACGCTGACCTAATTCTAATTCTTTCTGACGCGAATCTCGCACATGCGCAGACGCTGCAACTTTCCCCCTCTTCTTGGTCTCTCTGCCTCCCTCCCATGTATTGCCGCTCATGCGCGTTCCGAGTGTTTTTTACGCTCTGAACAGCTGATTGTTTTTTTTGTGCAACTGAATAGAGACTCTCTTGTTGGACGCTCTGTGCGTCGGTTCATCCTGGTCTCACATGTAGTACTACTTCAGCCAACTAAGGGGAACAAGACTCGCTGGGACGGAGCTCTCTATCCATTCCGTCGGACTATCTGGGTCCATGCCGTTTCTCGGCGAGAAGAAATAGTGCAATATTTGCGCTATGAGGTACCAGGGCTGGGGATCGGAGGGTATGACCAGCTGACCCCCGCCGCTTTAGCGTGGAATTATCTTCAGCCTGGCCAGGGACCAGGCGTCTGCTTCCCGAAGTTCCGCCCTCCGGCGCCAGTTCTAGCAGCTGGTACTAGCTTGCTTGTGCCAGGGCTGGTACTCCCCGACCAGCTGTCATCTAACCGTGGCTGGTACTCAGATGTACCAGGGCTGGCGTCTTACTACCGACTCTATCCAACTCCGTCCAGGATCCAGCTGGGCTTGCTTGCATGTACCAGGGCTGGTACTCCGCTACCAGCTGTCATCTAACCGTGGCTGGTACTCAGGTGTACCAGGGCTGGCGCCATACTACTGACTATTCAACTCCGTCCAGGATCCAGCTGGGCTTGCTTGCATGTACCAGGGCTGGTACTCCCCGACCAGCTGTCATCTAACCGTGGCTGGTACTCAGATGTACCAGGGCTGGCGTCTTACTACCGACTCTATCCAACTCCGTCCAGGATCCAGCTGGGCTTGCTTGCATGTACCAGGGCTGGTACTCCGCTACCAGCTGTCATCTAACCGTGGCTGGTACTCAGATGTACCAGGGCTGGCGTCATTCTACTGACTCTATTCGACTCCGAGCAGGATCCAGCTGGGGTAGCCTTGCTTGTACCAGGGTGATTCGCTACTATCAACTAACTTTCTAACTGGACCTTGTGATTCCAAGGTAACGCCTTGGGCTATGCGGTCAGCAGGATATTTCGAGGAGAATTAGTGTGGACTTCCGTTTTGTAGTGACGAGGTATCGTAGAGTCTTGCTGACTTGGCCAATTTTATTTTGTATTTGTTTAATAAGCTAGTCAATTAGTTATAGGCATAGAGTCCCTCGACCTCTGAGTGGGTGCTACTCGCTAGTAAGGAGAAAGGGGCCTTAGGGTATTGTGCAACAGCGCTCGCCCCCGTATCTATGAATGTTAGGGTTAATAGCTTACATACTATTGTTAGCGCTACTGGCTGCTAGCCTTCGGCCTAGCCGTGGGGACCATTAGGGACATTATAAGGTGCGTGGGTAACCCGGAGGGGCCCAGGCAGGGTAGGGTGTTCGATATCTTTGTGTTTTGGTGTATTGAGTCCGTGCTTGCGGCCGGCTCGGTGTAAATATTGAATCATTGCCTGCTACTGAGGGCTATTGGAAAGGCCGCTTGTGTGAGCTAGAGCACCTCGTACTAGGGAGCGCCAGTCTCCCTCTGTTACCTTTGTGCACCCGACTAGGAGTGGGGGAACGCCCACATCTTTCAATGTAAGGTTATGATTGAGGATATTTTCATGTTTTAACCCCTTTGGAATGGTTGTGTCCGATTAAGGCACGTAATACTGGAGAGGCCACGCGGAGCTCTTGCCGACCCGAGGAGGGGTGCCCGCAGTATTTGTGATCTAACAAGCGGGATCCACTGGCGCTCGCCTAGTAACCGGAGGATGGAAGTAGCAGCTTGGCGTATGGAGCCACCCGATATTAGTTGAACCGAAATCTTATTCTCATTAGTTTTTCTCTATCATTTACATGCCTGTTGTATTTATAATAAAATGCTTTGTTGTTATGATTCATTGCTTGTACATTAATTTGCACCCTCCCATTACTTTCTGGTAAAGGCGGTGCAGTGATATTTACAGGAAATATTATTTGATGCACGAATATATTAGAGAAGCTTAATAATTTTTTGTAAAGGTCAAAAAATCCTATTTACCACTTTTACAATAGTAGAATTTTGGTAAGAATAATCCTTTATAAAATAAGAACATTCTTTATATGGTAAGTATTGATAACATTTTAAAATTGTATTGGTGTTGTTTTATAAGTATTGATACTTCTATCAAAAGTGATAGCTATGATATAGTGACTTGATATATTAATACGTGAAAGTAGATCCAGTAGCTTTTACACGTGTAAAATAAGGTTATTCCTATAAAAGGCGGAATGTAATTACTACGATAATATACATACAATGTTGGTCTGTGTGGAATACCAAGCTTTACTTCATGATTAACATTTTATTATGTTTTAATACCAATAAACGTTTCAATACGAGTAAGAGCATTGAAGCGTAATTTATCAACAAGTAACTATGACCAAAAATAAAGGATCTTTAAGAAATGTCACACCATTACTATAGATAGAATTAATATGGTACAAAGTATTGTAATAACTAAATAATGTATACAATAGTGGCCACACAGACTAAGTTTGACTCGGAGACAGACTTAAGTCTGGTGAATAGGGGTAGTTTCCCAAGCGAGATTTTTAACTCAGCTTTTATTCAACACTCTCCCCAAGCTACTAAGGTAGGTTTTTTTTCAATGCAACCTTCCTCATTTTCACTCGTATTCAATCGTTAGTAATGCTTGTATCAAACCTAAAAATAAAATTAAACTTAATTAAGTAATTACATAAATATAAGAGATTTGTAAGTTCAAAACGTAAAGTGATTTATTTCTAAGCATTACCAGATCACGATAAAAATAAGAGAAAACGATGAGAAGGGAAGCAAAATAGAAAGTTCAGATTTTAGATCGAACCGGCAGGAATAAGAAAGGAGGGGTTGGACTTAAGGTGGGGAAGAAGGGTGCTGTCCTGACGAGGAGCTGATGGAACCGCCAGAAACAGATCGACATCAGCTGGTTGATTAGGAGAGGAAAAGATGGAGAGGAGGTTAATGTTCCCCTCCCACCCATCCCTCCGGGAGGCCCTATTACGAGCGCGGGGACAAATTAAACTACACAAAAAAGTGGTGCGATAGAAACTGACGTGGTAGTGACGTCTGTGTGAAATACAATTTGAACAAAATAGTTTTTTTTACTCCTTTAAAAACAAACAATAAATCTTGTTTGAACTATAACAATATCTAACAAAACAATCTAATCACTTTCGTGAACATGTTAAACAATGCATCCCAAGTCAACGAGCTTTCATTAATGTTATGATTAGAATATATATTGCTCGTCATTATGTGGTAGCAAAATTAATTTTTCAACCATATCTGTATTTTCTTTCTTTCTCTCTCCATAGGTGTGTCTATACGCCATTAATAACCTACTAACCTAACAAGTATATCAAACATACTTAGTTCTGATTTAATTCCTCATAATAACTTTGTAGTGTGCATATATATTCTGGACAGGTAGTAAGATGTGGTGCTAAAAAAAGCAACATTTTAGTGCTAGCTACAACAGAATTGCTTGAGCACACTACTTATGAAGGGGCATCTTATAGTTCTTTTGGGATCCTATTAAAAATTACGTTACGTATTTGAGGAACAATATTTGTGTTTCTAAACATTCGCTTTTTTTTTAGCACCATGTTTTACTATATGTTCGGGTTAGACACTTATGTACTCATTACTCTAATGTGTTAAGGATCAATAAGAATTAATTTAAATTAAATGAACCCGCATTTGCGTGGAGGGAGAGTGGAAAAACATTTAAGAAAAAACTAATTCAGTACACCCGATTGGGGTCTTCAGCAGTCCAGTATATTGCGAGAGTAGCGTTTTAGAACATTCGACCATCGGAGTGGGTAACCATTCATCTTAAGCCGCTAAAATATTTGAGTAGAGCTGCCCTGTAGTAGGAGAACAAACAGTAGAGGATGATAACACAAATGAAAATACAATATATATTGTGACCCCTGCCCCATTAAATGATATCGTCGTTTGATTCATAAATATACAGTCTACGCTTCTCTAAGCCTACCAGCTACCTTTCACTTCCAAGGCGTTTAGGTCTTAAAGATCAACCAAAGTAGGCCTATCTGAATACTTTGACTTTACAAAGTGAAAATTTTTAACTTTTAAACTATTATATACAATAATATATTATATGTATAGGGTTAGAGAAAAAGTTTGGTTTTCATTCCAGTTAACGCCACACATATACGGTTAAAGGTGTTGTCAATATTTAACCTAAAGAAGCACCTGAGTGTCAATATCTCAGTTACCTAGTCGGCCTCTTTAATCTCAGAGCTGTGACAATTTGAGTTAAAAGCCGTAAAAAGTGTGCGGATTTCCCCTTTTTATGACTTGTTTAACTAAAAAAACTTATAATGTAAGAAATTACCTCTTAAGTGTTACTGAATATGTAGAAGTGTGCAACATATCTCATAGCTATGGCTCCCGTTACCATGTTTACTTTTAGTGAGGCTCATTTATAAACACCTAGGCCATGGCCACAAACAAGGAAGAAACAAACTCTCAACCTTACAGGGGTTTTGCTGCGCTCCTTGTACCAGCTTGAGTCCTTCAACACTGGGCCTCGCTAGTGTCACTGCAGGGTGATGATAGGACTAACCGTAGCGATCCTAGTGGTGGAGAACTCAAGCTGCCAAAAGGAGCGCAACCATTTTAACCTGGATACTGAGTGTCTGGGTATATTATTTGTCTGAGGCCTTGGCCAAGGGCTAACAATATTTAATATTTTCTATGGTTAGACGCAAGGGATCTCAAATTTTAGTCAATCAAACCTCAATTGAATAATAAATTAATCTGTTAAGCCTCACTAACATAGTACAATTAAAAAGAGTTTTCATGATAAAATAAAATAAACAAAAAATAACATATAAATTTTGCATCGATTGTTATATTTTCTCTTATAAATTTAAAAGCGGATGAAGTTATTAAATATAATCAAAGTTTTGCAATGTATCCATAAAATATTAAATTTTTAACATTATGGTTTTATATTTGATCATAAGTTCTATACCATTGGTGCGAATGAAAGGGAAAGATAATAAGCATTTGAAATGGGGTGCTATAAAAGAATGTTGAAGACATCATGGATGGATATGATATCAGATAAAGATGTGCTAAGAAAAGGAAGTGAAGAAAGGAAGAGTTAACATGGTAGGGCATACACCGAGACATGGTATTTCGACGAAGATGATTATAGAAGGCAATGTGTAAGGAAGAAATTCCAGAGGATGACTAAGGTCGGTGACAGACTAACATTTTGGTCGCTGCGACACAAACGCCGGCACAGGGTCGCTCTAGTGTATTGCATTGTTTCATATGAGAGGGCTCGCTAGGCCCAAGAAACACTCGCATTGACGTTTTCAAATCTGTCGCTAGTCTGACCCCTCTCATATGAAACAATGCGATACACTAGAGTAACCTGGTCACGGCGTTTGTGTCGCTAGTCTGACCCCTCTCATATGAAACAATGCGATACACTAGAGTAACCTGGTCACGGCGTTTGTGTCGCTAGTCTGACCCCTCTCATATGAAACAATGCGATACACTAGAGTGACTTGGTCACGGCGTTTGTGCCGCTAGTCTGACCCCTCTCATATGAAACAATGAAATACACTAGAGTTACATGGTCACGGCGTTTGTGTCGCTAGTCTGACCCCTCTCATATGAAACAATGCGATACACTAGAGTAACCTGGTCACGGCGTTTGTGTCGCTAGTCTGACCCCTCTCATATGAAACAATGCGATATACTAGAGTAACCTGGTCACGGCGTTTGTGTCGCTAGTCTGACCCCTTTCATATGAAACAATGCGATACACTAGAGTAACCTGGTCACGGCATTTGTGTCGCTAGTCTGACCCCTCTCATATGAAACAATGCGATACACTAGAGTGACTTGGTCACGGCGTTTGTGCCGCTAGTCTGACCCCTCTCATATGAAACAATGAAATACACTAGAGTTACATGGTCACGGCGTTTGTGTCGCTAGTCTGACCCCTCTCATATGAAACAATGCGATACACTAGAGTAACCTGGTCACGGCGTTTGTGTCGCTAGTCTGACCCCTCTCATATGAAACAATGCGATACACTAGAGTGAATGGTCACGGCGTTTGTGTCGCTAGTCTGACCCCTCTCATATGAAACAATGCGATATACTAGAGTAACCTGGTCACGGCGTTTGTGTCGCTAGTCTGACCCCTTTCATATGAAACAATGCGATACACTAGAGTAACCTGGTCACGGCATTTGTGTCGCTAGTCTGACCCCTCTCATATGAAACAATGCGATACACTAGAGTGACTTGGTCACGGCGTTTGTGCCGCTAGTCTGACCCCTCTCATATGAAACAATGAAATACACTAGAGTTACATGGTCACGGCGTTTGTGTCGCTAGTCTGACCCCTCTCATATGAAACAATGCGATACACTAGAGTGACATGGTCGCGGCGTTTGTGTCGCAGAAACCAAAACGCGACCAAAACGTCAGTCTGTCATCTTAAACTGGAGTACATGAATCGGCGAACGTTATTAGTTAACAGAAAAAGGTACAAAGGTGTAAAAAAAAAAAGAAAAAAAAGCCTGGTATAGGCAAAAGTGGTGAGCTGCAGAAAAACAATCGCAAGATTAAGGGACCTAATGATGATGAGTATTATTATATGTGAATATATTTAAAATTGATTAGAAAATAATATTCAAAAAGTATACTTACTACAATATTGACCTATTCTTTGGAATCAGTTTTTTATATAACACAGAGATGATTTAGTTAAAGTTTTATTTTGTGAAACACGGTTGAAGGACATTTTAAACTGCCATTTGATTTATGTAATTTAGATCAGTCAATAGCATGTCTTGCCTATTGAGCTAAGGGTTCCGAGTTCGATTCATAGCGTGGCCGAGAAATTGATCATTGGTGAAATGTGAGTCCTCTTTTTTTAACAATGATAAATTATTTGCAGAGGTTTTGAAGTTATTTCTGTTATATAGATCAATAAATATTATAAATAGTGAGCTACCCGCTTTAGTAGCCGGATTGTTTAACATACCACTCCCGCAATAGACTAGACTATTAAAAAAAATTGTAACTGTCACAAATATATTCAAGCTACAGTTATTTTTATTGCTTCATTTGACAAAGTATAGCATTCCTTTTTTTTTTTACAGCCCACACAAACTTCACCGAATCAGAGGAACTGAACAATTGTTCCAAAGATAGAACCACGCTGCGTCTCTCCTGAAATCCTCCTAGCGCTTCACAGTTTAAGAACCCCTGGCCTAGAGGAATAGTATATTCACCAAACTAATGGATTTATTTTATAGTCCTACGTAGCCCAGTGTCCCCTAACCTCCAGAGACAGTGTGTGCACAGCTATATACTGATAAGTTTCTCTCCGTATAATTTTCTATGCATTAGACAAGTTTTAACTGGCTTTCCCGAGATTTAAATTAAAAAGTTTGACTAGCCAACACGCGCGGTTGTAGTAGGAAGGGTTACGAATATTGGTAGGGAGCGGGTAGCTAGGGGGATGTTTAAGATGCAAGATACGTTGTTTTTATGTAATGAAACAAGTTAGGAAAACTCTCGAAGGAAAGAAAGTTCTTAATACTTTTTCAATGCGATTAAATTCGACATTTGGTTGGGTTTTTTTCGACTAAGTACAAGCGTGAACCACGAAAGATTTACTTAACCTTTTATTTATCCAAACAAGTAGCCAATGCATTAAATACTATAATATCTACATATATACGTTATTTTAACGTGTGCCACCAGGGTTTGTCAGCTAGACATGCCTGGTCTTCTACCGGCAGTGTCAATATGTGACAATGTGATCGTCATCTGATGTTGTAACATCGTGTAGGCGCGGTTACTTCAGCCCAATAAGATGATGGGATGATAATGATGATGATTATATGGTGCCAGCAGAAGTCGTATACATAGCTTACCAGACCATCGCGACCATAGTAAAAATTCCCCTTCAGTAAATATGCATATGGTACCACGGGGATTCAAACTCGGGATATCTAGAGTAGCAACCGGGAACGATAACCAAGAGGCTGGCCATCTTATTGTCTCTCGCAGTACAACTTGTTGGCTCATATTAAAATGTCAGTTTTTATTTAGCGCCACGTCTTGTTAAACCGTTCGGGTTGTATGCTAATGTACTAGTTACGCTAGAGGTTTTAGGGATTGGGGAGGTTAGATGTATATGACATGTACATTAGTTTGTTTGTAGGGAGAATGGAAAACCATTTTTTTAAACACTCTCAGTTCACCCGACCGAGATTCGAGCTTAGATCTCCTAGTCATCTGCAGGCAAGTATACTGCGAGAGCAGTGCGTTAGACCATGCGGCCATTGAAGCGGGGTATGTTTTTTTTATTACCTTTATATTATAGTTTAAGAACGACTTAATACAAGGGATAGAAATGAGAAAGTTTGTATCATATAATAAGCACCCGAATAAGAGTGGAGAAAGGAAATATAAAAAAATACAGTGCTAGGTGATATAAGATAAATCACCAACAATGAGCCAAACCGAGATTCAAAACTCGAAACCCACATTACTGGCAATTTATTTTAAAGGGTTCTCCTCAGGACCCGATGTTTGCGGGTTCATGGTCGACGGATTAATATTTAGTGATAAAAATCCGTAACACAACTTCCTTCGGGAGGGGGGGAAGTAAGGCCGTCGGTCACATGTCGATCGTGCCATGTAAAATAACCCTGGAAGGTATTTGAAAACACTTTTCTCAGCAAAATTGGTAGGCCCTTTCACTCTCGCTAGTAGAAATTCTCGTGTGTTGATATAATCAATCTGTTCAGAAAGTGCAAATTGAATACTTCAAATATATGAAATGTAAAATGTAATTATTAATTACGTCATTTAAAACATTAGTTTATAAAAAAATTACGAACATTTTAAATTACGAATAAAAAAGGAAGCTGAATGGCAATTCCGCTATTAGCTGGCCTTTCAGTCGGATATTAAATGGCGAAGACTGAATTCAGAAGACCGACTAGTTATGTTATAAGACCTCATTTTAAATCTAAAGGTTGTCCGTCTAGAAATGAGTTTTCAGACTTTAATAAATATTGTTTACAAGCTAAAAAGTGTTTAGGAGAAAGATCACAGAACCAGTTGCTTGCTAATCCAACAAAGACCTTGACACCTGAATCGTGGAGTTACTGGCCAGAGATCAGATGCAGATTATCTCTAGTTACTGCTCCTACCTGTCAGAAGGCTACCAGTACATTCACACACAAGAGTAAGCTACTTTCACGATGGTAGTTCACACTCCTCAACTAACAATTTTCTTCGGATAACACTTTAAACGTTTTTTGCCAATACACTAAGGTTTCCAAGAGTTTATAAATCAAAAAACCTTTTTACTTTCTCATAGAAAGAGAAAATATTGTAATCGTGAGGAAAATGTACCTAGAGATTATTATGAATGTATGTAGTATTTAGTATATTTTATATATTTGACTAACAATCAAAAGCTCTAAATAAATTAGATTAAGTAGTTAATTATAACTATCATAATACTTTTTTTATAAAATATTATAATTATCATCAATATTATTTCAAAAACCAATCAATGATCGGGAAAAAAGTATCACACTTTGAATGTGGTTTCTACCCTAAGAGATAAGCTCAGTTATCTTTCTCATTACTTTTATGTGATTTTCAATTGTCTGTTCTCGTGTCTTTCTGTCTGCCTGTCTTGTCCGTCTGTTCCTGCACATGAATACAGCACGATTTGATGGATTTTGTTTGGACTTGGAATTTAGATTTTATAGGGCTACACCTGGAACTTTTTCTTCTTCTTTTTTTTTTTTTTTGGCCCGAGCCCTCAACCTAATGGTAGTTAAATAATGAATGATATTTTTCTTTTTAATTACAGATTTTTTCGAAAATGGTTTTAGCAATTTTATTTAAAACTAGATAGCTGTTGCCCGCGGCTTTGCTCGCGTGGAAGTTGATTATATACAAATACGAAAATATACATATGTATTTACAGATTAATTTAAAATATTACGTTACGTTGATGACCATAACTTGACCTCAGATCAAAAATAATGCAAGTCCGATACAAACTTTCACCCCCTTTTTCATCCCTTATTAAATAAATTTCCAAAATTCCTGAAACATGTATTTATTTGTTTTACGTCAATAACCGAAATACAAAATTTTGTTTATGTAACTTTCAAAATGACGGACTTTCATACATATTATCATACATATTATCATCCCCTATTTTGACCCCTTTGGGGTGGAATTTTCTAAAATCCTTTCTTAGTGGGTGCCTACATAACAAAATGAATATACAGTCCGAATTTCATGCTTGTAGCCTTGATAGTTTGCGCTCGGCGATGATGAATCAGTCAGTCAGTCAGTCAGGACATGTTATTTTAGAGGTATAGATTTATATCGGTGACCTGGCGGTCTAGGGGTAAGGTGTCAGACTTCTGTGCTGGCGGCCGGGGTTCAATCCTCGGTCGTGGCACAGATTTATCTGATTACCAAACCCTTCCTTCACCTCTGACAAGACATCTTGTGAATGTGGGGAATGCCAGGCCTCCACCGTGGTTCGGATTCCACGTTAAACTGTAGGTCCTTCATTTCATCTCACAATCACCCTACCATTACACATTAGCGTAAGTGCGTATAACCCGAACGGGTAGTAAGACGCGGTGCTAATAATAATAATAATATAGATTTATATCTAGGAAGTGTTTCACCTGTCAAATAACACTGTATAATTTTTTCGGGGAAAATGAGTTTAAATGTAGATTACTGATTACCTTTTTTTAATTATAATATTTTAAGAATTGCTGAAACGATTTGGTTAAAATTGAGCATTTGTTAAGTTTTTTCGCGTTTTAATGTGAAACCTTCTTTTAAAACTACTAGTGGACTCGCCCGAGAATCAAGCCGCGACCTCCCACCATCGAATCAATTTTATTGTAATCCCAACGCCTTAGACCGCCTGAGGTGTGGGTAGTAATCATATTTAAGCCTACAATAAACGACCAAACATATGTTTTGATAAAGCAACACAATTTAAAAGGGATATTTTGACAGAATATTTCTAACTTACCAGACAAAATACAGCAAATACACAACTTAAACTCCACATTGGTGGACACGTGTACCAAAAGTATTTCGTATGGTTTTTTTGGTGGTGAGGTCGGGGTTTAAGTGCTGGCCGGGTTTATCAAAGTTGGTTTTAACTTAGTAGCTACCCACCTCGGTGGCCACGTGGTCTAACTCACTAGGTACTCTTGTAGTAAGATAGGCTGCCGATGACGGGGAGATCAAGGTTCGAGTCTCGGTCGGTTATACTGAGGGTAGTTTCCCTACTATCCTTCCACGTAAATGCGGATACACTTCCTATTAGTATAACCTTTTTATTCCCTAAAACCATTAGCGTAATCAGTATACAGGCGTATAACCCGAACGGTTAGTAAGAAGCGGTGATAAAAAAAAATCACACTAATCCATTTTCAAACATCACAAGAAAGCAAACCCGGGTTCCTTTAGACCAGAAGATAGACAGACGTGCCTCTCGCTAAGCTAGGGTGTCTGGATAGTATCTACTTGCTAGTCTTAGAATAACATCATTTTGATCGTGCCTGTACGTCCATGATTATCAGTCGCAAGCTGTCAAGAGTAAAGGATTTTGTTCTTCGAGTTGTCAGCAGAGACTATAACCGAATAACTGCATCTTCGACCCGGATGCTCGCATTGTAATCTTAAAGTACTTAATAGATTGAAGCTGGTGGGTGAAGTTAACTTAGACATACATTCTCGAACCTAGAGTATTTTACAAAGATTCCTGGTTCCGTACCAAGTTATGATTCCATCAAGAAAGCTCTTACATTCTTAAATAGAGAATGATAGCCGCAAACATTTTCGGCCTTAAGATTATGGTGAATATTGATCTTTTTTCTGCTCTCAATAAATAAAGATTTTTCTATGGAAAAAAAAACCCGTCCAAGGTATACACCCTCAGGTTTCTCTAACGTTAAGATTAAGATGTCTTGATTTCTGAGTTTTGGAGTTCTCGTGTCAACAAACACACAGATTCACATTCTATTTTATGTTGTGGTAGGCAATGGAAAAACCATTAAAAGTTTTTTTAACGCCAATTTATAAATTTGTAAGGCGATGGCTATGTGTGTGTGTATAGGCCTCTTATTATATGTATAATCACTCAACCAAAAATTAACAAATATATCACATATAAGACCAATTAATGTGGTTTTAAGAAGGCATACAAAGCTTTAGTACAGTGTTTCTCAAAGCGCAACCCTTCGACCACTGGTGGTCCGCGATGTCCTATCAAGTGGCTCACAGGATCCAAGGCCTAAAAATAATAAATTTTAAAGGTTGATCCCATAAAAAATTGAAATTTGAAAGATTTAATATAGAATATCCATACTTTGCTGTATTTATTGTATTTATACATACATACCTAATCAAGCCATTCAAATTGTGCATATGGCTCGGAAAACAACTTTGTACTTAATCCATCCTCACTAACTTTCTATATACTTCCCTATCCTTTTATACTCCCTTCACCTCAACAACTTCCATGCACTGAGTATTAAATGTTATTTTATTCTTAAAACTATAAATGTTTTTCTTTTTCCAACATTTTTCCACGTCTTACATGGCCTGCCCCTTCCTTTTGATCCACACATTCTACCTTCATATATTTTATTCGTCACTCAATCCACACTCAACATTTCAATGTTCTCAAACCAACGTAACACGCCTCTTTCACAGTGACCCACTAGATTCCTTTTCAAACTGCACTCCTTCAGCACCCATTCATTACTGACGGTTCATACGAGTTTTCCCAAATACATTTCTTAGATTTATTCTAACCGTATTCCCCTTGCTCTTGTATATCTGCTGAAAAGCCTACACTTCAACCCTCATAAATCGATGTTGGCACTAACACACTTTTATATACCACCATATTTACTTCTTTGGACACTACTTCATTCCTTGCAATAGTCCACATACATCCAACTACTCTTCGAGATGCATTCATCCATCTGTTAATGTCATCATCCATTCTTCCATTTTTACAGAAAACTCTGCGCAGATACATAAAATCATTCACTATTTGTGTTTTCTATTTCTGAACTAACATCGGCAAGTAGTATTAACTTAGTAATCGTCCGCCAAAGCAAAGCGTCCCTTTAATTCAGCATCACATAGCACGTTCTCTTTCTGAACAAACATCGGCGAGTCGTATTTGTCGCCCATCCATGATATAACCTCCCATTGTTTCTCTCTACCTTTTAGCGTGGGATGGAACTAAGATAAAGCCACTCAAGTCCGACACTGAAGTTTTAGTACTCAACTGTCGCGTTGAATAACCTTAACGACAAAACTGTATGCAAAAACTGAAAAAACAACACAAACATCCGCCCAAAAATGTCTAAAAAAAATGCATTTCAACTCGCGAGGACAAGATAAAAAAAACATGAAGCAAACAAAAGAATTATTTACAGTCGCAAAACTGAGGGCAAATAGACAGAACTTGTATCAACACACGTGTTCTACCTGAAGGTTTTACAACCCATGCTATAAAAACGTCAGACAAACAGAAGAATGAACATGTCAGGCGCTGTGGCAGACAGTCTTGTGAACATTTCATACTTTGCTTCCTCTCCCGTTGGTCCACTGCTCTAGTTATTTTTGTATTAGTACGCTTTTGTGACGGTGTACTTAATACAGTCCAATTTTCATAGGAATGTCCTTTCTCGTTCCTTTACTCATAAATGGAGACATTTACTTTAAACGCGTAAGATCTGTGAAACGAAATAATATGCCTTGTTGCAAAAACATAATAGAAAAAAAAGAGCATCACATACTACCAAAGAGCCCTTAAGTAAGCAACCCTTAATTTTAGGGTTGTATGTCTAATTCCAAAAACTCATCGGGGGAACTTTATGAAAACACTCGATACAAAGTTTTAGCCCGATTGGTAAAATGGTTTCGGCTCTATACCGAGATACAGAACACAAATAGACAGATAGACGTCATCGTGAAAACCATCTGTTCGTGTTCAGGGGGTCATGAAACGTCAACATCCATAAAAATCTAGAATACACTTTTTTTTGGGAGATCACAAAACTTAGGCCTACTCTCGTCTAGGTATCGCGAGAAAGTAAAAAAAATAAAAAGTATGTTTTTGTGGTAAAAGTTGACAACTAGTTTATTAGTGAAATTTTATATGTAAAAGGTTTACATGCAATTGCCATCAAACTTGACAGCTGTAGATCACATGACCTGACGTATGGACACGTGAAAGATGTTAAAACAACTTTTCTAGATGTCCGGTAAGGTAGGGTAATCCTTTGAAAATTGGACTATAAGAAGCAACAGTCAAATTCGTGGTTACAAGATCTAAGGCATCTAGTTCGTGATATTCTACAATGCCGTTGACACGGAGGTCAAGATTCAAATCTTGGGCGAGTTGTCTGAAGGTGTTTTTACTGATTTATTAGGGTGTTTGAAAACATGGTGCTTAGTAAAATGGATTAGGATATTGAGGAGTGGACGAAGTTTCATAATGATAAATTGATGAGTTGTATACCATGTACGCACCACAAGGCATAATTAGGATAATCCAATCTCATATATTACGGTTCAAGGTACTTACTGGCAAACCCAATGATAAGAGACCATTGGGAAGACCTAGACGCAGATGGGGGATATAATTAGAATAAACCTGAAAGAGATAAGGTAACATAAAAGGTGTATTAATATATTTTGTTCTTTCGCTAAGTTACAAAAAGGCCAATTATACAATAATACTTAGGAGAGTATTACTAAAAGCGTTTATTAACACT
Organism: Timema cristinae; assembly: GCA_039000515.1. Lineage (NCBI taxonomy): Eukaryota > Metazoa > Arthropoda > Insecta > Phasmatodea > Timematidae > Timema > Timema cristinae. Next base: position 56,624,313 of record JBCFYV010000001.1, read on the forward strand.
TTTGATTGATAATTTAGTAATACTATGAAACTATTAGTTATTTATACATGGGTTAACAATTGCGACATTCATCCAATGTTTGCAATTAGAATCTTCTGCTAGCTGGCAGTCACCATTAATCCATGTTTCCTTGTCAAGATAGACATATGCTTCAACGGATTTTTTTATCTACATCCTGGAAGGAATAGTCTTACAAATCATTTTCAGAACTAAACAAAATAAATAGCCTAAGTGGTAGATGAGTTTTAAAAATTCATTTACAAAAACAACTACTTCAATATTTAAAAAAAATCTCGTTACAATGTAAGACTATTTTAAGAATTAATGGTTTTTGTTTCAATGTTACTTCTTTAAAACTTGGCGGATAAAACGTAAATACACAACTAACAAGGGAGATCCTACAAAAGCGTCCCACCTAGCTCTAACTTTTAAATAAATAAATAGTAGTAGAACATACTGAATAGTCTCTAGTGACGGTAAGCCAAATGGAAAAGTGCCCGAAGCAGAGAATGAAAGAAGGGCAAAAAAAGACACATGTCTAAAAAAAACTTGTAAATTATTTCGAAACACAAAGAGAGCGCATCTTACCAGACCTTTGGGATGTTTTTTTTTTCTTGAACGTAAAGGGAGCTTGCTTTATGGTCCGAAAGAGTTAATTAAATTGATAACTGCCCTGTTAATTTATTCGCGAGTTGGTTAAAGCAAGCCATTAGCTGACGAGTCTACCGTGGACAAAGGTCACAGAGAAGCTACAGAGCGGTTGGGTGGAGGGTTGGGGATGCGGGGGTCGGAAGAAGAAAGATGTTGCCGGTGATATATTTTTTTAACGGGTCAATGACTTTTTTTTCAGGGCGCTAATTAAGGTGGTAAGGTAATAACTTTCTTGGCATAAGGTTTATTTTTTGATTTCTCTTGAGTTTCTTTACTACCAAAATAAATTAAGTCTCTTACAGAAACCAGTAAAAACACTTTAATAGCGCGCACAAACAACACACCATTAATGGTTTTGTGTGTCAGGGTGATATTTAGCATTCTCTTTTTGAATTTATACATATAATTAGCTATACTCTAATACTCAAATTAGCCTTAACCGTACTCATAAGCGTTAGTCTATAAGTGGAGGTCTAAGCCGTCCTACTCACTCGGCCGAGGCGATTGTATACTATACGTGGTAAAACAAAAACAGTATTTAGTAAAGGAGCGTTAGCGCCCGTTCTTTACTCTAAAGATATGTAATTGAGGGGACTTCAAAAAAACTCGCCTCGATGGCCGAATGGCCAAAGGCGTAAGTCTCTTCATAAACTGGACTGCTGATGACAGGGGGATTGGGGTTCTAATCCTGGTCAACTGTAATGAGGGTGGTTTATTTAATACCTTTCCACTCCAAAATTCAACCTTCCTTAGTCCTAACACATTTACATAAGCTTTTAACTTCAACGGGTAGTAGGATGCAGTGCTAAATATATATATGTTTACACAGTTAACTCTATTTGCAAGTTTATCAAGAGCGATAGTGTTTTTTTATGTCATCTAAATACCCGTTTCAAATATGCAAATATGTACTATTTACGCTTATGTTTTAGGGATGGGGAAGGTTAAAATTAGAAGAAGTGTCCCCGCATTTGTGTGGAGGGAGATAAAAATTAATTTTAAAAAAATTACTCTCAGTCCACTCGACAAGGATCCGAACTCCTATCCCCACATCATTGGCAGTCCAGTCTATTGCGAGAGTGACGCCTTAAAGAAGTGGTTCCCAAACCTAGGGTCACAAGGACATTCCTGAGGGACGCGGGAAGGTCTCCAAGAAAGTTGTCGAAAATTTTGAAATACTATAATAACAAACACCTCATCAAACTGGTGTATTACAAAACATGAGTGCAGTATTGATAAGAGGAAGAATGTAGAAACCATGTTTTGAAACCCGATGTACTCTAGGAGAAGCCTATTCTGACTCTGAAGACTATTTTCCCTTTCCTTACAATATAGCCTGCCTCTGTGAACAAGGATTATTAGGTCGTTTAACGATAAAGATTAAAGCAAGGGGTCGACTGGATTCTCAGAATTATTTGCGCTGTATTCTGTCAATCAAGATAACAATAAAATTCCAAGAGCTCACCTAAAAAATTAAGCAGTAAGACGGTCGTCATCGAAACACTTTTTTTGTAATTTACATATTTTGCATTGAAGTCACATTTTTCTGACACAATATTATTTAATTTTCAATTTGTGAGATTACAAAGCTACCTATTTAAAATGAATCAATTTTGTTCATAACACTTATCAATACAAGATAAACTGTCAAAATAACTCAGTCACCCCAAGAATAAAACAGAATTTTAGTAGCCACTGAAACATCTTTTTTTGATCGCATATCGTACATTTTAACAGTTATATTTTCATTAAAAATATTGCTTTACATTTGGTTTGATTAAAAGATTATTGAAATTAATTTTGTTTTTGTTATTTAAATGTATTCAGTCAAGTTAATTAAGTTAACTAATATAAAAATGATCGGTAATTGAGATTACACTTAGGGTCGCCAGGCCGGGAAAATGTTATTTAGGGTCGGGATCAAAAAAAAATTTGGGAAACACCGACTTAGACCATGCGACCATCAAAACGGACTTAATGGTAGTTAATCATTATAGACCTACTTTTTATATCAGAATACAACTTAAATGATAATTTTACTCCAACCTGCTTCGGTGGCCGCATGGTCTAAGGTGTCACTCTCGTGTTAGAATAGACTGCCGATAGCATGGAAATTGGGGTTGGAATCCCGGTCGGGTGTACTCGGGTGGTTTATCCAAAATTGTTTTCCACTATCCTCCACGCAAATGTTGATACACGTTCTCTAAATTTAATCGTCCTCATCCTCGACCGATTAGTATAAATAGTATATATGGGAATAACCTGAATAGGTATTAAGACGCGGTGGTATGAAAAAAACTTTACTTTAGAAACAGCATCCAGTCTTCGAAAGATTATTTATTCAAGGTGAAATTATCCCAATTTTCAGGCATTCTGGTAATCGATCACAAGACCCTTACATCGGCAGACCTAGGCACTACCAGCCGAGTCTAGGTGTTGTTGACATGCTTTATTTGATTTAAAAAAAAAGACTGATGGTTCTAGACGGTTGATGTATGTATACAAACATTTGGAAATACTGTGCAAAGTATTATAACAAATTCTAGATATATTAAAATATAAATATATGAAATAAAAAAGTTCATAACACTGTTATTTAGTAATAGAAGCTAATATTATTGTGTTACAACTACAATTTTGAAAAAATAAATATTGAGGTTCTAACAAATGTTTCATTGGTTATGATTCGTGGTGTATCAACACCCCAGATTTCATTCACCTTAAGAAAAAAAGAAATCACACGTTTGGAAATCGGTCACAATCGAACCTCGGCCTCCCAGGTCTCTTGTCTAGTCCTAGTCAATAGAAAGCTTCTCTGGCCCAAGATCTCACGGTAACACACGCGCGTGGAGCAAGATTTAACTCTCGCGGGGTTAAGAAGAGGAAATGTTTGAAGGCCTCCGTCGTCTACCCCTCGTGGTAAGTATCTATAAACCTTCATCATAATCACACACCAATGGACTCCCGTAAAACCTTCAGAGCATTATTTGCCCATTAAGTTCGGAGCCCATATGGCCATCGCACCATTACCATCATTATTATCACATTAGATAACAAGGCTTTGATACGCCTAAGCACTAACTTTTAATACGTAAATCACATAAACTTGCTTGGGTAGGAGTGAGGGGAAAGTGTTATAAACAAGAAACTGCATATAAAAATCGTTTGTTTTCATTTTAATGGCGCTTTAAATAAAAATATATTATAAAGGAAGGCAGTAGGTAGGATGATTATAAAGTTCTAGCTGAAGTCATATAAGCTAAGATTGATGTGATATAATATAAAATAATGTACACATAACGGATCATTTTAAAAATGTCATTAATTGTACTTATATTTTTTATGAAAAATATTTTACGCTCCAAAATATAAACGTAATGGCTAAGAAAAGTTAAAAATATTATATATATATATATATATATATATACTATGCCTTCTAGAGGTAATTTTACCCCTAAACCATATTCAGTTGATTATTAATGCCAAATACATACAAACTAAGTTGTAAAAAAAATGTTACGAGGGAAACGGTAGGCATATTTAGACACATTTGACGCTATTAAAAGCTTACCCACCATTTTAATGGCAGCTGCTCTGAAAGCAACTGGAAATTTCATATCGAGGTCTCGTATGACCACAAAAAAACGTATGAAACTCTGTTAGTTACAGTAGTAATAGTTTTTTTTTAAATAGAATAAGCCTTGGTATATTAGTTTGGATGATTCAAATTTTCAATCGAACCTTTTCCTACTAATGCTACAAAAGAAACAATCATTAAATTAACATTAATCCAAGTATATTATTTTTTATTATTTTATTTTACCGATCTTGGTTGACATTTTAAACAAGTAGGCTACCAAGCAATATGGTAGAAGTAGTTAAGATATTAGTTTTAATTCAGTTGTATTCACTGTATGAGAAGAGTCTTAACTGAAAATATTAAAGATAGTTAAATTTTACTTCTAGCAATTCGAAAATTAATTTTATCCAGTAAAGTATTTGAGTCATTCAAAAGAAGTGGATTTGCTCTGGCGAGACCACACCAATTTGATTATGTGTATTCATCTGTGCCCATGCCCAGAACAATAGAATGTGGCGTGGTTAAACGATAAATAGGATGTTTTCTCTATAAGAAGCAAGAGGTAGCTAGAAAACTATAAACATATACTGGAAGCGTACACCGATTATGTGTGTTCATTTTAGTTTTATTTCACTTGTTTTGTCAAGTGTATTCCCCGTTATCAACACGAGTTTTAAAATACCAATGAAATAAATATTCATTATTTGGTGTAAAGAAACCACAAAACCGACGCCATTTGCTTTTTAAGATTTAAAGGCCTTTTATAAGTTACTTTTTTTTATTAACTGCATTGGTTATGTGCTTATCCGCTTTAACGTTCTGATTACAGTGAATATACTTTACTAACAATGTGAGAATTTAAGAAACATATTTAAAAAAATACAGTCTTGTAATATTTTAAAATATGAACAAATAGTTTTATTTATAAATGGCTATATATTTTTTTTACTGGAGCTTCATGTTTGGACAACATATGTTTTACATATTAAAAATTATGACAAAACATTCGATTAATAAAACTTAAAGAATGTTTTTAATTGAGTAATACTCAACATACATCATATTTAACTTAACGTCTGAGCATGTGGGGCTGAGTATTCAGAAAACGACACGGATTCATATAAATTCCTACTGACATACTCAATGGTTGACATTTAAATTTTTGTAAAATTTAGTCTTTTCAAGAGTTAGTGATGGCTATCAGTGGCTTACTAATTAATAGGAGCAGCATGAGGAGGTTAGATACTAAGGAAATACACAGGAATGTTCACAGAGAGTGTAATGGGTGAGTAAAAATGATGAAACATTTCCCCCTCATTAAAAGGGTTTTTAAAATAACGTGTCTAAATTAGTTATAACATAAGCCTACTTCTAAAACATAAGGAAACATAATGTTATATGTTTGGAAACCGTAGTGCTAAAACTATGAAAATAGAGTGGAACTTGAATAATTCGAACTTGAAGGGACAAGGAAAGGTTCGAATTATCCAAAAATTCGAATTAAATAAGCTTCTTAAAATGAATTCTCTTTTCCACTTCTTTTATCACCATTAATTTTTCAGCCAAAGTTAATAATTTATAGAACGTTGGCTTGGCAGCGACATCACGATACACACACACACACACACACACACATACACTATTGTACAATATGTACTAAACCAAACTATAACTAAATAAAAGAAACTCACACGTCACAAGAATATCGCTACGACCAAATCACTAAGAACAGCGCACGTAACCGCTCGAGAGGTTTGACCTTGACTAACTGAGTACAGAACTATACGCGTAAACAAACACGTATGGGTAAGCAAGGGAGGGGAGGGGCGAGAAGAAGGGTACTGACCGTATTTCAACGTCACTTCCCCTGTTTTCAAAAATAGAACAACATGGCGCCTCAACTAGAAGTAGGAAACTTAAAATTAAGAGTATTTTAAGAAAGGGCAAAAAGAGAAAAAATCGATTTTCTCAAAATCACCTCTAACGATTTTGATTAACATTAGTATCTAGGCGTTGATTAAGATTATAAATAAACTGACAATATTCATTTTACCATGAAAATTAATTTTAGGGTACTTTACAGAAGCAGAAACTACAGTATCTCCGCATATATTTGAGATAATAACTTACTTTTGATTGCAAGATTGTAAGTACTATTAAAAATTAAAAACTTTTATAGAAAATATATTTTTATAAAACCAACAGTCCAAGATATTGGCAAATTTATTAATACAATTTTGTGAGCTTTAGTTGTAAAGAAATACTAAAGTTGTAACGCAATCATTCTGTAATGCCATAGAATAATTAAATATAAGTCTCTCAAAAAGTTTGTTATATTTCCTTAAACCTTTTAGGGGAAATGTTTGTAAAACAATGACCCATCTCCATTTTAGACACAATTGTCAATATTTACGTTTTTTATTGGTCAAAATTTATAAATGAGGAATTGAATAGCGATGAGATGGCATGAAGATGTGAAACACCTAATAAAATGTTAAAACTTTAACAGGAAGTAGAAGTTTTAATAAAAAGTGTTGACCCTTGTGGACAAAAAATTAATCTTTTCTATCGCTCCAAACATACAAATGAGGACATTAATCCTTTGAAAACAAAATTATAAAATTTAAAACCGAGACTAAAAAAAAAGGTTTTATATAAGTATAGTGCAATTTATGCTTGGTTTTTCTAGTTTTTATTATTTCGTTTCATATATATTACGAGTTTTGAATAAATATCTACATTTTTAAACCATAGAGCGAGAAAGTCCATGCGGAGTTCCGTACCATTTATTTAACATTGTTTTAATACAAAATTCACGGGACCGGGAGAAAAATTCGAATAAAAGACGATTTCGAATTATGTAAGTTCAAGTTAATCAGGTTACACTATAGTTAAGTTTATATTAGCTTATATTTGGCGGGAAAACTCATCGAAAATGTATAATGTGATAAAAGAAGTTGAAAGCATTATTGATAAATTGTAATAACTTACTTTTGTTTTAGGTTTTGTAATATTAAGGTACGCCTATTTTAGCAAGGTGAAAGTTTATTATGATTAAGATAGAAAAAGTTAATCAATCGATGTCAAGCTAAGTCAGATTTTCAGGTAAGGTTACGTCAGATTAGGATGCCTTGGTAAGGCAAAGTCAAGTCAAGTTTAAGTTAAGTCAAAGTCAAGTTAAGTTAAGCTAAATTTATATCTCAGACTTTGAAAAACCATATCTAGATACGGGAAACGAAACCAAGGCCAGTGATAAGCACGCCATTCAAGTCATGTGGGTTTAGGTTTAATGAAATTGGTTTAGAAATAAGTTAAAGTGTAATTAAGTTGATATTGGCTGTACTCAAGAGAATCAAGTTTTAATTATCAATTGATCCTCTATGAATCTATAGTTAAAGACCTAGAAATGTCAAAATTTGAAAATATAATGGTGTGAGAGCAAGCGTTGGAACATAAGGTCAGTATAATCAGTATCGTGGTTGCTAATAGTCCCACATGCTTCATTCAATTGTTAATATAGATAGTTAAGCTGGGAGTGTAAGAAACACGAATTAAGTTAAGTTTCTTTTGCAATTCTTATATCAAAACACTTTTTGTGTCAAAATAAATCAAATAATTCTCCAGTAGAAACATAGTTCAATTTTATTCGTATGGTGACCTCACTAGTTGTTTAATATCTGTTGAGCGTATTCTAGAATTGAATGAAAACTTTTTCTCTTCATTTAAAAAAAGTGTCATTAAATTCTAGGACACCATTGAAAGAGATTCAAGAACTGTTAATGTCAACATGTGAAGAAAATTAAACTCTATGATTGTTCGGGAGCAATATTTTATATATTTTGGTAAAGAAAGGTTTTTCCATAAGAACTGTAAAAATACTGTCCTTAACTCACATTTGCTAAGCTTCATCGTTGAATGTATACCATTATTATTATAGGAAGTCAACCAAAGGTGGACTGGGCCGCTGGGAGATATTTCGGTGCGCCTGTTTGATTGGGGCTTCCGCATATACCTTAAACTAAGATAAATTCATCCATCCTACACAAATAGCGGGTGGCAGATCATTTTACAAACATAAGTAGTTCCAAAATAAGCTCCTCACTACTGTCTAAGAATTTAGAAGCATTTTTCTATCACCCATAGAAAGTAAGATCCAATGTGATTAGTGGATAGAATAACGGCTGCTTTCCTCAGTATGTTTCTGTGTATATCATTTCATTTATGCTATTTAATGGAGTGTTTCTGCAACAATTTATATTATCTCGTTTCACTTGAGGAAATATCTTCATTTTTAGGTAAAGGTACGAAAAAGGTGAGTGTGGTGAACCGTACCATGTATTTTATTTTATTTACTCTACGTCTTGTAGTGGGTCCTTATTATTGTATTGAGGTTTGAAAAATTCTCAATTAATAAAATAAAACTTTAAAATAAGAAAGAGGCTCAAGATAAACCCAACAAATACTTAGTGATGCAATTGATAGTGAAAAGTATTAAGAGTTGAGGGGTTACAGGAGAATGGAAGGAGACGAAAGAAAAAGCCAGTGTTTTTGCAGTTTTTATGGAAAAAACCTTTTGTTTGGACAAAATAAATATAATATTGCTCCAGTACAAACATAGAATTCAGTTTCCTCACATGGTGACCTAAAAATTGATTTAATATCTGTCAAGGATGTTCTGGAATTTACTGAGAACTTTTTATCTCAATTTAAAAAGTTTGTTAGATAATGCCACCATTTTCATGACAAATATTCAACAACTGTTGAGGTCACCATGTGAAGAAAATTAAACTATATGTTTGTACTGGAGAAATATTTGATTTATACTGACCAGATAAGTTTTGACATAAAAAATACAAAAACCCTGACCTTTTCTCGCGTCCCCTTCCATCCCACCCTAATAGAGATATAGTGGAGGGGTAGCATTTCAAACATATTCAATTAACAGAAAAATTACAGCTTGGACACGGGAATCGAACCCAGGGCCTTTTGCTTTGCACGCCAATGTTCTACCACTGGGCCAACCTAATTCGTCTCGTAGCTAAGGTCATTTTTAATTGGCGCACTAAAGTCTAAGTTCCTGGGTTTGATTTCCATGTCCAAGTTGTCATTTTTCAATTTTTTGAATTTTATTCAGCTATCAGGACTTATCCTGTAGATAACAATCACGTATCAGTTTGTTATATACATGAGTTAAAATTTTCAAAGATGCATGATAGTCAAAGAAAAAACATTCTGTTAAAAAAAATCTTACTCAATTTATGCGTATTATATAATATACTAGTACACATATGTAATAATTTAAGATGCATTAATTCAGGTTTAGGTTAAGTTGCGATAAGATAATCTAAAAGAGGCAATATTAAAAATTAGTATATGCAAACCTAATAACAATAATAAACAATATTTGAATAAAACATTCTTTTAACCCTCACATTTTCAATAGTTGATAAGAGATTTGACCTAAAAACGTTTAACTGGTTTTAGAAGCATAGAGTGATTCTTATATTCAAAAGAACGAAACAATGTATCCAGATTGACAACAACAAATATCCCTTGGCACAAAACATCACCTTGATTTTTTTTTAAAGCGCTACTTGAATCACGTCTCATGCAAACAATTAATCACTGTGATTTTAAGTTTAAAAAATGAGCCGAGAAGAAGTTAGGAAGGGTAATCATATTAATTAAGCTCACGTTTAGCAATCAAAAGTTATGTTCACCGACAAGTCCACAGTCAACACTTAAAGAACGAGCTAAAGGAGACACACGTTGTTAAGATACGACACTATCGAAGAAAGCAGAGTAGCATGGGATGGGATAAGCTAATGTTGTTTGTAATACGGCTCCATTACGTCATTAATGGAGGTACTGTGGGGAAAAAAAACGGTGCGGTGGGGGTAGAAGAGGAAGATAATGGAGAAGTTTCAGTGGACTAAACTAGTTGAAAAGTCTTTTAAACTTTAATTAAATATTCCAAACAAAAAGTAGTTTTTTTTTAAATTCTAATTATTTATTCTTAGAAGCCACGTTTTCTAAAAAAAAAACTAGTTAAAGCTTTCATTTTGAGCAACTATTTTTATAATTCTACTATAGTTAACTTCAACTGGTTAGTTACATAAGCTATTAAATTTAATCAAAGTTTTCTGATAAACTTGAACAAGCTTGCTTTTAGATGCTATGGGTCTCCTTAGGTTAAACGCTTATTAACTAACCCCAAGGTGACCTGGTGGTCTAGGGGTAAGGTGTCAGACTTCTGTGCTGGCGGCCGGGGTTCAATCCTCGGTCCCGGCACAGATTTTTCTGAATACCAAACCCTTCCTTCACCTCTGACAAGACATCTTGTGAATGTGGGGAATGCCAGGCCGCCACCGTGGTTCGGATTCCACGTTAAACTGTAGGTCCTCCATTTCATCTCACAATCACCCTACCATTACACATTAGCGTAAGTGCGTATAACCCGAACGGGTAGTAAGACGCGGTGCTAATAATAATAATAATAATAAACTAACCCCACAAGTCAAAGATAAAGGAAGCCGTCTGGATTTCAATTTTTTGTTTGGATCGATATTGACTTAACTTAAATTGAGGTATTATGTGCGTGAGCTCGTAATGTCACCTTTAGTAAAGATTCTCGCTCCTATGTATGTGTTTGTTGAGCCAAAATAAGCGTGCTGTTTTTTATGTTGATGTTTTCTTGTGGTGACACAATATTGTTTGTAAAGGGATTATATTAAGAGCTCCAAAACAAATTAGAAATAATTATTGCTATAATTATTTCTATTTTTTTTTATCAAGTTGAAGAAAATGGTTAAGATAAATAACAGCCCCAAATTAAAATTATTATGTAATATGTTTAATTTCAGGTCACGAGCAATCGTGTATTCTGTCTGTAAATATGTATGCGATTGTGTTCATCTAATGATTTAGAAACTAGAATACTGAATGTATTTTGAAAAGTTGGAAACACTTTTAAGATAGTTATTTTGTTCCTACAGTTTGTAATTATTAAGTTAGGAACACAAACATGACAAGCTAATATTGATATTGTTTGGAACCCCAAAAAATAAAAGCTAAAATCATCCAGTTATTTTGTTAAGTAGGCATGTGTTTTTATTCGGGTGACTTCATAGTAAAAACTAAAGTTTGGAAAAGGTTGAATTCTCTATATAAAAAAAGAGTTTTTCCATCCGTAAGACATTATATACACAGTTATTTAGTATTTGTGCTCGATAATACTTTACTAAGAAATTCTCTAAATGTTACAGCTTAAGTTGGCTAAATTCACTTTACCTAACATCCAAGTAAAAAATGGCAAATTGTAAAATTAGATTACAATATACGTAAACTACCAAATATTTACTTAGCTAATTTATTTTCATCATGGTTGGTACGGTGTACATGAATTGTGGAATCACTCATCTGAGGCTGGTAATACCTTTACACGAACTGCGGAGTAAAAATTATATCTATAGTGACTTTGTTCAGAATGGAAAATCTAGGTTAGGTTAGGTTAGGTTAGGTTAGGTTAGGTTAGGTTAGGTTAGGTTAGGTTAGGTTAGGTTAGGTTAGGTTAGGTTAGGTTAGGTTAGGTTAGGTTATGGTTTAGGAGTTGAATGTGATTACAGGTAGTTTTTGAACTCACGTGCACAGGCTAACATGTATACTTTATTCCGCAGTTTGAGTGCGCCCGGTTGATTTGATGTCAAGGTGATTACCAGATAAACCAGTATTTATTGAGTTAATTTAGGGTTGAATAGAAAAAATCATAATTAAAATAGCAGTCATTATGTGACATATGTAAAGACTTATAAGGAATTTGTGAAATGTATAAAATAAGGCTGAACAAAAAAAAGTTATATTAATCTCAATTAAATTATTTCCTAAGTAAAAATAGTTTGTTAAATAATAATGTCCATTAAATATACAAATGTTTGAACTAAACCCAAATTTTTTGATTGTTTTTAACCAGAAAAGGTTTTGTAAGGAATGAAAAAAACAAGACTGCAACTTAATTAGCAGATTTCGCAGAGTTGAAAATGGTTTCAGCACGAGATTCGTGTTGATTTTTCTAAGAAATGAGGAAGATAAATAGTCTACATTTTGTATCTCACACACACATAACACACACAATCGTTTGATCATAGGAAAGTAAAGTCTGCTCTATGGCTGTACAAACCTATCTCATCTTATTCATACAGATCTTTTCCACTCAACCTATTAACTTTAGAGACGGGGTTTGAAAATAATTTACATTCGTTGCTAAAATAGGCCTACAATTTATTATCTAAAAAAACAAAGCAAGAGATAATCGTGTCAGTATTATCTTAATCGGCTTGAGAGATTAAACAAAAAATAAAAATCTTTACTTTGAATTTTTTTAAATTATTAATTTAATGCTGTGTGTTTAGGAACAGAAAATAGAAAAGGGAGGGAAGAAGAAGAAGCAAATATGATGATTATTAGCACAACGTCTTACTACCCGTTCGGGTTATACGCACTTACGCTAATGTGTAATGGTAGGGTGATTGTGAGATGAAATGAAGGACCTACAGTTTAACGTGGAATCCGAACCACGGTGGAGACCTGGCATTCCTCACATTCACAAGAAGAAAATAGATGAAAAGTGACACTTAGCTGTTCCTTCAATGAACATCCAATGTAACAACAGTTTTTATTGTGTATTACTGAGATATTAGTGGACAGATCACCAACCTAATATATAAACCATAGGTTTTTGAATTATACACGATGAAACGCGATCTAAACTAGATACAATTATAGGACATTTGTTGACAATTCCATTTACTTTTAAATCGTTTGCAGATTAATATTTCGGCTATGTTTCTAAATATTACATCGATGAACTCACTATCGATATTATTTATTTGAAGCATAGACACCTGTTCGACTTTTTTTTATATTTGCATAAATTGATTTAAATTATATTTCTCTTTTAAACCTAATGTCCTTGTCTATAAAATTAATAAATTAATTTTAAGGTATTGTGGTTAGCAATATCAAGGGATTGTTTAGCACATTTACACATCAATAATGTGTTTATTTATTACTTATTCCTATTGAATAAGAAGCATATAACGGTAGTGTTACTAAACCCTCAATAATGCCGACACTTAGCATGCAAGTTATACCGTGAAACCAGTTAGAAAGCCCGCCTCTCATCCTAAAAGTTAGGGTTCAATCCCAAAATGATTATAATAGGGACGATTGTTCCTTCAAAAGATTCACACAAGTCTTATCAGAAGAAAGTTATTAGTAATTTTATTGCCTAATGTGAAGCCAGTAATTGCGATACAATAGGTTTACGAGAAAATATTTAATGTAACCTTTCTTACACTTCTAAAACTACTGTTTGTTAGTTATCACGTCGACCAACACCAGAATGTGAAGGTGTTATATAGTCCAATTTGCCGATATAAGGGAGGTCTAGATTCGAATTTCGGCCAGGTACAATGAGGTACAGTAGCCCCATGGCTTCTTTGTGTGCTGACTGACAGCTCACAGCTTCTGACAGTCAACATTTAGGTATGTACCTCAATTTTTACCATCAAAAGTGACAGCTGCTAAACACATGATTTTGCAGATCATACGGCTCGGCGTAGGGATACATAATTTGGTCTGGTAACTTTTCAAAGCTTTTAGCTGTCAGCTGTGAACTGTCAGTCAGCACCAAATAGGCCATGAGGCTACTGTAGTTATTCCTTCAGTTTTTTCCCCCTTATCTTATATGCATATGACGGTACACTAACTCTAAATACCGCTTTGCTAATCCCTACAACGGTAGTGTAAATATTCTAATAGTCCAGACGTTTAGCGAAACGCGGTGAAAATGTACAAAATGTATTATCATGCGTTATGATGGCGCAATGTACCAGGGTATTCATGTCAGATAATACTAAAGGAAAGAAATTTTGATTTAAAACATTTAAAACGCATTGTTCCATTATTAATGATCAATATTCTTAGGACAAATCTTTTTTTACGTAATTTGGTCTTTTGTTATAAGATCTACGCAGAAAAATAGTTTAATTACATAACAAAATGATTTATAAATTAAATAGATGGTATAGAAATGAATTTATTAGGCCTATTACATATCAATAGTATTTGGGCTAAATTATTTTTAATTTGGTAAATAGCTGATGATTCATCAATTTAAATAAATGAAATGAATTCGCATGGCCACGTTACGAAATTACTCGAAATTAGACCTAAATGTTAAACATATTTCGTATATTTTGATAATTATTAAAAAATAAATTACAAATGTTTAGTATGGCTTCCTATAAATTATTGATTTTTTTTTAGTTTAGCCCGTATGCTTGCGCACCTAATAATAAACTAGACAAAACATTTTATAATAATAATAATTTAAGTTAACATATCCACCTCAAAATGGGAGCTAAAAGTTGATTAATGTGGACTTGAATTACTTTAAAATATGTTATATACATTATGTAGAAAAATACTACCTTTGAAGATTCTATGGTACCACCGAGTTGTGCAATAATAATAATAATAATAATAATAATAACACAGTGAGTTAAAGTATGTGGCGCACTATTCAAATTTAGTGTGGAAGACCTATATTTATCTTAGAATAAACATACACCCCAGGAACAAATTCCAAAAGACAATATATTTCCATAACCTGAAAATCAAAACGTAGTCGCCTTTGCCATGAGCCAAATGTTACCCTGAAATTTTCGGAACCACTTCGTTTGGTTTATCTCCCGTAATGAGTGAATGGTCAGCGTCTTTAATTCTGAAATTATAGATAAAAGATGGCGTATTAAAATGAAGTTAGCATGCAAATTAAACGTAGCCCTACAAAGGCAAAGCCTATACTTAAAATATCTTGTAAGTAGCCCTCTCTATAAGCCATCATTTGTACGTGGAAGGAATTAAGTTAGGGTAGAATCAAACCACGGAATAACAATAAATGGATGTATTCTAACTTGGGAGCAAAAAAAGAGTGTAACAAGACCCTGGAATAAATGGATGCATATATTCTTTGGAATAAAGGCAAGGTACAACAATACCATGGAATAAAAATAATTAATGTATTTTAACTTTGGAATAAGGACAAGTGTAAACATACCACGAAATAGCAAGGAATTTACGCCGTAGGGAGTTGTGAAAATTTTAACAATGGGCCAGCAGTTTTTTAATTTTTAAATATATTTTTAATATAAAAAAATACTAATAAAGCGATACAGGAAAATAGTTTAACGTTGTTTATTTGATACATATTAAATAAATGGTACGGAACTCAACACGGACTTTATCTATTGTTTAAAAATGGAGATATTTACTCAAAATTCGTAATATATGTAAAACGAAATAATATACACGAGCAAACCCAAGCAAAATTTGCACTATTTCTTACGTAAGATATTTTTTGAATCCCAGTTTTAAATTTTATAATTTTATTTCTAAATTATTATTATTATTATTATTATTATTATTATTTAGCACCGCGTCTTACTACCCATTCGGGTTATACGCACTTACGCTAATGTGTAATGGTAGGGTGATTGTGAGATGAAATGAAGGACCTACAGGTTAACGTGGAATCCGAACCACGGTGGAGACCTGGCATTCCTCACATTCACAAGATGTCTTGTCAGAAGTGAAGGAAGGGTTTGGTAATCAGATAAATCTTTGCCGGGACCGAGGATTGAACCCCGGCCGCCAGCATAGAAGTCTGACACCTTACCCCTAGACCACCAGGTCACCCGTTTATTTTTAAAGAATGTCCTCATTTGTATGTTTGGACCAATACAAATGATCGATTTTGGGTCCACAAGGGCCAACACTTCGTATTGAAAGTCTACTTCCAGTTAAAGTTTTAATATTTTATTAGGTGTTTCACATCTTCAGATCATCACATTGATATTCCTTTCCTCATTTATAAATGTTGACCAATAAAAAATGTAAATATTGACTGTTGAGTCTAAAATGGATATAGATTATTGTTTTACAAACATTTCTCCTAAGAGGTTTAAGAAAAAATAACATTTAAGCTTTTGAGAGACTTATATTTAATTCATTACAGAATTATTGAGTTAAACTTAAGTAGTATTTCTTTACAACTAGAGCTCACAAAATTGTATTAATATATTTGCCAATAGCTCAGACTGTTGGTTTTATAAAAAATATATTTCATATAAAAGGTTTTTATTTTTAATAGTACTACAATTTTGAAATGATAAGTTATTTAGTATCTCAAATAGTTATGGAGGTACAGAAATTGCCGCTTCTGTAAAGTACCCTAAAAATATATTTTGATAGTAAAATGGAAATTGCAATTTAATTTATAATCTTAATCAACGCCTATATAAGAATTATAATCAACATCGTTAAAACTGATTTTGAAAAAAAATAATTTTTTTTTCCCTTTTCACTTTTTATTAATCTACTTTTAGTTTTAGAGTTAAACAAACATACAGACAGACTGCATTGCAAAAACAATTTTTTTTAGAATTTACGCATCAGACCGGAGCCCATAAAGTCATTTTGCCAAAATATCGAGAGTAGTCATTTTGTTTTGAAATTAAATATAATCAAAATCGTTGGAGCCGATTTTTAGAAAATCGACTTTTTCTCATTTTGCCTTTCAGTAAACTACCCTTAATTTTAGGGTTAGATATCCAATCCCAAAAACTCATCGGGGCAACTCTAGGAAAACCCTAGATAACAAGTTTTAGCCCGATCGGTAAATAGTTTTGCCTCTAGTCGGTGGTATAGACAGTCGGAAATTAAAACCACTTTTTCGTATTTGGAGGGGTCGTGAAACGTCGAGATTCATCAAAATCTCGAGTTCTATTTTTTTGACGATCACAATACTTTCTCTTCCTGTAAGATAGCGATAAAGTAAAAAATTATTATTATTATTATTATTATTATTATTATTATTATTATTATTAGCACCGCGTCTTACTACCCGTTCGGGTTATACGCACTTACGCTAATGTGTAATGGTAGGGTGATTATGAGATGAAATGAAGGACCTACAGTTTAACGTGGAATCCGAACCACGGTGGAGGCCTGGCATTCCCCACATTCACAAGATATCTTGTCAGAGGTGAAGGAAGGGTTTGGAAATCAGATAAATCTGTGCCGGGACCGAGGATTGAACCCCGGCCGCCAGCATAGAAGTCTGACACCTTACCCCTAGACCACCAGGTCACCTAAGTAAAAAATTAACGATCATATTTTTAATTATTATGTTCACCACCTATTACTACCCATTCGGGTTATACGCACTTACGCTAATGTGTAATGGTAGGGTGATTGTGAGATGAAATAGAGGACCCACAGTATAGCGTGGAATCCGAACCACGGTGGAGGCCTGGCATTCCTCACATTCACAAGTTGTGATTAATAGACGTCTTGTCAGAGGTGAAAGAAGAGTTTGGCGATCGGATAAATCTGTGCTGGGACCGAGGATTGAACCACGGATCCCCAACACAGAAGTCCGACACTTTACACCTAGACCACCAGGTCACCCTATATTATTCTAAATACTTGACTTTGGGGTCACGATTAGACTGAACTAGTGGCTTCGCGACCCGCCTCGGTGGCGTAGTTGGCTAACGCGCTTGTCGTGTAGAGCTCGACTACTGAGGACGGGGAGATCGAGGTTCGAATCTCGGTCGGGTGAATTGGGGGTGGTTTTTCCTAAATGGTTTTCCACTCTCCCTCCACGCAAATGCGGGTTCACTTCCTCTAATTCAACCTTCCCAATTCCCAATCCATTAGCGTAATTAGTATTTAAAGCGTATAACCCGAACGGGTAGTAAGACGCGATGATAAATATTATTATTATTATTAGTGGCTTCGCCTTTAAATTGATTGTCATAAAATGAGAAATGTGTTTTAAGGTTCTTTAAAAAGCCACAATCAACAAAAGAACGGCTTTACTTCCTTTCCAAAGATGTTGAGCTTCGGATTCCTGTCGCTCAAGAAAAATCCGCCGATCCCGGCTGGGTTAGAACCCACAAATATCGGGCCTTGAGGTGAGCCATTCATCCCAAATAGTAATATCAACAGTTCTTAAATATTTGTAATAAACACATTAACATTTGATGATAACTTATTTAATCACATGAAATAATTCTCATCAATTTCTAGGACAAGATGGACCGATACTCAAACAATTATTTGTTATGAAAATTAAATTCTATGTTTCTGATGGGAACATGTGTTATTCAATTCGCTGATATATATATATATATATATATATATATATATATATATATATATATATATATATATATATAAATTATGTTTCTCTAAAAACTGCAAACATACTTCCCTTAACTCGCAATTTTTACCATCCAACCTTAAGAAAAGAAGCAAAGAGTTCTTTAAACGGGACCTGGAGTAGATAGATACATCCATCTCGACTTCCGAGTGAGTGATCGGTTGAAAGCTGAGACCCTATAACAAAATTGGGTGTGGGTAAAACTAGAAAGAATGAAGGTAAGGGGGGATAGTTTTCGAAATTACAGGGTTGAGGTAAACGTGTAACAAGATGTAAACGGCGGTGACCGGTTGAGCCACCGTAGCCTGTTATTGTCGAATGTTCTACTCCCCTGGAGCAAAGGGGGCTACATACGCACATGAATACATACACCTGGATATTCTACCGTAAACCTTTAATTACCAGATACATACAGCATCTTCCAGAAATACAGACACCACGTCCAACCATGTAGAAACCTTTTCTCAGTTGATATCACGTTCCTTGATAATCTGATAATCACTGGTTCGATTATTAACAAGCATAGAATATTAATTACAAGGAAATAGTTTGTTGACACACACGCACGCGCGCACCGTTCCCTTACAGGGTAGGCAAGAAACCATACATATAGCTCAAAAAACAATAACTTCTTACTTAATCAATCCTCACTAAATTTCTCCACACTTACCTATACTTGGATACACCCTTCGTTTAAACAACATTTATACACCGAGTCATGTATGATCTTTTTCACACATTCGTCTACAACATTTAGCCGTAGGGATTAAGAATTTTCACGTATTTTCAGAGGAGCCAATTCCCTATTTGACCCAATGTGAGTGCACACAGCTTGTAGGGGCCTACAGGCATTATATGTATACATAAACCCTATTTCCCTTTTCTTTCCCCTTTTAATTTAGTCACCTTAGCTATAATTTAAAATTTTGTTTGGGTTTTCTGTTGTTTTATTACCTAAATGGTTTTCCATAGTGAGCATTTCACGCACATTTCCTCCAAATTTCTGCCATACTAACCCCTTCTCCATTAGTGAAAACATGCGCATAGATTGGATGGGTAGTAGGACACAGTGAAAACACAAAGTAAACGGGCAGTTGAACCGAAGAACATTTTACTCACACGCTTCGGTGGCCACATGGTCTAATACGCTACTCTCGCATTAGTCTAGACTGCCTATGACGGGGAGATTAAGGTTCGAGTCTCGGTCGGTATACTGAGGTCTCCCTCCACGCACATATAATTACACTTCCTCTAAGTATAACTTTCCTAATCCCTGAAACATAAGCGTAATTAGTACATAAGCATATAATCCGAACGGGTAGTAAGACACGATGCTAAAACATGTTTTTTATTTTAAGTTATAATTATTAAATGTCAACACAAAGTCGAGCTAGATCCTTCAGTTCTGTAAATTATGATGCTCAGCATATTAAAAATTGTATTGTGAAAGTTAACCTGCAAATACTTAAAGATAGGATTGTAACCTCCACGGCGTCAGCTCGCAGTCGAGCCATACCGACCGAGCGGCTGCCATTTAATGGCGAGGATCATACCAATATATGCGGATAGAGAGGGCAATGTTGTATTTATAACAGAGGCTCCCACCGCTAATTTCAGTTTTCTAAACCGAGGCTGCTACTTTATTAATCGATTAACTCGTTTGTCCACACGAGGCTGAGTTGACCCCATTCAAGACCCATTGCTTCACAGAAAATCTAGAAGCACTGGGGATCTAACTCAGGACCTCTTGATAATATCTCGGAACACTAGACCATAGAGGCAATCAACTAAACGAATAACAAAGAAAGCACCCTCGATAAAAAAAAAACACAACCGTAGCGCAAAAGTATTAATATAAATAATACAAATATCTTAGGTATTCTTTGGGATCAAACCAAATTATTATAAAAGTAATGCTGAGGTTTCTCTAACCACTCGACCACGTATACGGAGCTAGTAAAAAACGTAGACCAACTTTCAGGTGTGAGTACAGTTGTAAAACTTATCGCCACTTTGCTGGGTAGTGTTGAAAGGACAGTGCTTTGCAAGCACCCTGTAAACTCCAACCAATTTCCTCGATTATTTTTTCTACCTAAATAATAATTAGCTACTGAACTACCGCTCTTGTTACGTGAGGTCCATGCTAACTAGGTCCAATCAGGGCCGACCCTGGGAAGACATCACCAATATAATCGACATAAATCGTGAGGTTTTGGGAAACTTTGTTTACTGGCCATAACCTTAATGAAAATTGAAACTTTTCATCATAAAATAATAATTTAAAAGAAACAAAAAAAAAACTTACAGCTAATTGAACCTTGCTCTATAGAAAGAAAATCCGGAATTTTGGAAACAACTATTGTAAATATAACCGCATCGAAAATCTAAGTTTCCATAATTCTGAACTCGTTCTAGTGTTTGAGAATGTACCTTGGATTTTCTGATATCTTTTTTATTTTTGTATTCACAATTATATTCGCTAGCTTAACATTTTACACGGCAATGCACCATCGTGCTTTGCATTTTATCACTTTACTCGGCCACTTAGCACTTGACTGGGAAATTACACATTTACTCATTGACTTACAATCCAATTGACAGTTTAGAACTCGATCCGTTCGCTTGAATCTCAAAATGCGTATAAGTGGTAAAAAAACACAGAAAAAACCTAAAAACAACAACTGGGTATCTTATCCCCCTTACACGGCAACTTTATCATTTACTCCAACAATTTTCCACTTGACTCGATCAAATGTCCCATAATTCGGGCATCTTGTCACTTTATTCGGAGACTTTCCACTTTAATCAGTCAACTTACCGGTTTATTTGGCGGCATGCCGCTTCATTTGGCAGCATGCAGCTTCACTTGGCAGCATGCCGCTTCACTTGTCAGCATGCCGCTTCATTTGGCAGCATGCCGCTTCATTTGGCAGCATGCAGCTTCACTTGGCAGCATTCCGCTTCACTTGTCAGCATGCCGCTTCATTTGGCAGCATGCCGCTTCACTTGGCAGCATGCCGCTTCACTTGGCAGCTTGTAACTAGCTAGTATCTTATTCGTTAGTTTATCACTTTAATCTGTAACTTAACCAATTTTCTTTTCCCCTTAACACTTTATTAGGGAAAACTATCACTTTATTCTGCAATGTTATGTTTTATTTATAAGAAAGTAGTGAGCTCGTGGTAGTTTAATCCACGTGACTGAATTTAAAAAAGGGCGGGTTTTTAGGGTTATCCGTTTTTCATTGTATTGAACACAATACCTTGTGTGTTATATTAAGAAACAAATTTAAGAGGAAACAGTTTTGTTCATTTAAAATACTAACACTACAAAAGGGTCAGAGGCACTAGTCCAATTTACAATTTTATATGTAGAGCCCATTCCACCGTTTTTCTTATGGAGGCTCTTAAATATGTTCATAAATAATTCAAACGTAACTATACAACTTTTAAAACACGTCAGGCTAAAACATATTAATGGTTGCATAAAATAATCAAAAGGAACATATGATCGGAACTAATGATTTTTAGTGCTGATACTGTATAACTGCGACAAACCATTAAACCTAGATGAGTATAAGATAAAGAGTGAGTTTATATCCAATCACGAGAGCATGTGCCTGTAGAGGGGTTTAATGAACGCCGCGGTGAGCCAAAACCATTCGAGTACTTCCAGTCGTGTTCCAGTCATATTCATACTCCAATCCGACCACCCAAATCAGTTTCAAACAGAGATGTAAGATGGAAAATATTCAAGTTTGGAAAATTTTCAGGTGAATTTTCTCTTATCTTTAACCAGAAATTTTTAGATTTTCTTTTTAATTGAAAATTACAGCTGATGTAGTTACCAGTTTTGAATGCTTTCACTTCAGTTTAATTCCTTTTAAACCCACTTGAGTGATCGCATGGTCTGCGACAGTAAATTCGCAATAGACTAGACCACCGATGACGGGCGGATCGTGTTTCAAACCCAGTCGGTCGTACTGAGGGCTATTTTATCCAAAATGATATATCACCCTCTTTCCACGGAAATGCGGGACACTTCATCTAAATTCAACCATCTTCATACCTACCCTATCAGTGTAATTAGTACATAAGTGTATAGCCCACATATGTAGTAGGACGCTGTGCCAAAATAAAGATATCAAGGACGTTAACATTATAAATATTATCAAATGGGCTCCCATAAAGAAAAATAGCCATTCAATTTCTCTGCTCACACTCACGTATTGCCTACAGAACATGGTAGTTTAATGTGTTACTAAATTAAGACCTTTTTAGATTAGAAATGTTAATACTTGAATATTTAATCAAGGCCTTAAACATTAAAGAACAAATTTACTTCCTCTGGAAATTTAATGATCTAAAATTTTACCAAAATTTGTTAATCTCTAACTGCCATAAGGTGTTTGTATTATATTTTCAGTATATCTAGAGTAAAATAATGTTTATGTTGGCATAGGTATTTACTTACCGCTCTAGCCAAACCCAAATTTCCTCCCCCCCTCCCCCCCCCAACCCAACTCGTCTCCATACACGATATTTGATAACTTTAGGTATATATGTACTATGAATATCATCTATGAGGGGAATAAAGTTCTTCACTCTCTCGATATATCAGCCTTGAAAACCAAACCTTCTGTTCTAAAAAATGATGAAACTACTTGTGGTTGGTCTTCAGATAGATCAAAATTAGTTATTCCTTTACTGCATACAACCTTGCGAGCTATGCGATACTAAATACCAAATACACTGCTTCAGTTATTCCATTTAATTTAATTTTATACAAATTCAAATGATCGTGGGCATAGCGTAATTTTTATCAGGACTTTTAATCTTAATTTTAAAAGTTGGTGTTTAAGTTAAACTATGCTTATGAGTTATGACAGATATTCAAGAACTTTTTATAATAATACAATATTTTGAAAATTAAATTAAATGCATTTACTAAATCCATACTTATTTATATTTTCCAAAAAATAGTTTAGTATAAAATCCGCTAAAATACGTAGCTTAACTCGAGTTCTGTTCCATCTCACCTTAACGTAGTTAAATTAAACACCCCAAATAAAAACTCGTAAAAGGAGAATACATCAAACCAACAAACATTTAACTAATATATTGCCTATTTTAGTTTTTCCTTCAAGATATAATTTTGTTTCTCTTCTCAAAGTACAATCAATGTACCACGTCTTTTAGAATTTTCCGTATTAGCCATATCATATTATTCCTCAAACACACTCTCCCCTTTCCTAATTTCTTCTCCACTTGGTATAATTAAGAGCACTTACTGATATGACAGGAGGACAAAGAGACGATGCAAGTGATCAGTGCTCCACCTAGGAGGCTAGGGAAGGATCCTTCAACGTGGTTCTCCCTTGCAGGTCTCCAAATTATTGCCAATTAATCTGTGTGAGCTGTTGTTGGTATTACAGTGAGACGAGGAGTTGGGGAAGAGAGAGAGGGATAGTCTGTTACAGTAGAATACGGTCACTTCCTCTTGAAAATCCACCGAGTAAGTAAATGGCAGTTATAGTCTCGTTTTCGGACAAGCGAAAAGTGATGATCTCATTCATTGAAAGGAAACGAATTTTATTGAAAATATCCATCCAAATTAAAATAAATATACAAATTTATACTAAAAGAGCAAATCACAATATTTTTTCAACCAGCGCCATTATCATAATTAAATAGGATATATTTAACCTTACATTGATATTGCCACATAGTTTAGTTAAGATTCAAATAAACTATTGATTAAAAGCCTAAAATAAATGTTTGTTTCGAAAAACAATTTACCCTTATGCTAGTTCTCGAATGAGCTACCATATCTTTGGGACGATTTTGACTAACTTTACTTGATCCAAATCTGACAGTTTATGCAATCATTATTTTTAAAAGTAAACGCCCCATTCAAATCGTGTTTCAAAAAATAGTCCTTGTTTTCATAGTTATTTTGGCCGAAAATTAATGATTTTTTTATAACCAAATCTTACTACCCGTTCGGGTTATACACCTATGTACTAATTACACTCATGAGTTAGGGATTAGGAAGGTTTTAATTGAGAGGAAATACACCCACATTTGAGTGGAGGGAGAGTGGAAAACCATCCTCAGTGTACCCGACCGGGATCGAATCCCAATCTCCTCATCATCGGCAGTCTAGTCTACTAAGAGTAGCACGTTATACCTGTAGCATGTTAAACCGGCTATTTAACATCTACAATAAAAATACCACAAATATTATTAACATAATGATTTCAAGATCTAATATATTCAAATAATATGTTCGGGTTATACGCTTTAAGTACTAATTAAGCTAATGGATTAGGAATTGGGAAGGTTTGAATTAGAGAAAGTGAACCCGCATTTGCGTGGAGGGAGAGTGAAAAACCATTTAGGAACACCACCACCCCACCCCCCCAGTTCACCCGACCAAGATTTGAACCTCGATCTCCCCGTCCTCAGAAGTCGAGCTCAACACGACAAGCGCGTTAGTCAACTACGCCACCGAGGCGGGTAAGTAATAATAAAACAGTGTAGTACCGTGATTAATTTCAGCAACATAATACTCGTGCTATCGGCAAGTAAAGTATGAATGGCCGGTGGTTTTCACACTAAATTACCGGCACGCTTTCCAATCTCCGTATTTGACACTTTAACGAATTTGTATAAGTTTTAATCAATAATGTTCAGCCCATACACTTCTAACACTTTGTAGTAATGCTTTGGCAACGTGATTAGATACACAACATAATATTATTGTCTCATAGCAAACTAGATAGTTTATATTTAAACCAATCTACAAATTAATTAATTACTATTTTTATGGAATATGTTAGGCCTAGCTAGATAGCATTTAACAAAAGCTTTTGTTATTAGTATACCAACATCTAAAACCGGGTTGAAAAAACCTGGGTTAGGACTATTTAAAATAATGCCCAACTGAGTTTGTTGTATTGGGATTTATTGACCTTATTTGAGTTAAATTTTATTTACTATGTATGCTAAGTGAGTTAACAAATTAAGCAAATTAATTTAATAATTATTTGGGTTCAATATGAGACATACTAATCACTAACATTTTATGTTGTCTATATAAAACAAATTATTTTAATAGGTCAACTAATTATGATAAATTGCGTTTACTGAAAAATTGTAATTTATTTGGCCGCCCATTCTTATTCTAAATTCACCCTTCCTAGCTCCCAACACATAACGATAAATGAAACACAGAGATAAAAAAAAATGGCTCCAATAGAGAAACCAGTTAGCACCACTCTTCATTTTTAGCCATGTTTTTATAAGCGATACAAATACAAGTGAAAAATACGTGTCAACACAACTACATGTTAGTAAGTTAGTACTAGTAAACTTGTATTAGTCCACTAACACCGTGTCAACGGGCCTTTACTGTTCACTGTACAAGCCCAGAATTCCAATCCTGACCTCTAGGTTGCCTAAAAGCCAGATGAGTTAGTACTTAGTCTGCAAGCACACCTGTGCAGGTAAATGTATTATTCATGTAGACTATATATATATATATAGGGGATATGCTAATTGACGCTTAAACTCTAGTTAC
Source organism: Timema cristinae (assembly GCA_039000515.1). Taxonomy (NCBI): domain Eukaryota; kingdom Metazoa; phylum Arthropoda; class Insecta; order Phasmatodea; family Timematidae; genus Timema; species Timema cristinae. The sequence goes on from JBCFYV010000001.1 coordinate 56,650,412, forward strand.
CTAATCCAGCTCAACATTTAGAAGATACCTTAAAGTAAATGGAACTTTACGAAAAATACCAGTCCTTATTAATGGGGTCCAAAACACTAAGAAATAAAATAAGTCTTAGTTAATCCATTTGTCGATAGAGGTAGCCCGATGCAAAGTGAACAGACGGCCATTCTTAAAAAAAAAGTTAAAAGACTTCGCACTAGAGCAATCGTTTCTTATGAGATCTTTAGTTTTTATATTTTTATTTTTTTCCTCTTTGACCACTTCGCTGGAAAATTGCATGTTTGCCAGATGACATCGTCATTTAAATGGACTTTTGATTAAACAGATACATCCCTCCATTTCCCATTCTTGTTAAACATAGAGCAGCCAGAGAAATAAAGAGGGGGGAATAGTTTTCTTGTGGTAAGTGTTCTTCGAGTTTATGTTTCGCACTTAACATAAAATACCAGCAAAAAAAAAAAAAAAGACCGGTGAGCTCACCCAAGAAGACGAGGCCCAAGTAGTCTCAACCAGCTCTCTGCAAACTCAAATTTAAAATAATAATCAATGGTATTTATGTGTTTTGTTCAATATTTTTTCCGGAATTAAAATCATCTAGATTAATTAGATTCACAACAATAACCAATAAAATTTTATAATTAAAAAGTAACAATACATTAAACTATTCCTCTAATTAAAATATGTTAGCATGATAAGTAGTCACATTATAAAAAAAAAGATATTCAAAGAAAATTATCTAAAGCGAGTGTTTCAATTTAACGGACAAAAGTAAAACTAGCCTTGTTTTAGAAAAATCGTAACATGGCCTATCACTTCATAAGGAGCAAACGAAATCAAATATTGAAAATATATTCTCTTTTACAGGTATAATGAGATTCTCATACAATAATAATGGTTTCTATTTTATGTCAAAAGTGAAACGAAAGTCCTAGTTTTTTTTACTTCTTACTGACTAAAGTGTATTTGTAATTTACCAGTTATCGTAAAAATGAAAGCTTTAAATTAGTTTCTCAACAAATGGGGTTTGTTTTTGGTTAGATCAGGTATGAGGTTATATGAGCCTAAAGCAAGTAATATAGTTTATATTGTCTCTCTTTCAAAAGTTATTTATGATATATTATGAAGAATTAAACTTGGTAATTTCACTGAATGTTAACGATAGATGTGGTGATAGAACATCTTCAAACCCTACCCTTTTGTTGTAGTCAGCACTAGAAATACTGAACCATATATTTCGATAGCCTAACCTAACCCTAGAACAGAACCTGAAAAAAACCCAACTCTTAAGGCCGGCAGAACCTAGATAACCTATAGGGCGCAAAGAAATTTTTCATTTTTTATAGAAAATAAAAAAAATCACTTGCATAGGAAGAATATTTTTGTGAGGTTGTAGCAGCCAAATATAGCATCGAGTACAATTGTGAGGAATTAGGAAAATAGCTACAGAAAACTTTAGCTTATTATTGTTTCTTAGTAGGCCCCAAAAACTAATATTGTTTTTTTCGATTACAAAACTAATTATTCGCGTCAAGAACATTCATGATAGGATTATTTGAGATTATTTTGATTAGGAAAATAAGTGGCGCTGAATCACCTCCAAATATATTTTCACAAAAAGAGGGATAGGTGGTCTAATTTTTATTTGTTATATTCGATAGACCATTTTAATACAATATGATCTTAATTTTAAAACATTACATTTCCTTTTTTTTTTACTTAAAAACTCTAATGAAAGAGTAAACCTAAAATATTTTATAGCGAAATAAAAGCAGATTAAAAATTCTTGTGATAAATTTCACAACGATTTTAAGTAGGATCCAAAGAAAATGGTTCATTCTTATTTTTTAGCGTCACGTCTTACTTACTACCTTTTCAGGTTTACAACTATGTACTAATTACACGAATGTGTTAGGGATTAGGAAGGTTTAGTTTAGAGGAAGTGCATCCAAATTTGTGTGGAGGAAGAGTAAAACCCCATTTAGGAAAAATAATCAGAGCATCCGACCGGGAACGAACCTCAATCTCTACGTTTTCGGCGGTCTAGTCTATTGCGAGAGTAGCGTCTTAAGCCATGTAGCCACTGAAGCAGGTGGCACATACTTGAGGAGGATGGGATTTTTTGTACCCTATATTAAATAATTCAGTATTTTATTTTATTTGATGATACGATGTAGGTTATATTATCTTAACGATCACTAGCTTGTACTTTAAAACTATAACCACTACTGATCACATATAAACCAAAGACCGTAAAGTATAGAAATAAAAAGTTAAATTCCTAGAATTTATTTCGCCCTACTAAGCTACTTTTATTAGTGACTTGAATTTTCTTTAGCAAGTTTTTCATATATATATATATATATATTATATATTATATATTATATATATAACACATTGAAAACTGCAATAGATAAAACAACACGATCATAATAATTTTAATCTAACAGACAACTATTCAGAAATAAAAAAATAAATTGCCAGCCAATATTTCTAGATACCACTGCAATTAGTTTATAATTGGTGACCTGGTGGTCTAGAGGTAAGGTGTCGAACTTCTGTGCTGGGGGTCCGGGGTTCAATCCTCGGTCCTGGCACAGATTTATCTGATTACCAAACCCTTCCTCCCCTTTGACAAGACGTGTATTAATAATAACATGTGAATGTGCGGAATGCCAGGCCTCCAACGTGGTTCGGATCCCACGTTAAACTGTAGGTCCTCCATGTCATCTCACAATCACCCTACCATTACACATTAGAGTAAGTGCGTACAACCCAAACGGGTAGTAAGACGCGGTGCTAATAAAAATAATAAGTTCATAATTGAGGAGTTTGAATGAAAAACAAGATAACCCACATAGATTTATAGATTGATATAGGGCATATTTACTATTTAAGGTGATATGGAAGGAGACGCGAGAAAAAGCCAGCGTTTTTGCAGTTTTTTATGGCAATTTTTTTTTTTGCAAAAATAAATAAAATTTAATAACAGCTAGAAGTGAAAATGAATGTCAAGATGTTCTTTGGCTTAATGATGTGAACAAGAGTTTGTTTAAATAGGTAAATTAAAAGTAGGTAAGAATATATACTTTTACTAAAAGTGCAATACATTTCAATCTAACTGTGGAAAAAGGCTTTTGGTATGTGGTCAGATCTCCTAGCTCCTGAACTATAGGTCCCGGAATCGATTCCAGGCTGGTACCAAGTGAATTTTCTCGAAAGGAGAGTAATTCCCTTGATTACCAGAGTTTGGTTAAATTAGACTTAAGTTTGGTTAATATCGTCATTGTCTCCACCCCATTATATTAACTATCGATATATCCTCATCTCATCAGGACATGGAAAGAGCCTCCACGAAAACGAATGTACGATTAGTCGGTAGTACCCCGGGGAACGGCACATTAGTACTGGATAATCTTTACACAAGCTGGGCTAGGATCAATTTGCCCAAACAAGCTATCATCAATCATCATCATCGTCGTCGTTGTCGTCATCATCATCACCGTCATCTAATCGTGACAGTCAAAGTCAAACGGCGAGAGTTTTCCGGTAAAATATAGCTCCAGACGCAACGCCTAGGAATATATAGCAAATATTCCTGCTGAGGACATTAAATTAATGAATATGAGAACATTTACGTTTATATTCAAATTAAGTACAGTACCAAGGCAAAAAGAAAACACGATAAAGTCGTGTAAACCGCGAGAAGAGAAGACATATAAGCAGATAGGTTTTAATCGCCCCCTTTTCTTCGCGGCAATATTTCTAACGAGTCTTTGAACGAGTCTTCAAGCAACTTTGCCACTCGAAACTGACTTTTATGTGTTAATGTGCCTGAGGTCTACTCCGGCACACATAATATAATAGCCCCTCCCTCCACCCTCACTCTTCTTTAGAAACTCGTCAAATGCCAACGACCAACGCAAAAAAATTAACAAAAAACAAACTAACATAAAATCCACACCAAGACAAACCGTCGGATAAATTATCAAAGGCCACCTGAAGAAGTACATAAAACTTAATATAAATTAAGAATGTTAGTAAAAAAACAATCGAAGTAAACATACACCTCGAAAAGAACGAGCCTAAATTGTCCGTGAAGACATAAAATTGTGAGCAAGGGAAAGCTACCAACAATATGGCAAACTTTAACTAAATCTCATCCCCCTCACTCTCAAAACTAAGAAGTCCAGACGTCCGTCGTCCCTCCGACCAATAAATCTTGTCGCGATCTTTATTAGCCCTTCTCCGGAGTTAATTAAGACAAAGTTTTGTTTCAGACCATTAACGTTTTGGCTAATAACATTTTACGACTCAAGGTAAGATGAGGTTAGTCGTGCCGTGTTTATGGTCCGAAATCCCCGTTTTATCAATAGAAATGAGCGGTCAAAAGAGGGTGCTTTTGACAATCCCTACTTTAAATCCATTCTTTTAACGAGCTCAGGAGATAGTAAGTATTTACACTAGAGGGACGGAGATCTGAAAGGTAAGGTTTTATTAAATGCTCTCGCATCTACGTGTGAGGAAAATGAAAATGGTTGGGGAGGTGGTGGGGGGAAAACATCCGTTCAGAAAATAAATTCCAATTTAACCGTCACCGGAAAATCAAACAAAAATAAAATGACCACATTTTCTGCATGCTCATCGACTCGTGTGAGGGAGAGGAGTATTTTCAGGGCAGCGGATCAGTTGTTTGTGTGTCTGCATTATACAAGTGTATTTTTCTTAGAAAGAAAGCGTCTCGACTATTTTATCCCCCCCCCCCCTCTCCACCTCTTTCTTTATCCTTAATAAAACGAGCAGTGCGTGTGTTATAGGCACGTATATATGACTTAATTTTGGGGTGGGAGGGTGTTTGGGGGAAACATAAAACTCACTTATATCTATAAAAATGTGATATTAAAATCAAAGAAGAGGTTTTTAAAGAGGAAGCCCGTGCTGTATGGACTCGTGACGTCACAGGCCACAAATATCCAACCGCAGTCAACTCGACGACTATATGACTCAAGACCAACACTTCCTCTTAATGTAGAATTGATTATAATAGTTAACAAATAAACATATAATAGTTTTGGCTCAATAAATAATAGTTACTCTTTATTTTTAATTCAATATGTTTTACAATTGAATCCGACTAGATCTAGTATTTGATGAGATTAGGGAAGGGGAGCAGATCCCCAAAATACTACCGATTACGTACCAGGGATGAGTTTGGTTTCTGCATAGCTTTGGAAAAAAAAATTATTATTATTATTATAATTATTATTATTACTAGCACCGCGTCTTACTACCCATTCGGGTTATACGCACTTACGCTAATGTGTAATGGTAGGGCGAAAGTGAGATGAAATGAAGGACCTACAGTTTAACGTGGAATCCGAACCACGGTGGTGACCTGGCATTCCACACATTCACAAGATGTCTTGTCAGAGGTGAAGGAAGGGTTTGGCAATCAAATAAATCTTTGCCGGGATTGGAAAAAAAGAGATATATTTACCAAACTCGAACACACAGAGCAACCAATTTTTACCCATATCTTATGATGTATATAACATTCATCTATTTGGGGGGATAATAAATAAAATATCGCTTAAGCTATTTTGCCATAGCCTTTGAAAATAGTAATCTTAACATGTACCAATATGTGTGTGTATGTTTGTATGGTAACCTACTCAACCCGAAAGTTGTTTGTATCCTCAACAGCTCCACCGTCAGCTCTAAAGAGACGTACTAGGGAAATGAGGAGTGAGGTCGTCTCCCAACCCTTTCCTCACTGAGCCAGAAGGTACTACTGGACATCATAATCTAAACAAATCTTGAATATTTGTCATGGGTATCCTGGAATTTGATTTGAGCCTTTCTCCTTCAATCAATAAGTTCATAATCAAATGCCAATATGCTGAAGAATTGAACCACCCCGATCTCCCTCTCACCGACCATCCAGTCTAGAGAGAGTGACGCCATATACTATAATAGGAGTAAGACGGAATCTCAACTTTCAGAACGGAAGTGACGTCATAGCTCTCCCTCACCCCTTTCCCTCCTCCCTCGTGGTTGTCTCGCGTGTTCCAGGGATTCCCCCCTCCCCCCCCTGATGATCCAGAGGGACATTGGGAGGGTGGGGGTGTAGGAGATGTGTGGGGATGATTCGTCGGAGGAGACGGTGGTCGCGGAGGGACGGGTTGTATGATTGGTTCAGGAAGTCCTCCCTCCCCTCACCCCTTTACCTCCCGTCTCGCGTGTTCCCGCGGCGTAGATTCGCGGGTGCGTAGAGACGGGAGAAATGTCTCTCTCTTTCTATCTCTCTCTCCTCTTTCTCTCCTCCCCTCTTTCCATCTCTCTCTCTTTCCTTCGAACAGTTTTTAGACTATGCTGAAAAAAATACATATCTAAAATGATCTTTTCTATCTCTCTGTCTCTCTCTCTCTCTCTCTTCTCCCCTCTTTCTATCTCTCCGTCTCTCCCTCTCTCTCAGAGTAGGGGATGACGGGTATAGCCCTCCTTTCCTCGAACAGCCTGGAAAAAAAATACATATCTAAAATGATATTTTCCTGCTCCGAATGAAACATACATAGCCTCTTAGCTTTTATTTCTATGATCAAGGACTTAAATAAATAGTACAACTTTTTTATTTAGCGAGTATATTCTTAAGATTATGATGATACATACATACATACATATAAATTCTCTTTCCTCATAGTCTTTCACTTGATGCATACAAAAAATATCTTTCTCTAAAGTCTTGTCTAAACATGTTAGAATACTTCGATGCTTGAACAGTTCGTACTCGTCTTCAGCCAGATTATTACGATACATACAAAAAATATCTTTCTCTAAAGTCTTGTCTAAACATGTTAGAACACTTCATCCTCGTCTTCACCCAGATTATTATGATACATACAAAAATATCTTTCTCTAAACATGTTAGAACACTTCACCACTTGAACAGTTCGTACTCGCCTTCACACAGTTTATTATGATACATACAAAAAATATCTTTTTCTAAACATGTTAGAACACTTCACCACTTGAACAGTTCGTACTCGCCTTCATCCAGATATATCAGTCCTCTCTGTGAAGCGTTAAAGCGGCTCCTGTAGCGCGCACCAAAGTCCCTCATAGTCTTTCACTTGATGCGTACAAAAAAAATATCTTTCTCTAAACATGTTAGAACACTTCACCACTTGAACAGTTCGTACTTGCCTTCACCTAGATATAACAGTCCTCTCTGTGAAGCGTTAAAGCGACTCCTGTAGCGTGCACCAAAGTTTTTACCAGGCAGATGCACTTTGCCTACATAGTCTAGCGTTATGATGTTCGGCTCATCCTCATCCTCACTGATCTCTTCGTCTCCTTCTAGGCGGCGAACGTTGTACGTACGAAACTTTTCAAGTTCAGAGATGTGCTTGACACGATCGAGTTCCTCACGCTCGATTCGGTCCAACTCGACGCACAAAGCGTTTTCCTCCTCTGCCCAAGCTGTAGTACCGGGCTGACTCGATTCCGGCTCATCCTCGTGGGAAGCTGTAGAACCGCGTTCGATGGGCCGACTCGATTCCCGGAGAATTAGCGGGTCGTCTCCTTCCTTAAGATTGTAGACCGGACAAGCGGTAGAACAGCGTTCGACAGACTGACTCGATTCCCACATTCCGGGATTATGGCATCCGAGCCAGTGCACGGAAGAATCACAGCACTCGCTGTAACCTTTGTCAACACTCGCGATATGATATTCTAAACCGCCGTTCGAAATCTTAATATCGCTCATGTCCTCCAGACGGTAACCCAACCGGCTAAACATGTTGAATGAGATACGTCTCCCCGCCTCGCGCCCGCTTTATACGCTCGGAATGGAGGAGGGGAACGCACCCTCCCCTCCTTCTACACTATATCCTTCGCCTCGATCCATGAATTGTGAGACGAGTCGAACCCTAACCATTTGACGTACACTCTATTTCCAGAACGTCTGATTATCTTCTCTACGAGGTAAACATCCGGATACGAGGTCTTTCTAAGCTCCTTACCGTAGAAACCTCCCGTGATAGGATTACCTTTCATATCTTCGAGTAGGAAGGTCCTGGGATTAGTCTCGACGACGTTACGTATTTTAAACAGTTCGGTCGACCAGTTCGCAGTATAACCCTTTTCAAAAACGTCCTTATACTTGCTGATACGAACTATATCACCTACTTTAAAAATGTTCGGCGTGGAATCTGACATCTTGAAACGTTTATAGACGGTATGTAAAAGTCTATCATCCTTGACGTCTATAGGCCTCATCTTTATGGTCGAGTGTACTGTACGATTGTATTCGTCCAGTAAGGAATCGATCATATCGATCCATCGATATGAACCTTTAGCCGTGAACCTCCTCCACATCATGTTCTTGAGAGTACGATTAAATCGTTCCACGACGCTAGCCTTGACGTTGCTGTATGTAGAATAATGATTGATTCTCTTTCTCTTCATGAGCGTTTTGAATTCAGGGTTGTAAAACTCTGTACCATTATCCGTTTGGAGATGACGTACGCGAGGTAAACCCGCCTTGTTGAGGAGGAGAGCCATTGCGGCGCTGACGTTCTTACCCGTCTTAGTCTTGACGGGTGCGGCCCAAGCCCTCTTGGAATACACGTCGATGACGGTGAGAAGGTACTTGAAGCCCTTATTCGATCCAGAGTAAGGTATCATCTCCACTAGATCGGCCTGAAGGAGCTCGTTCAAGCCTCGTACGCTAACGTGTCTTCGAGGAAATCGTCGTCTTGCCGGACGATGAAGTTCACGTGCAATCTCCCACTTGACGCCAGACATGATTATGATAAAGTACAGAAGAGATGAACGTCTTTATACGATGATTCCCGCCTCGCGTAATTCCTCAATGATAGAAACGATCTCGTTATGGTGAGCTGAATGACCGGCCTCGGTAGATGCGCGCAAGAGTCGTAATCGATCCACCAATTCGTTAGGATCGTCCCAATAGGTATAATCGACCCCTCGTCCCGACTCCATCTTGTATAAACCCTCACCCTCAAGTTCCTCCTCAAACATAGGTTTGATGATTAACGAATACTTCGATCCGGCTCGCATCTTGATACGAGCGTATGGTTCGTTTCTCAACCGATGCGCGTTCGTTTCTTCAAGCATAGACTTGTATACTTTCAGATCCTCCTTAGTATAATGGGTAGGTGCTCTTCTGAAAAGTAATTCTAATAGCCCTCGAGTATACGGTACCGTCTTATTGTTAAGAAGTATTGTACCGTCTCTCCCGTTGAATACGATACGGCTATCTCCGAGCTTGGTAGAGTCACCTTCATGACGGACTCCGTAGGTCTTATCGGAATGTGCGTGAGATGAATAAAGATAAGTATCCAATAGATGGTTGTTTTCCAATGTCTCAGGTAAGGCTTCCGTCTCCTCAGGTTCCGCGAGCGCCTTCACCATCTTGTTTAGAGGATCCGTGATAGGTTTGAACGTTTCATTCGCGACGTGCTCAGACTCGTGTCGTGCATCACGTAGTTGTTTATACTTTCGTTTAATAATCTTACTAGCTTTTATGATATCCTCCGCAACCTTCGTCGTCATGATGTAAGGTGTGAATGTCTCTCACCGTGAAGATACGGTTCATTATATCTAAACGTAAGTAAAACCTAATTCTACGTGTAAAATCTGAGACGTTGTCGGGCGTTTTTCTATCATGAAAGATATAGAGTCATCTTTGGACACCTCAAAAGGCGGATCGTCGATAATTTTAAGATTCAACAAGCAAATAATATCTTTCAAGTACCGCATATAAAGACTGACGATATCAATCGTCTCAACCTGCTTAATTTCATCAAGAGCGGAGGATCATCGAGCTACCTTTCCGTACTTGGAATTGTACGAGTACCCTAACGTGCCCACCTCTAATCAACATGATTGGACCGTAAAAACGTCAACTTTGCTGGAAAAACCTCGTTACGTTGTTTTCGCGCTTCAGACCGGACGGAAACAACACGACGGCAGCAGATAGAAGTATTTTTGATCATTGTAATTTACGAATGCTAAACTCTATCTAAATTCTAACATGTACCCTTACGAGGATATGAACTTGAACTTTAGACAGGATTCCTTCTCGAAATTATACGAAGACTATGCTAATTTCCAGACTTCGTACTACGGAACGAGCGCCTCTTTACCTTTACTTGATCCTTCCCATTTCAAGTCTCATGCAAACCCATTGTCGTGTTCGATGCAGCCGACAGGAAGATACTCTCAAGGACGGTATGGGACATGCCGTATAACGTTCGAGACGGAGAAAATATCCCGGTAAATACCAAGGCGTTTTGTCTAATCATACACGATAGAGTTGTTCGCTATAACCCTTCAAGCAGTGATGTTAGCAAAATGACATCATAAATGAGGCAACATTGCGCAAAATGGCGGAGGGGAGGTGAAAAGTTCAGTACACGACAATCTATTTAAAGGAACTGAAGAGTTGAGTCGGCTACAGAGTATCAAAACGCCGATAGCGACAAGTACAAAGCTTAAAAAAATGTCTGAGTGCTCAGCGAATGGTTTAAGAATATTAGTTTGATCGGACAAAACTTTTGCGATCTGACCAAGAGTGCGATGCGGAACGATACGAGTTCGGTTATTCCAGCTTTGCTTCATATGATAGTCTTGATAAATGAGTATAAAGAGTGTATTGATTTCAATAAGTTATCATGCTTCTGCGGCCAAGACGAGGTTGACACAGTCAAACGGAGGAAGAAAACTACTGACGCTTCTAAACGTTCACGTGGGAAAGAAGAGTAAAACTACTGAGAAACGAACGAGGAGCCTGCGGTGAATGAAGCTGCAAGACGGGTTGAGTGAACACTTTTAAAAAAAAAAAAAACTTTTTCACAGTTACTTGCAATGTATTAAACTTTTTAACGATTATTCTTAGAAATGTAACGAGCTCTTTTTTAAAATAAAAAGAATTAACGATTAACATTTTTGTTTCTTTACAGGGTAAGGATGCGAGTGTACCCATGACTTTATTATTTAAGGTGATTCCATTTAAATAGTCTAAAAGGTTATGTACCATCATTGGCGCTCTCTTTTCCAAGGCCTGGGTTTCTAACCCCGACTGTTAGTGTATCAGACCGTCCTCTGAGAAGGACAGGTTGTAATCTCAACTGTTATATGCAGCAAACTGTGCTCTGAGAGGTCAGCTTCTAATCCTGACCATTCTCTGAGAGGTTCGTACCAGACTGTACTCTGAGAGGTTCGTACCAGATTGTACTCTGGGAGGTTCGTACCAGACTGTACTCTGGGAGGTTCGTACCAGACTGTACTCTGGGAGGTTCGTACCAGACTGTACTCAGGGAGGCTCGGATTATTGTGCCAGACTGTACTCTGAGAGGTCCGGGTTATTGTACCAGACTGTACTCGAGGAGGTCCGTACCAGACTGTACTCTAGGAGGTTCGTACCAGATTGTACTCTAGGATGTCAGGTTATTGTACCAGACTGTTCTCTGAGAGATCCAGATTATTGTATCAGATCAATTCTTCTGTCTTGTTCAAGCTCTTGACGACTCGTTCCGTTTAAGAGAGGTCTCTAACTATTATACAGATAAAACATTCCGCAATGATTTCCCTGGGAGCATATCCGAATCGTTCAATACTCTCTCAGAGGATTAACCATAATAAGAAGGTATTTCAATTTTATAATGAAAATAGTTACTGTTATAGAAACGCGCTCTTAATTCTCGGCAAGAATAAGGCGGAGAGCTTTGCTATGTGTGTGCAGCGTCAGAGGGTTATTTCAAATTTAGCATTCATGGAATGTTAGTCTAAAGGGTAGATAATCCAGATTTTACTTTAGTTTGACGCATCAAACTCTTGTAACCATCTATCTGCAATAATCTGCCAAAATAATGGTAAAACAGTGTATCTATGGATTTTCGAGCTATGGATCATATTCCAATCTTGTTTCCCACGTGTGTCAGAGGAAGGATATTGGGTTGAGAACATCATATGGCGATTATATTGTGACCAGCAAGAAATATTTAAGAAGCAATGTGACCTCGACTTCTGTATTCCACATCATCTGTAAAAATATAGCTGAAGAAATACATGAATATCAGAAGAAATTTTAAACACGTATAAACTTTTTGCAACAAAAATTATATACAAAGTTTTTATCATGTATGATATTTATATATATATATATCGAATGGACCAGGTGCATAAGCATTGCTTAACTATCAGATATTTCAAAGTTGATCTAGTGGCTTCTCTACTTAAGATAGTTCTCTATAAAATAGACTGTGAATTTTCAACGACAGAGGACCCAGAGGATCGGTGGTCAATTTTCATTATAAATATTTTTTAATTATCATCATTTGTTATAGTGTACATATAATTACATATTGTACAATCATATAGTACCATTTAAATATAACATTACTTTGCATCAGTGTTGTTAACGAATAAATTGCTTAGTTTTGGTCTTAAAAAAATCACTCTCTTTCCTCATCTTTGAAGGCTAGTTGTTAATATGGTATTGTCAAGCGGACCATCGTGGTCCCTATGGTCTTTCGGGTCTCCGGACTGTCATCTAAAAAACGGGACAATTCAAGAAAACCGGACTTTGGCAACCCTAGTTTATAATATGAAAGCATTTACAGTATTACACTAGGAAAAATAAACCAAATAAGACATTTCTAGAATGCACATTTTAGTTACTGCAATCAAATTTTATAAAAAACTTAAATTTAGTTGCATGATCACAATGCGAGTTTATTTGATTGAAAAATGCGTAAAGCACACACAACAGAGAAAAACGAATAAATAGGCTTTTACTAAAGAACATAAGACCAAAGAGTTCTGAAAAATAAAATAAATCCATGCAAACAAGTACCAGGAGACAGTAAAATGTAGTCTAGAAGAGTAAACTAAAGCAGCTGGAGTTATGCTTGAAGGGCCAATGTTAGTTTTATACTTTGGTGTTATTTACAGCCCGATAAACCCCAAACACTATACAAGCCTGCTTGCGAAAGATCCTGCTATATGGTCATGTATGTGCCACCAACCACCTCGGTACGTTACAAACATGCCTTGTCTGAGTGATGATCCTTTCTCTAGACGTACAAATGCTCTCTCTTTATTACATCGAGTTTGGTTTGCGAGCTGATCTGATGTGGCGTATGTCGCCTTACGTCATATTCCCCGGAATCATGTTGCTATTTTTTAAAATCATTATTAAACTATCATGAATGTTTTACTTGATTTTCTCTCTTTTTATAATTAATCATGAAAAACTCACATCTTACTTTGAAAAACGCTCAACAGTATGAAACAAGCTGGGTATAGGGATTTTTAAGCAAAGGAGCATGTGGACACGTATGTTTCACATCACTCACAATAATAATAATAATATATAATAATAATAATCATATAATAATTAATATAAAACATACCATACACCATCACCATGCCAAGTACATTAAAATTCATTTAAAAAAATAAAATCACTCCCTCCAAATTGAGCTTTTTCATGTTTCTTAACTCTTTTAATAGTCAAATTAAAACTGCATTTTTGCTATGTTACTGTATTTGTATAGTGGTTTCTTAGTCCGGCAATGGTTTTAAATTTTATTAATCTTTATTTTATGTTTCTAGTTTCAGGCAGAATTTTGTGTGCTGAAATAGGATTGATAAATAGACTGAGAACATTTCATTGTAGCTCAACATATCAAGGTTTTGATGGGATCGATAAAGCCGTTCTTAAGATAGTGATATGCAAATATGAGGCTACAAACCTCTCAGCTAAACGCTAATTTTCCTCGCATTTTTGGGAAGTTGAACACATAAACTAATGGCATCATCTTTGATACATATAAGCATATATTTTTATCCAAGATACTGAACATTAATAAAATTCGAGCTAAGGAAAATAATATTCATGAGAAAATAATAATTATTGTTAAAGAACCAATAAATAAAAGATCGCATCGTGGTAACATTTTGAAGGCAAATATGGGAACATTTTTTTCAAGTACCACAGATGTGGCAATGAGAAGTGAGATTCACCACCCATGTAAAAATTAAAAAAGAAATTGATTGCTCAATTGAAGATTACAAACAACACACTACTGTTGAAGAGTTTATTAAAAACATGTACGTTTGAAATTATCTGATGCAAGTGTGAAATATTCAAATTGAAATGTAAACAAGTTTAAAATAAATTTGACATCATATGTGTGACTGGTTTCAGAAACATTGGCTAATTATGAACTCAATAACTTGAGGATACTTCCAATGATTATAGAAACATCAAATTGCAACCAGCACAGCCGTCAGGAAAAAGTGTATTTCAATGTGAAAGCTGGCAGCTCAAATTAATTACACTTTCATAGTCACTTTGTCATAATTGTATGTCCATTATCCAATTGAGGCGATTGGCAACAAGGGTGCCCAACCCAGGTACGTGGGGTTATAAAATTAGGACAAAATTGGTTGAAATGCGTTAATATTCACAATAATACGTTGAGGCCCCATTTAAAATATCCATTCTAATTCGTGTGTGTGTTTTTTATATTTAAACTTTCTAACGTGATTACCATTTGTTAAACACACGTGCGATGTTGTCATACTTAATCAAATTGTTTCTATCCTGGTTGTGTAAAAATTGTTAGTAAAAACATCACTGAAAGCTATAACATGCTTTTTTTTCTCTTAAACTACGTGTGACAGTCAATGGTTAATTGTTTTACAAACAGCCGACATCACAGTTTGTCTTACACAAGTAAATAATTGACTTGCACTGATTTTAAGTTTAAAAACTTGGACAATGTTTACGGGTCATTAGATGTCCCGACCACACAAAATTACAGAGTTTGTTGACAATGATAAACACAATTCTTAGAGGTCGAAGCCGTAAAGAAACCCCCATTGCTTTAAAATCTGTCTGTGAGGAAACCAAACAAACAAGATAAGTTGCACACAGTAGAGAACGCGTCACAAAACAATCGTGCAGACAAAAGAGTTGCGCAACTTTACGACTAGAAGTGAAGGAGGAGGTTGTCTGTTGTTATCCCAACAAGTCTTGAGACAGTGGGCGCAAGGAGATGAGTTACCGTAGAGTATGCCTTGAAGTCTCCCAGACTCTCGTAAACACCGAGATCTTATGTACGGCCAAATGACGCCAATCGGCTTCTTCCTCACAGCTTCGCTGTCAGACTGGGCACGTGCGTAGATAGCAGTAGAGCTTTTAACTTCTGAGATAAAAGGAACGAGTTCGATTTCTAGCAGATCCCCACCAGTGGTTTAATGGTCTAGCGTAGGTATGTCAAACTTTAAGCCTGATCCATGATTATGTGCAACCCGATCATTCTTTCTAAAAATATTGTAGAAATACACCAATTGGGATGGGGACATTTAAACATTGGGTATTATTTAGAGTAGATAATCCCAAGTAGTGGGTTTTTTAGCACCACCGTTTTACTATCCATTCGAGTTATACTTATGCCAGTGTACTAATTATTTCAATGTGATAGCGAGGAGGAAGGTGGAATTTAAAGTAAGTGTACCCACAGTTGCGTGGAGGGATAGTAGAAAAACCATTTAGGAAAAATACTCCTCAGTACATCCAACCGGGATTCTAACCCTAATCTCCCCGTAATCGGCAGGCCATTATTCTATTTATTGCTGGAATGACGCCTTAAGCCATGTGGCCATCTAAGCGGGTAGCAAGTAGAATTGGTGTATCAATTTTTTTAAATGTATTTCCTACTTTTTTTTTACCATAATTCCTAATTAGCAGATAATTAATTTGTGTCAAAATATAATTTCCTCCAGTTTTTGGCCTCTGTTTAATTATTTCATGCTTTTCCTGCAATGCAATGTTGTTCTACCCATTATTATTTACGTAGCTGGGTTAAATCACGGAAAAAACAAAAACAATAATTATCAATACCTCAATACTTGATCTAAAATGATTCAAAAATGAGGTGGCCCAATGGCTAGATAATTTTATAATAAAGGAAATTGATAAAACTAAAGAAATAGGAAAAATAAACTACTAAGAATAAGAATAAATTTGATGAAGAAAGCCCACCTAGGGAAAGAGGAAAGATGTGGGAAGAATCCAATGCACAAAGGTGACATCTTCTTCCTTTCTTCTGTCTTCTATAGTAGAAGTAGTCACACACACATTTTAAACACAAATATAATAATATTTCGGCATTGTTGCCTTTATCAAACACAAAGAAGAAGAGAGTACAAATGACACAATACTTGATCTAAAAGCGCGAATAAAATAGTTTGAGTAACCTTGAATACTACATTAATCCATAGTTTGTATTAAAATAGAGGCATAAAATGAAGATATTCCAACTAATAAATGTGTTTTGGACGCCATATATTAGTTCAAACACCGAGGGTGATTGCAAGGGGCTTAATAACAGAGGAGATTGAAAGGCAACTTGGTGTGAGTCCTTTATAGTGGCCAAGTAAATTGAAATACAACCAACTATGTGACGAAATGCCACAGTATTTGGACTTAACTTATAAATACATCAAAGATTTTTTTCACCCGCCCATTTCAAAGCACATTTAGAATTTCAAATTTCAAGTCCCATGTTTTTAAATTAAGAACCGGTCAATACCATATTGACAAACAAAATGAAATGAAGATAAAATGCATCTGTATCAATGAAATAATATTAATTAACATTAAAGGAAGACACAACTTTATAGTTTCACAAGAACCATTGCCAGTTACTAGAAAGACACACAACGTTTAGCAACTGTCACGGGTAGGGGAATTTCTCCTTCAACGAGCATACAAGCTGCAAATCAATTAAGAAGACTTCTCTAGGGTACCCTCCCCCATTCCTTCTCTCACACACATTTCGAATGGCAAAGAAGAGAAGCGCCACTTCCTCACCACCCCGTATACCACCCTCCCACCCCCGGGAGTCCTAGTTAATTTGTTACATCCCTCCAGACCGTATAGGATCTACATATAAACATAAGACACAATGATGGCATGACGCAACAGACTTAACATGGAACCTAATAACCATTGTCTGGGGAATAGGAGAGGGAAAGGGGAAAGTGGGGGGGGGGGGGGTGACGTTTAGTGTCCTCAAATACTTGCTACATTCGTTAGGGGTGTACAAAAACACCGTTTTATATCAAGGTAGTCCTTCGATATTGCCCGTTTGACTTTGACGGTGAAGTTGCAGGATTCAACTATAACCCGATTTTCAAAAGAAAGGGCCTTTTTGACAATAATTTTTATAGTAATTTAACTGTTAGTGCTAATTTAGTGGTAGTGATATCAGCTGCAGATTTACAAAATCACCTGACGTACAAATATGTGAAAGTAGATCTAGTTACGCCAGAAACTATGAAAATTGGACTAAGCCCTATGGATTAAATTAATACTGTCTCAGACTGGCCCTGGTATTAGTTTTTGGAGAGGGGCACTGATATTAGTTTTTGGATGCGTTACGTATATTTTTAAAATATAGTTTCTATGTGTTGGTTTCCTATCCCTTTAAAAAAATAAGCAGTGAATATACTTTTTAAGAAATCGCCTTCCTTATCTTGTTCACTAAGATATTGCAGTTTTAGCAGCTGTTTGCAGGATTACCAAATACTCCTAATTTATTTTTTTATTGGTTATGGTAAGGGTGCCGTGTATTTTGGAATTACCAGAAGCTGGTACTTTTTATGGGAATTTGGGGGTAGAACATAAATCATATATGACTATACATTTTCCCATATAATTTTGTTAATGAGGTATAACGACAGTGTCTTTAAGATCCAACTTACCGGCCAGACTAGTAACGGATAGATCTATATGATAGCTTTAGTAAAAATCGGAAAGCAGTAACTGTTAGTAAGACAGGGTACAAAAACAAAACTCTCTAAATGAAAGCGTATAAAAATAAAAATCGACTAGGGCTACTTCATAAAAAGTTGTGTCTGGAGACTGAGGATCCCAACATGCTAAACGTGGCAACCCCGCCAAAAATTAGACGGGTGGCAGCGCTATCCAGCTCATTACTAGCACTGATTCATTTTGGTAAATGGTTATAAAAAGAGTCTGTGGTTACATCTCAACTACATTTTGCAAATATGATGTTATATTTGTGTATTAGCTAATGGACTTTAGTGGGATGGTAATAGGAAGATATGTATCACATACAATAATAGTCTATAATTAAGTAGAGAAACTAACCATATATACCCTATCCATACACTACCTGCAAATTATAACTTTTGAACGGTCCTAATGATCTTTGTGTCGACGGACCTATAAAACCCAACCAACAATAATATAAAATAATATAACTTTTGACAAATCGAATAGATACTTATAAAACAATACAAATAATGCTGTTGAAGAGTGTTACTATTGAGAGAGAAAAATTAGCATGCCTTCATAATGCAATTTCAATGTTGATTCACTAAAATTACCTACTTCTGCTATTCAACTTTAGATGCTCTAAGCTTACCTTAGCATTCCGATTTCACAAAATATGCTCTAAGTAACTAAGATGCTTACCTTACTATTGCGATTACACTATAAATACTCTATAACTACATTCAAAGCATATCCCTGAATTTTGATAATATAACTAGATTTGCACATGCAGCTTAGAGCTTCTAATATGGCCATGATGACTATTTATGGGTTTTCCTGTGCATCTAGTATAATCTAATATGGTCACCATTATGATAAGGACTAGATTTACATATAACGTATAGCTAATATTGGCACGATAATCATACAAGTCTGCCTGTGCAGCTCGTAGGGGATAGTAAGGCGTCGTTATGCTGATTATACATAGATTTGCTCGTTGTGTGTAAGTCCAATATGGGCTCCATGATTAATATGTTGAAATTAACATGTGTAACGGTGTAGTATCATTGACATGAAAAGATTTAAATATATATACATGTATGCATACAAATTAGTGCAGTCTGTAGCTTCTAATATGGCCATAATAATTATCATGCAAGGATATGATTGTACAGATCGTAGATACCATATACGGCCAAGATACTAATCACACATGAGTTTTCATATACGGTTTGTAGAGCCCAAATTTGTACCCTATGGTATACATGGATTTGCTTCTTCTGTGGCTTGTAATAGGACTACACACAGATGGAGATGTCGTACTATAGTCAAGTTGAGCGGCACTTTGTCCAGCCTTGTCAAACAATCACACCCAGGCGTAGCCAGATAATGGCCACCCGTATTTACACGCAACACATACCACCTCTGCGACAAATAATACACCCACGAGACAGGCACATATTTTCCAAGAGTCTGAAACAAGCCAACTGACAGGACGCAGTAAAGTGCACTTGCAAGAGCTCATCTACATAAGAATAAAACAAACCTTCTATTTTCTTCCCCGGGACATATTCCCGTAACTTCTCACCTCCTGGGACCACTTTTACAGAGAGAGAGATATTAACATAGCTGGTGTATTTGGTTATTTTGATTAGAACTGTGTTGTCTAGTGAACACAAGCTTCCAACTATTGCATACAAATACTAGTATATTTAATTGTGTTGATGTTATACGGCACATGGCACAGTTCATATGAGATATTATCTGATACACAAGTCATTCGTCACACAATTTTAGATGTAAGAATAACTTTTTTTTTTGCCCAACGCGTCACTACCCGTTTGGAGTGTATTCATACATGAATTACGATACTTTAGCTATGGAAAAAAGTAGAATTTTTAGGAAACATAATTTCAATTGCATGGATAGGAAAAGGGGAAAACCTTTAAGAAAAGATAAATCCTCACTTATACCCGACCAGGATTCGACCTCAAACATCATAGGTAATCCAGTATAACACGAGTGATGACCATGCGACCATTGAGTGGTGTGTGGTATGTGGTGAGGGGTGCGAATGGGTGCTTAGTCGACTAAACTACCCGAAATAATAAACACGGGTTCAAAGGTTTCAACTTCATCTGGTCTTGTTTGACGGCTCTAACTCCAGGCAAACGCAGGTACATTAAATTTATATATATGTGTGTTAATTAGCAATAAGAGTTACTGACCGTTCGGGTTATAGGCCTGTGTACTAATTACTCTAATAGGGTAGGAATGAGGAAGGTTTAATTTAGTGAAACTGTTGACTTAGTTTAATGATTGGCATGTGGTATAAAGCGTCAGGGTCGTTGTAGACTGGGTTGTCAGTGACGGGGAGGGGAGGTCAAGGTTTGAATTTCGACCAAGGGTTGTTTTCTCATCCTAGCTT
Organism: Timema cristinae; assembly: GCA_039000515.1. Taxonomy (NCBI): domain Eukaryota; kingdom Metazoa; phylum Arthropoda; class Insecta; order Phasmatodea; family Timematidae; genus Timema; species Timema cristinae. The sequence goes on from JBCFYV010000001.1 coordinate 56,670,667, forward strand.
ATAATATTATCTTCTTCTAAGTAACATTTCTCATTCCTGCTGCTTAAGATAAAGCTGTTAAAAAACCCATAGTTTATTGAATCGATTTTTTTTAATATGGCCTGTATCGATGGTCGTATGGTATAACAAATCACTCTCGTGGATGATCAATGATGTTGAGATCGAGATTCTAATCTTTGTCGAGGTTACTGAGGGTAGTTTTTCATATATAATCTACCACTCTTTCTCTCTGTCTCTCTTCAAAAATTCGGGTGCATTTAACTCAAAACGCTACCTTCCTCATCAGTATTATATTAATGTAATTAACGCGAATGAGAAACAATATACATTTTAAGCACAGCAACCAGACTACCGATTGTAAAAATTATCCTCATCAAAACGGATCGAACACAATTTCACGGTGATAAATTTTAGTCCCTCTCAAGAATCGAACTTAGTATCACTATATACATCAATGAAAAAGTTAAGGCCTCAGACATTTTGTATAAGTTAAAACATTGACGTTACTCGCCGAGTTAAGGCGTCAGGATCATTGAAACAGTCAATTATTTTTATCTTATGTATACGACTTCAAGGTTAAACCACCGAACAGATGTTCAAATCGCCTTACAAGTAACGCCGACTAGTCAAGAAGTACCGCCCATAAGTAACCATATTATATTGTATTTTGTATTGATCCTTGTACTACTCCGAGTCAATCAAGCAACACTCACCTCAAACTACCCCCACCGGCAAAAAGCTCTTAATAACATCCGACAAAACAAGTAACAGTTTAACTGCCAAGCCTGCCGGCCATAATGCTAGATTCACTACCATCCTTCCCCCCCATAACCAACCTATATTGTGGAGAGATTGTGAGCCATGCAAATCAACTATACCAGTCTTGCGCAAAGAAACAAACAGTGCTTTTGCCCCTGACATCAGAAATTACTTTTTTTTTAGCACCACGTCTTACTATCGGTTCGGGCTATTCGCCTCGCAACTTACTAACCATCTGGATTATCCACATATTTACACTAAAGGGGTATCAGGAGGGAGGTGTAATTTATGGAAACTATAACAATATTCAGGTGGTATAAAAGGGGGAGAGGGGAGAAACATTATAGGGGGAAAAAAAATAGTACATCGCCTGGGATTCGAACTCAAATATTCCCATCTCGTAAAGCCAGACAGGATGGTTCCCAAGTCTTCCTCTACGTTCCCGCCGTGGGATTCAAAAATAATTAATTTAAGGCGACAACACACTCAACGATTTAAAAAAACTCAAAACAAGATTGTAATACAAAACCATAAATATATGAACATAGGCCCTATATTTTACTCTTTTTAGCGCCGCATCTTTTTTAAGCACCCCATCTTACTACATTCGGGTTATATGCTTGTATAATAATTACGCTAATAGTTTAGGTATGAGGAAGGTTGAATTTAGAGGAAGAGTATCAGAATATGCACGGGGAGAGAGAGTGGGAAACCATTTAGGGAAAACCACCCTCCATACATTCAAAAGGGACCAAACTACGATCTCCCTGTCATTGATAGTCTGACATTTCGATAGTAGCGTCTAAGACCATGTGGCCACTGAAACAGATAAATATATATTAATCTTGTAGGTATCAACTGAGTTCAAACCAAGGTCTCCTTGCCTAATGGCCAAGATGCTAGATGGAAAGGCGGTAAAGTTCGGTACGGATTTATTTATATTCGTAAATAGTTATTTTACTTGTTGTTCCCGAAATCAATCATAAGCAAATGATGTTAAAATTTTGCTCCTAAGTGATTGGAAGGTCGCACTCCCATCTCTAACTCTGGAGCACAAAGTTTAATCTCCTCTCAACTTGTGCAATGGAGTTTCATTTTACAACATAGCGTTTCTATTATTTATCTACAGGCAAACAACAATATATTTCCCTTGAAATTCAACTTCCATATTGTGTTAATTATATTAGTTCACAGGAAGAAGGATAAGCAAGACTAAAATAAATAATACATTGTGTATAGAATTGAATGAGATACAATACTTATTTGCGTGGTTATATAAGAGAATTAAGTTTAGTTTTAAAGTAAAAACTCACTTTGTTGTGGGCTCCGCCATTAAGCCCCAGTGAGTGTCAACTAATGTAGTTCCAGCGTTGTTTTAAATGTTGATTTATTTTTACAATTTTATGATTCTAGATGTCCCATTACTGTGTCAGAAAATTTAAAAAATGTGTGGAAAATGTGCATAATTTACATGAAATCAAAAAATCTAGCTCTGGTGCAATCAGTTTTTTTTATATGTCTTACCGTTTAGCCACAAGAGGCCTCCTAAGAAAGGTCCGTACTGACTTTAAAGTTGTTCCGCCATTTTTAATTTTTGGGGGGGGGGGGGGGGTTGAAAATTAGTTTTTGTTTACTTTTTGGAATTTTCCCATCGGTTACAAGCTAGAAGCTAGAAGTTTAACAATTTCAAGTTTCTAGCTCATCTGGAAGTGGGTAAACATTAATGTCAGTGAGTGAGTCAGCCATGTGGCATTATAGTAAAGTGAAGTGAAGTGAAGTGATAAGCTAGATATTTAAAAGAATTGACCTCCCCTCCCCTTTCACGAGCACGCACACGCACGTGCGCACCACACACACACACACACACACAATAGTAGGATTATGTTGAACTACATCCGAGCTATAGGTATTAATAAACATTAATGTATTATTTATAACACATAATATATACATATATAATCATGCTTTTCCATTAAAATATAGGAAAGAAACTGTGCATATAGCTCAAAAAAACATCTACGTACTTAATCCATCCTCACTAACTCTCTTCACACTTCCCTAGTCTTACATACTTCCTTCGCTTTAACAACATCAATACACCAAGTAATAGCATGCATGCTCTTTCATTCTTAAAACTGTTCATGTTTCTCTTTTTTCACAAATTCGTCTACAACATTTAGACACATCTTAGTTGGCTTAACCCTTCCTTTTGAAAGAGATAAAATGAAGTGAACAAATAAATATAAATATGCTACCTCTTTACAAATATCAAAATAAACAAAAGGATATAAAAATGATTCAAATTTAAAATAAAAATCTCTTATTAAGTTGATCGAGGAAAATTATTTACTACCTAGAATGACAACCAATTATGCCTTTATTGCGATACATCACACGCTGAATAATGTAATGAGTAATATACTAACAGATATTAATGTTGTCATTGAACAAAAAATAATGTTTAATAAACTTCAACACAACTTGACGTTGGACTAAATCATTCTGTAATTATATTTACTTAGGTTCCAACCTCGAGGTGGATACTAATTTACATCTCTAGCATGTAAACACTTTAATTTTAATTATTTAAAAAAACTTAAGATGATTTTGTGGTTACATAGCTTACATTTATAAAAATAAATAAGTAAATAATTACCCAATACCATGTGGAGCATAACATACATTTCATGTTAACTTTAGAAGGATTTATGAGTTTTGGTGAAAGACGTACTAAGGCGTCATTTGGTCTCACTTTATAAATTAAGGACAGAATACATATTGTGTTTATTAGTGTCTACGATCCTTATGTAACGTTGATTGACATCAACATTACAAGCATGAAGGATATACTGGCGAATGAACACTATTTCAACAACACCGAAGAATAAACAATATTGTACTCACCAAGAAGTGCCCCGTTTCTCGGCTAGGGTGTCTCGACTCTCGTTAAACAACATCCCTGTTCGCGAGCACTTTTCTGCACCGAGTGTGAAAAAAGACTAAACGAGTGAAAGGTGTGGCACATTGAGCGTGAGGTCGCCCGTTGCATCATGGGAATAACCTCGTGATAGACACGTGATGTTCTACGCGCCCCTCCAATGATCTAGTTGTTTCCTTTAGTGACTTACGACCCCTTCCCTCTGTTCCGTGTGATTGTTCTTTGATGTTCTTTTGTTTCCCCTATGTTCCCCTCCCCTCAGAGAATAACGGTTTATATACGGGTTCTGTTTGTGTTGTAAACTTACTTCTTGAATCAACCGTGTCGCTAGACACTTGCTCTAGGATGGGATTTTTTCCCAAGGTATATACAAAATTAATTGTGGGCTTACTTTCTGTCATTTTTGGGTTAAATCACTATTTTTTGTAGACATGATGAAATTACGTAGTTCAACGTGTCGTAATATATTTTATTACAGGTTAAATGTATATTGGGAGTTATTGCCCTTCCGGCGTTGTAAATAATGGTTAAAACCATGAGGGACATTATCTCTTTGTATTTTTTTGATCTTACATCTTTTAAGGCGTAATGCCTGGATAATATGGGAAATGTTTATAGCCCTTAAGGCTAAATATTGTTTGTACTTATTTTTTTGGCCAAGTACATGATTTACTATCTCCTTTTAAAAGATAGATTTTGGTTGCCACAAATAGTTGTGTTTTTAAATTGAATTTTCTAAGTCATATGATTCAATCCGATTTTGAAACGCGGATTGTTGGCCTGTGGCAGCTAGTTATTGTTGTCATTATTCTGAGGGTTGCCACGGAGACCCATAGAGAAGTTATATATTAATCTAGGAAATAATTGTTAAAACCTATGTTGTTATGGCAACGGTAAAACAGTATTATCATGGGCATAACCCTATCTTCTACGTATATATATATATTTATTCATTGTTGTTACTTACATTTGCATATATCTATTGTTATCTTTTCTAATAAACATTCTTATAACCTTTTAATTTACTAATTCTAGGTAAATAAATTATAACTTTAAACATAAGATTCTCGACCTTCTCCCCTTTGCTCATAGTACCAACATGGCGGATGATAGTTAAGGGGAGTTCATGGAAGCAAGATTGTTGTATAAGCCAAAGAGAAAGGCCTATTCACTTTTATGCAGTCCTATCAGCTCCTCTGCAATTTATCATTTGTTATTGTTTATATGTTTATTTTGCTTTTGTGTAATGTGCGCCTGCCCTTATCTATTAGAGGATAAGGAGGGCGGTACACTTAAAAACCATCAGCAAGAAGCCCTCGCAGCGGCTATTGTAAAAACACTCGCGATAACACCAGCAAACACAGTGAACGTGTATTCAACACTCGGACACAAATAAATAAATATATAAACGCTATTTACGAATAGCAAGTAAATTAAGATTAAAGAATTATAATATATAAATACTTTTTTAAACACAACATCCTACAAATCATTCAGGCTATACATTAATTTTCACTGATGGGGCAGGGGCATGGGGAGGGGGGACGATGGTGTGATGAAAGGGCCCTCGAGAAAAAGCCAGTGTTTTTGCAGTTATATGGCAAAAAAATCTTTTGGCCAAACTAAATAAAATATTGCTCCAGTAAAAACATAAAATTTAATTTTCCTTGAATGGTGACCTCAATATTTCTTGAATATCTGTCAAGAATATCCTGGAATTTAATGAAATTTTTTTACCTTCAATTAAAGAGTGTGTTGGATAAAGCCACCATGCTCATGACAGATATTCAACAACTGTTGATATCAACACCTGGAGAAGATTAAACTCTTTGTTTATATTGGAGAAATATTTTATTTATTTTAGCCAAAAATATGTTTTGTCATAAAAACTGCAAAAGCACCGTCCTTGTCTCGCGTCACTTTCCATACCAACTTTATTTATTTAGATTAAATGTAAATCCCTCTTTTTATTTTTAAATGAAATAAAAGTGAGAAGTTATTTAGGAGAATCCTTTTTTAAAACATTCAGTCAGGATTCTTGCCATGACCTTCTCGTTACCGGCAAAACAAACAGTACGAGGACATCTTTGCTTATCCAATTTTTGTTTGTGTCTAACATCTACGTTTTTCTACTGATTTATTGGCATTTTTTGAAATGGATGTAGCTACCGTTTATGTTGTTGTTTTTGTTGTTGTAAGGTTCACACAAGCAAAAATATTGCGTATCGAACATGCAGGGACGAGTGGACAGCTATTATTATAAGTCTCGTTACTGCGTGAAGTTAAATGCGAGGTCGCGACACCTATACTTGATGGCCAGATTAGAAATCGCGAAAAATAATATTTCAGCTGACAGTGGACAGGTAAGAGAGAACAATCGTTAATAACGCACAGTTCATTCTACTAATAAAAATAAGCACTTGACATTTTCTTGGTAACTTTCCAAGATAATAGCTCATTCAGTATCTCCCACGTAATGTAATTTAATTTAACGGCGCAAGATATACAAGTATTATACGTCTATTGTTTTTTGCTTCACGTGTACAAAAACTATCCATTATTTGGAATCCATTGTATTTGTAGAATTAGAGATATACTATTTGTGTATTTAAATAAATTCAGTTTTCAGTTTTAATGCAGAGGTGAGTAGAGAAAGGGGGGAAACACATAAACAAAGGGGAAGTTGCAATCAAACTAACTTGTTTTGAACATTTTAGAAAACATTCTAAATCAATCTTTAGTAAGGAGTGAATAAATATATGTTAAGCTTTATATATTGTTATTTAAAAATTGAAAAGATATAATTTCAAATTAAAGAATGTATAAATGTGGATACTAAGAATAAATCCCTGTACAACAGAAGACCCTAAACAAATTATTTACACTCTTGGAATAACACTTATCTTATATCAAACTTTCATTAAATTTAAAATATTTACTGACTAAATAATTGGACATTTAAAAGAGTCAAATGGTCAAACTATCATTCACACAACATATTAAAACTCTTATGTAAGCATAGTTTAATATAAGAATGAAAAATAAATCTTATTTAAAAACAAATTGAGAAGTTAACTTTATTTTAACTTGTTTTAAATACGTTTTATTTTTCATTCTTGTATTAAACTAAATAGTTTGACCATTTGACTCTTTTAAATGTCAAATTATTGAATCAACAGCTATTTTAGATTCAATTAAAGTTTGATATAAGATAAGTGTGGTTCCAAGAGTGTAAATAATTTGTCTTTGGTCTTCTGTTGTAAAGGGATGTATCCCTAATATTCACACTTATAAATAATTTAATTTGAAATTATGTCAACTCAATTTTTAAATAACAATATCTAAGTCTTAGCTTATATTTTGTTTCATACAAACTGTGTCAAAAGGAACGCGAAGATAGGCAATACCCTTGACGTGAATATTGTGCAGGACTAGTCCGTTCAACCTGAATGTGCGTGTATTATTGAGAGTTTTTCAGCTATGTACACTTCTATTACCCCGAAAGGTAACAGTTTTTCCTTTATAAATTACACTATGGTCCTACCTTGTACACAATGAAATAAAAGAAGCAAGTGTAAGCTCACTACATTTCAGGGTACCTAATAATAATAAGAGGTGACCTGGTGGGTTAGGGGTAAGGTGTCGGACTTCTGTGTTGGGTGTCCGGAGTTCAATCCCCAGTCCCAGCATAGATTTGTGTGTAACGCCAGGCCGCCACCATGGTTAGGATCCCAAGTTAAACTGTGGGTCCTCCATTTCATCTCACAATCACCCAACCACTTCACTTTAGCGTGAGTATAACCCGAACGGGTAGTAAGACGCTGTGCTGCTAATAATAATAATAATAATAATAATAATAATGCTTTGTCTGGGCTGCATCAATATGTAGTTCAGTATGTGTGAAGATTAGCCAGTACTAATGTACTGATACCCAGGGAACGCTCGAATGTACTATTCGTACATAATTTCCGTGGAGGCTCTTTCCATGTCCCGATGAGATGAGGTGATGATAGCGAATATGAAGGAGTAGAGCAAGAGAATATCTTAACCTAACGTAAGCCTAATTAACCAAGCCCTAGTTGCCATGGGAGCAATTCCCCTTCCAAGGAGAGTCCCCCGATACCAATTGGAGAACGAACCCATGACCACGAGGTCGGTTACCTTTCAAGGTAGTTAACATTACTAGTGGGTCAGTGCCTAAGGATCCCGGGTTTGATTCCCGGCTTGTACGGTTGGTCTTTTTCCCTTTAGGAGAATAGTCCCAATAGTCACCAGGATTTGGTTAACTAGGCTTAAGTTAGGTTAAGACTCACCCCTGCTCCACACCTTCATAATAATTATCATCACATCATCTCATTACGAGTACGACGTGTAGACAAATAAGACAACCTCCTATGTGTACCCTGGGCAACGTTCTGTGCCACAAGAGCGGCTAATAATCTACATATAAGACAACCTCCCATGGTGTACCCTGGGCAACGTTCTGTGCCACAAGAGCGGCTAATAGTCTACACATAAGACAACCTCCTATGGCGTAACCTGGGCAACGTTCTGTACCACAAGAGCAGCTAATAGTCTACACATAAGACAACCGAACCTGGATGTCAAAGTTCCTCCCGGTCATATGTGTCATACGATAAAAACCAAAAAAATCCGAGATCCTTAGCTATTTTGATAGTTTTGATATCCAACCGGGTGATTGAATTTGATCTAAACTTTAGATATTGATTTTTAAATATTAGAGTTTACTCCTCTATAAATTTACTGTGAAACAAAAAAATGTTAATATATTTCTTGTGTCACATTCTCAACTATAGTTACATTAACTTTTTAGAATTTATTTTGGTTGTATTTTCCCTTTTATTAGCGGATTTTTATTGAACAACAAAATATAATCTTACAGTCTCTGTTTACAAAACAAGTTTATAAAATATAGGTAAATAGAGTGTAATTTCCCAGCTCACAGCTATTCATTCTTTAGGACTGCTTTAATATTCGCGAAGATATTTATTTTCTTTTAATTACATGGTACTGTTATTTCTCTCTCGTCTCTTCAATAATTTCATCTCGACATTCCTACTGTAGATGAAGAAAGTTAGTGACGTAGTATCCGTGTCTCTCCTTCATCGTGAGTTTCCTTTTTCCGAGTATTTCTGAAGGGGAGAAAAGCTACCCTCGCTTGGAAAGCCGAAGTCAAATTAGCTATCTTAAGGAGACGCAAGGGAAAGAAAAATTGAAAGGGGTGTGGGGAAAGTAGAGAATAAAGTAGAAGGACAAAAGGAGATTAAAATATTAGCGAGCCATAGAAAACGAAGTTGAGAAGTTTAGGAATTGGCTGCAACCATGTCACAAAAGGAAATATATTATAATGGAGAGAAACATTAAATTATTTTAAGGAAATGTTGCACTTTAACTAAAGATAGTTCTATACATTTTAAAGTTAGCATACTCATTCTATACTGTTCATAGTTCTCTTCCTTTTCGTCACAATTCTACATCTTGTGTATTCTCTTCACACATTATATCAAATGTTTGCTCGACGTTCAAGCATTTTGTATGTTAGGCGAATTTTTAAATGTTTTAATAAACATTTAGTTTGCGGATTTAATACAAATCAGGATGCTATGTAAACATTTTATATTAGATGCCGATATAAGATTTATTTGATCAGATCAACCAATGTTTACATTTTCTTCTATTTCTATATCAAAATTATCCCTAAAAAGTGGCACCTACAGAAACATAGATTGGTAAACGGATACAAAAAGGTATATTTTGCAACTATGTGTAATGTCGGACAAGTACAACTATTACATTTAGACCCAAAATAATCTTGAGATGTATCTTACAACATTGGGTAGGCATGATCGAATAAATGTAGTGTACAATATCAATGAACCAAAAGAGATTTAATGGATCTACATTAGGTTCTCTTCTTTGGTTTGCTGGTTTCTGCGAAACATCGCTAAGAGTAGAGTATCAGGCAATATACTACTATTTTAGTTGCTCTCCTTTCTACTAATCTTCGACATAACGTTACAGAGAAAAACTGCCCCGAATGAGGAAAAAGAACATTCATAATGGTGCATTTCTAAGTATTATTACTGAGTGACCTTTTTTCTAGTAGTCGCCTTAGTGTGGAGATCTCTAGTTTCAATAAATAACACGCCTGTATACAGAGACTTCAGATCATCGCTTGATCTACCGAATCAATAAGGCACACACACACACACACACACACACACATGTTAGGCCTGTAAGTGATATTTAATTAGCTAATAGTATTTGTGTGTTTTTTTCCTAGTTTGAGATAAATGAATCTATTTTATACGCACAAGAAAGAATTTGCTAATTCAAAGAATATTCTTTAGGCAACGTCAAATCCTCTGGTCTTTACTTTCCTTAAATAGGAATTCAAATCACTTTGTTAAGGGTGGAAGTGAAGGTCTTAAGATTCACTCCACTGGTGGAACACAGTAAATAATTTCATCCTCCAGGTTAGTGATGATTTTTGGATTTATTTTATTGTTTATCTGAACTTTGGTTGTTTCATATTGTTCGTCAAGAAATCACGACTCCTTAATTGTGTTAGATTTCCTATCTATTGATTTTTGCCTCAAGTTTTTATGTGAGTAGCAATATAATCAGTATCATCACAGATCCAAATTAACATTCAGGAGATTAAGTTACATTAACATTTTATAAATAGAGAAATTATTTTACAGGAAATTCTCAATAAATGCCAAGTTAGTGTGTTCCTATTGGGGTTTTTCTTAGACATAACAAATATAGTTAAGGCGCGGCAGAAGGGAGCTCAAGTGTTTTTACAGAATTGAAATAAATCAAATATTTCTCCAGTAGCAGCATAGAGCTTAGTTTTCTACAAATGCTAATATCAACAGTTCTTGAATATCTGTCAAAGGTGTCCTGGAATTTTGTCAAAACTTTTTCTCTTTATTTAGAAAAGTTTTGACAACATTCTAGGACACCTTTGACAGACATTCAAGAGCTGTTTATATTAGCATGTGCAGAAAACAAAGCTCTATGTTGCTACTGGAGAAATATTTCATTTATTTTGGTCAGAAAAATGTAATGCTATATGAACTGTAAAATTATCGCGTTCCCTTCTGCTGCACCTTAAATCAAAAGGAAACAGTCTACAATTATATTAAATTTTCATCAAATAATTTTAAAAAGCTGAAACAATAAATATAGAATTCTAAAGTATTCAGATAAATACATAGAGTACCTTAAGAAAATAAACTTTACTTAAAAATTAAAAATAGAAGATTTTAAAATATTTATATCAAAATAAACTAGCTAACCAAACGGTAACCCACACCGGTGGTCGCATGGTCTAATGCGTCATTCTCGTTTTATACTGTATTGACAGGGGGCGGTGAGGTTGAGGTTCAAATATCGTCAAGTGTAATGATGTTTTTTTTATAAATTATTTTCCATTCACTCACTATACAAATTCTGGCACACTTCCTTTAAAAGGCTATCTTCCTAATTCCTATTCCATTAGCATATTTAATGCGATTAAACTGAACGGGTTCTAAGACGCGGCGAAAGACTACAACAAAACTTTAAATATAATACTCTTAATGACTGTTAGCGGTGCCAACCCACCTTAAACAAGAGCAGCCTAAGATTAAATGAAAAAAAAGAACATCAAAAAGAGAAAGCAAGCGTAAAAAAAAGAAGGAAAAACTCTTGATGAAAATTGAATGTCAAAAGAAACTTTAGAAGAAAAAGAGACATAGTATGAACGTAAAAGTCAACGATGATAAGACGGAAACGAAAATGAAAAGAAAAAGGGAAATAAATATACAGAATAAGATAAAAAGAGAGAACAAATAGCAAAGAACGGACACTGCTGAATTGAGGGAAGACAGCCAGGAAGCGTCTAATTGGCCGACCTCTGAGTAATCCCTGACTCAATTAAATATATAGGGCATAACCGACCTACGGGGCCAACTGACAGTTTTACAAACACACAATATATCATATTAAGTCCTGCTGTGTCTCCAACAAAACAAAACAGATCATATTACCTCCAGGGCACCGCTATATTTCCTCAGAAATAAAGACACAGAACCTCTAACTCTAGACCAATAAGAGGGTAATTGGTGAGTTCTATTGAAAAGAAAATAGTATTGTCATCATCCACGGACAAATATGGGAACTTTACCAAATACTGGGTTTGACTGTAAACATGCATTCATCCGAAACGCGAAATGTATATCATCAGGGTACAATTATCTGCACACAATCATACACCCTCCGGCGATGTGTGTGGCATGATGTAAAGAACAAGGGAATACAAAACTGGACTGTCGACCATTTCAGACGCACAAGACTTTTAAACTTAGATTTTTCATTCCCAATTCATTAATATTTTGTGAAGGATCTGATCAAAAATATCCTTATTAAAAGAAGGACCCCCCCTCTTTTCTTGCCAAAACACTTTTAAAAATCCTATTTTGATTTATAAATAATCTCTTCACGCGGACAATACTAACAATGATTTTTTTGAACTTAAGTTGAGTGAAAATAATGTCATTACTTCCAGTGAGTTTTTTAAAAACTATTACTAGAATGGATAAATGTATCTCATACTTGGGTAGGTCTTCAAGTGGTTCAGGTGTCAAGGCAGTGCCTCACGTTTACAGCTATGTCAAGGTAGAGTACTAATTAGTTTATGTAATTTCAGCATATCGTTTTTTTAATAAATCACATAAGAAAAATATCTTATGTAAGCCCTAATGGAATTTGAATCCTGACCTACCCATAACCGTAAATTCATTCCAAGAGAGGTAGACGCATTAACTCACAGCTCAGTGATGTGGGTGATGTATTATTCCACCACATCTTTGTACCCGTTCGGTCTCTCTCTCTCTCTCTCTATCAATATATACATATATATATATATATTATAATAATAATTCCAATAATGGCGTAGAAGTGAGGTAGGTATAATTTGGAGGAAATGTACCTGCATTGCTTGGAGGGAGAGTGGTAAATATTTAGTATGAATCACCCTCACAATTCACCCTACAGGTTTATGAATTCAGACTGCCCAATAATTGACAGTTTATTATACTGCGGATTGACGCCTTAAGCCATTCGGCCACCGAAGCAGATCACCTAATATTTGCCAACTAAAATAAGGATTTCCCAAAACGTGTACACCACATCATACTTTTTTATTTATATAAGGGATTTAACGTGCACTTTCTGAACCAACTGATTATATTAGATGATAATTTCTATGAGCGAGAGCAAAAGGACCTTCCAATTTCACCTATGAAAGTATTTTCACATATATTCCAGGGATATTTTACATACCACAATCGACATGTAACCAAAGGGTTTACTTCCCATCCGAGAGAAGTTATGATGAGGATTTTTATCGCTCAAGAAAAATCCGTCGACCCTGGTTGGGTTCAAACCCACAAACATCGGATACTGAGGCGACTACTTTACCCTAACAACACAGAGGCCAACAACCTTCAGAAACTCAAACAGTTTACGAAGAGGAGTTGATACTGTACCAGCTTTCTAATGGCGTAATTTTACCTGTGAACTTCCCAAATGTCGGGCATTTGTCAGTGCAGAGAGTACCGGAACCACGCCTCGACCCCCACCACTTGCTGGCCTCAGCATCATGCATTATGGAATAAGGCCATCAATACAACACCAGGCCTCTCCTGAAATTGATTATATGCCACATGTTCGATTGCGCGACGGTAAATCACAACGTAAAAGGTGTTTAACAACGAAGCTCAGATCTCAACTTGAAATCCCCGAGAAATGTACAGTCTGATTAAGATTTTTAAAAAAATTAGCACCGCGTCTTACTACACGTTCGGACTATACGCCTATGTAATAATTACACTAATTGTTAGAGATTAGGAAAGATTAATTTAGAGCAAATGCACCCGCATTTTCAAGGAAGAACATGGGGAAACAATTTAGGAAGTGTACCCGACTGGAATAGAACCCCGATTTCTCTGTCATCGGCAGTCTAATCCAACACGAGTATAGTGCGTTAGAGATAAAGCTATTGAATACCATAATGGTATAGCTCTACTTCAAATAGTGAGTTAATCTTTCGGCCCAATTTTCATTATAAGGGCCTTATCCAACATCTAGAAGAGTTATTATATCTAATTTTATGTATTCATACGTCAATTCATGTAATATGTAGATTCCACTTTTGACAGATATTATCAAAGACCTGAAAGAAGACTAAATATTAATATATAAAATTGATATCAATGTTATTATTTTTAAGGGTACTCAAAAATTCGAGTTCGAGTCGAGTTTTAGAAGCTTTTTGAACGCAAAGAATTTTATAGAACTCGAAAAATTTGAGAACTCAAAATTTTCAATCTTGTTTCTAAAAATAATCCTAGTTTAATTAATTATATTCAATTTTAAAATGTAGATTCATAGCATATAGAGTTCCTGAATGTTTAATAATAATTGTCCAAATTAAATGAAATTTATTTAAAAACATAATTTTAGTGATTATAAATTTAAAAAAATCCTAGATAAAATCTGTTTGTACTTATAATTTAAGCATGGAACCCCATTTCAGAAATTAAACTTGAAATATTTCTTGTACAAATATTGATCAATAGTTCTCTAAATTGAAAATAACTCGATATTTTTATTCAAACTCGAGTCTAATTGAGAAATTCCTTCTCGCACGTCCTTGATTTTTTTTTTTTACATCGTGTCCTAGTATCTGTCCAGACAATAAGCATTACATTACACTAATGAGGTATAGATGGAGGTTAGAAATTAAAATAAATTTGCCCGAATTTGCATGGAGGAAAAGAGGAAAGCTATTTAGGGGGAAAAAAAACACCTCAGTACACCAGAATTTTAACTCCGGCTTCCTAGTCACCCGTAAATCTAGATAGGTAACATGACATTAAGTCTATGTGCTAACCGATGCAGTTGATCTTCTTAATCCGTTAACTACTTTACCATATAAGTTATATTAAATATCAATTGTATAGAGGAAAAATAAAAAGAGTTTATCTAATCCACACAAGTCCGTGAGCACTGCCCGAAACATAGCAGGCGTGTATAACTTGAAGGAGGAAGTACGATCGAGGTGTTCCGTAAATCCCCTGAAGGCTCGTCAAGAATAATAACCATTTCACAGCTAGCATCGGCCCGGCCTATTTGGCTATCGCGTTCATCTGGCGGAGGGAGCAGCTACCACAAAACTGGTCCTTCTGCCAACAGCGGCTCAAACCAACACTTTACACTAGCGGCAACACTACAGTCAATCTAGAAAGGAAGAAACTTTTTTTTTCAGGTAAAAAAGAGCTAATAAAACAACCTGTAAATATTCATAATTCAAATTAATGTGTTCAACCATACATTTTGATACAGAATATCAATAACTATAAGGAATCAAATAGCCAAAGCTATTATTTATGCTTTAAGTGAGGATTACTCCATCTAGATATCATATTCTGAAAATTGAAAAATAACACCTCGACACGCGAATCAAACCCGGGACCTTTGGTTTAGCACGTCAATGCTCTTACCACTGAGCTATCCAGGAATCGTCTCGTGCCAGGGTCATTCTTCACTCATATTTTAAGGCAGAGTCTATGATGGACGTGCGGAAATCGTCGGCTACAAATGTGTCATTTTATTAAGATCACGAGCTATCGGCTCACCCAACCACCTTCGACTCGGTAGTTGGATTAATGCTGCCGGCTGATAGCTCGTGATCTTATTAAAATCACACATTTGTAGCCGGCGATTTCCGCACGTCCATCATAGACTCTGCCTTAAAATATGAGTGAAGAATAACCCTGGGCATGGGACGATTCCTGGATAGCTCAGTGGTAGAGCATTGGCGTACTAAGCCAAAGGTCCTGTGTTCGATTCCCGTGTCCAAGTGTCATTTTTCAATTTTCAGAATATAATAACTATAAAATTAGACAAATGGTAAATTAAAAGTTTTTTCAATTCTGGCAGCAAAAAATTAAAAGGTTTATATTTTCTAAAGTTCTTTTTTTTACAATTTCTATTACCTGATCAGGCTATAGGCATATTTTATAATAATTACTATAACGTGGTAGGGATGAGAAATTTATTAATCAAAGTGCCCACCTAGTATACCCTGCCATATGTAGTTTGGTGGCACGTTGAATTATATAACCCTGCAAAGATTCAAATCTTGACCTCCAAGTAACCGGTAATCCAATATAGAGTGTGAGCTTAGCGCCTTATACTGTGCGGCCACCAATGCGGATCATTTCCTTTGGCTGAAGGTTAAGCCAGATGCCAGTCAAACGGTAATAAAACCCCGTGTTTAGAAATTGCACGTTATATTTTATAATAATATGATTGATAAACCTGTTTTTAAGATTCTTGCAATACCGTATTTTTTGAGAGAGAAATAAAATACTCTCGGACTCAGAGAGGCTACAGTAGAATTGTTTTACAGAAAATCTTGCTACATGGATATTCTATAATTTTGTTTAAATAAATTAAAATAGGCATACATCTCTCATGAACGTATTTCTAGGAAACTTAAAATGAATTCCTGACGACGAATAATTCGACAACGACCGTTACTTAAAATGTTTCTGACACAACAAACGCCTACCTTTGTCTTGCCTTTCCCCTCCACAATCTAAAAACAAAAGCGCTCGCAGTAATTTGTCTAGCCGCATCATTACCGCGTCAAGATGTATAATGAGCTTGGCCCCATATGGCATATGTAGAGCGCGTCTTGTAGCTATACTAAGTGTGTGTGTGTGTGTGTGTTTGGGGGAGGGGGGGGGGGTATAGACAAATTGAAGAATCTCACTCATGGATCGACTCACGACAATTAAACGCATGGTGGGGAAAAACACGAGATTAAGTGAATCATGGAAACTATAGAAGCAAATGGTGCTATTTATCAGTGGATCAAAAACCAACATACCATGTGGTTTACTAACTACAACTCCTGTGAATGGAACGCTCTCCAATTAACAAAGGGAAAATGATCGTAAAACAACTAATATACTGAGAAAATACATTCTTCTAAGCCATTTGTATTTATATTTTAATGAGAGAATTATTTAGTCCACAACGGTGGCCATGAAGTCCAATGCATCACTCCCACCATATATTGCTTCGCTGTTGACAGAAAGGTCGGGGCTCAAATCCCATCCAAGTTTTCCGAGAGTGTTTTTAACGTAAATTGTTTTCCACTTTATCCAAACTTAATTTAGTTTAGAGATGAAATATAATAAAATCAGTGTGATGTAATAATAAACGTATATTTTCTCAAGATGAGCTATAAACAAACCGTTGATGAAACAAACATACGTGTTTCCTTTGGATTATGTTCAAAATATTGTTAAAACACATTGATTTAAACAATAAAACTAGTATTTTAATAAATCATAAAGAGATTAAAATGTAACATGATGTTTTGTTGTTGCGAATAACAATTATCTTGTAGATTTTAGTTGGGATTAAAATTGGTTTAAAATAAAATTTTAAACTTTTCAAAGCATTAATTTTTTTTAAGATAGTGATAATCAGCACGATAATAATCTCTTAAGATGCATTATTTTAAATTTAAGTATTTACCTTATCACGAAGACACCTGAGAAGATATGCGATGGCCAGGTACGAGTTAGGTAACGTGAAAAGGAGATGAAAACAATCCACTGTCAATTACCTACAACAAGAGAAAACATACATAAATATGTAAAATGATAATAAATTAACGAGTAATTCTTAAATAAAGGATTTTCTTAAAACACAACTTAGAAAATAACTTTAGAATTTGTCAGATAAAGTTTAGACTGTTTTGAAAAATAAAAATATTTGTTGACATGATAGGATTGAGAAAAAATGCAATGAACAAGAAATTAAAACTTTATATAATATTGCCATTCCTTCTCCCACTGCACAATCCTTACCAAGCCCTCCCTTCACAGACATAGGCCTACTCTTCCGGTGACTATGATTCAAGGGGAACGATTTCAATTTGAAAGCCGAATTATCTTGCTAAGTACCTGGGCAGTAGTGATCCATTCGATAAAACAAATTTGTGGTGTTTTTTTTCTGTACTGTACTATCTTGCATACATATTGTATATATGACCCGTTCTTCACACGGGTAATCCGCATCAAAACTATATCAAATGAGGTTGTTAACATCTTGATACAAACATTGTTTTAGTCCTTCCTTGTACAATGCTTAACTAGTTTGGCACTCCTATGCCAATTATGGCAATAAAAACAGTTAAAATAAATGTAATATTTGAAACAAAATCTTACCTAGACCCAAAATTGAGGTACATAAACTAACGTAATCCATTGAAAAAACGCACTATTTTTTAAGCAGGGTCATAATATGAGGGAAACGTTACAAAAACATGTTTGGAAGGGGGGGCGGGGAGCAAAGTGGTTTACCAAATAGCGTATATGATATAATAGATTATTATAGAGATATATTGAATAAATGAGCACTATAGTTTCTCAAAGAGCATCACGGTCCAACGAGTTATGTCACCAGAAAGTGTTTATTTTCATTATTATGTCATCCCTATCCTTCGGTATTTAGCTATGTAATCGCAAAGTTAAGGATCACCTTTAATATAATATACACTTTTTATTTTAGGTTATAGAAAATTTAAACTGTTTACAGTACTAAAAAAGTTTTTTATTTATTTTGGCAATTTAGGGGTCCAGATCTTTCATCTATTTCCCAGCCCCATATTTGAAATTCCAAAATTTCAAACTTTTAATTTATATGGGGTGTTCTTTTTACCAAACTGCCAAATTTAAAATTTCTTCCACACCACGAGGTAGATTTTCTAATAGTCTTAGAAACCTTGCTATCTACTACACGCCTCCTCCACTCTTTTCAGTTTCTTATATTTCCATTTAGAAATTTTAATACTTAATTGGTTATCTAATTTGTGTTTTCTGTAAGTTTTGTAAATTTCTTCTTCACTACCCCCACCATTAGTCACGAACATTTTTAGCCCTGAGTATTTCCTGTGCCCCCATTTAAATTTTAAATTTTCATACTTTTCTGGTTATTTAAATTTAAATTTAATAAAATATTTCAAATTTCTGTTATAGAGAAATAAGTGTTTTTACTGAAATTTTTGAAGGACCCCCTTTCATTTTTCTGGTCCTTCAGTTTGAAATAGAATGATCAGACCTTCATTGCGGTTTTGGTTTTACCCTTTCACCTGCCTGATCAATAATTGTAATCTTCTAAAGCATTGATAAATTATTTATTATTCTAGTTTTGGAAATTTAGAAGTCCTCTCTCCCCATTTCATTATTATTTATGACTAGAGAGAGGTATTTTGTGTGAACTTTCCGAACCAATTTATAATATCGCACGACTTACAAACTAATTTAATTCTAGAATTGATAAAACGCCCAGTCCTTTATTAGTCAATATACATGAATGTGAGAGGGAAAACATAAAATTCATCAATGATGAGTTTTTTTGGCAGTTTCTAAAATCTATCTCAAGTCTCTCAGCTCAGTTGACAAATATGCATTACAAGGTGAGCTAGGATGTCAAGATAAATTTATCAAAATGTATAAGATATTATCTCAAAAAAATTAGTTGTGATCAATTATAATATAAATATAATATAATGATTATAATTGAATGTTTTGTCTCTCAAGACGCGAGAGTTCTAAAACCAAAAAACGTCAAAAGCTGAATCTTAGCTTACCCACTTCAGAGATCCTGAATGTGTGCAATTAATATATATATATATATATATATATATATATATATTATATATACACACACATGCGTGGTCAAATCATAACTGTTGCCTACACACAGGCCATGCACCAACTTAAAGACACATCCATTAGAAAATTAAAGTGCAAAAGCTCAACATTTTAGAGAGCTCCTAATGTATGCCTTTCTAAACCTTTTCTATACCCTTTACCGTTCGCGGAAATGTATACATATATATAATTAATTAATTAAAGTGTGAGCTAGTATTACTTATTAACTTAAATACATATTTCTCTTACCTGTCTATTTGTTCGCTACTGAAAAATCTACAATTTAAAAGGTCACACTATAAAAAATGTATAATTGTCTATAAAACGTTGTTAATAAATTCTCCAACTAACAAGATATAGTTGAAATAAATAAACTCCTTTATTTCCATCCACGCATTGGTTTTTTTTCCATCTGTCTCAAAGTCGCTTTCACACTGTATGAATAAATCCACAAAATAAACGCCCAGTTAATGGACACAGTTTAAATTCCATTCTTTATTTAAAAGTTGTAAAATGTTAACATGAATAATAATTAATGCCTCGTCATTAAACTCGAATTTCGTCGGAAAACCAGAAGAGCAAACGCACACAAGTTTTTTTTTCGGTAATAGCCTATTACTAAAAGGTCTCCCAAAGGGGAAAAAAAACACACATATACAAAAAAAAAATATTCTTCCAAAGTTCCCATTCCCCTTGATTATTTTTTACCCACCACCTCTGACCAAACTCAAACAAACGTTTTTTTTTTTCTCTGCAGCCCAAGTTGAAAGGACCAGAAAAACCAGAAATAAGAGGATCGTCTGATGCATTAAGTAAGAAGTGTGTGTTAAGTCTATGAGGGGGAGAGAGGAGAGGGGGGAAGAAAGGACAAACACGAATATTTTCTGAGACTCTCCTTTAAATGACGGAATGAAAAACAATCACTATTTGGTTACAGGATAAAATAGATAGCTGTTCCACTTTCAAGAGCAAAGAAAAGTACAGAGTGTGGAATATAAAATGTTAAGTTTACTGTGAGAAACGAGTAATTTGTCTTAAAGGAAAGATGGAAAAGGCATTCATAAGCTAATACAATAACCAAGTCACGATTGAAGCCAAGGATTTTTTTTGTTGTTTTTTTGCCAAAACCAATTTGTCAGCTCATAAATTTGTAGCTACAGCTAAAATACTATTTTTATCCTCATTAAATATAGATATAATAAAAATATCAAAGGAAGATATCAAACTCATTTCATTGATATTTTTACAAATCAATAGAGAAAATGCTCAAATCTAAATAATTTTTTCCAAATTTAGGTAGATCCATTTCTTCCTGTGTCATCAGTGTTCACGTCTTCATTGTGTCGGACAACAACCGGTAAGATTATTACAATTATTTTTATTATTATTATTCATATTATTATTATAAAGTACATTTGAAGAGTCGACTAATCATCAGCACGACTTACAAACTAACGTCTAGTACGGTCACAACACACAATCCTCAATTTTCGCTGTAAATGGGAAAAATCTAATTTAATTTTCGTCCATGTCAGAAACTTAATTCGGGACCCCTTAATTCAAAAGGCTAGGCACGACTGACTAAACTAATGTAGCGGGCTTTAATTAGCCATGGAGGGAAACATTTTATAAAAATAGATCTTTGGTGGATTTGATCATTTGTTAAAGTTTAGCTCTAAAAGGTCGAGAAACATAGTTAGGTTACAGGAAGAGGAGGAATTTTAAGAAACCGCAGCAGCGCTCATCTGGATAAAAAATCAAATGCTATATTAGTGAGAGAGAATCCCTACGGTCACTTTCGTTTATAATTAAATGTGGAAGTGCTATCCCGGGTAAAGATGGATAGAAATGAAACCCAGTCCCTCAGATGTTATCGTTTATATTTTCTCGGAGGCTGGAAGTGTTTTGTTTAGGATAACAACACTGGTAGAAATATCACACCAATTTGAGGTTCAAATTAAAAATTCTCTAAAACATAGCAATTTTCAGGCGTCAATAAAACAATAATTTTCAGTAATTGAATTTTATTAATAAAAGCGGATAAGTAAGCCTAACAATTTTTCTGATCATCAAGGTAAACGTTTACCATTTTATTAGTCTCGTTTTTATAAAAAACAAATGTAGAAAAATATTGCAAGCAATCGTCTCAACTTGCATTTAAAAAAGGAACCATGCGTCAAAAATGAAAAAAACAACAACTAAGGTTATTTAACTTTTTTTGCATTAATTTAAACAAGAAAAATCTTTATTTAATAAAAATAATCGCCAACGTTTAGAGCATCACTTGTGGGTACCTTAATTACGTTTTGAAAATTACTAAGCTGTAAATAACTCAAATTAATCAGAGCTTTCCATCCCCATAATCTACCCTCTTACCCCATTTCCTTGATTATCTTTGATGTTAAGTGGGTGATGAAATAATGTAGGGAGGATTAATAATTAATATTGAGACACTACAAATCCCCGTCAAACCCTCTCACCTTAAAAGTGTTTACCAACTCGCTTAGGGATGGGATGACAATGTACTAGCTGAGAACACTAATCTAAACTATAATCTATATTGATTTTCGAAAAGAAGGGGGAGGGAGTAATAATTTTATCCATACTGTATTTGTAAGGTGAATCCGTATGTAATAATTTTATCTATACTGTATTTGTAGAGTTAATCCACTTCATACATTAAAAATATATTGGAAGACTTTCCACCTAAGATTCCATAGGCATTTACCAATTCAAAATATTTAAAGAAAACTATAACAAAAGTAATTGAAAATTACCCGTATTGGTGGGAGCGTTGACTAATTATAAAGATCATCTAATCATGTTTTTTAATGATAAGGAAGTCAGGGTTTTGAATTTCAGTCAGGAGTATTGAGGGTTAATTTTTACCCTAAATTGTTCACCTGTTTTCCTCAATGCGAATAAGGGCATATATCCAATAAAATATACCTTTCGCATCCCTCCCCTATTAGCGAAGTTAAAATGAGTGTAGCCCTGGAGATTAGTAAAAGACATTGGAAAAAATTAATTAGACACAAATATTTTTAAAGCATTCAGGAAGGTTAGTACATTCACTATCAAGGGTCATAACAGAAAAAGCAAAGAGTGTGAAATAGAAAGCTCACTAAATAAATTTATGTGTGTGTGTATAAATGTGTGTATGTATGTATGTGTATATATGTGTATGTTTATGTATGTGTGCATGCAAGTATGGGTGTGTATGTATGTATGGGTGTGTATGTATGGGTGTGTATGTAAGTATGGGTGGGTGTGTATGTATGTATATGTGTGAGTGTGTATGCATGTATGTGGGTGTGCATGTATGTATGTGTGAGTTTGTGTGTATGTGTGAGTTTGTATGTATGTGTGAGTTTGTGTGTATGTGTGAGTTTGTGTGTGTATGTATGTGTGGGTATGTATGTATGTATGTATGTTATTATTATTATTATTATTATTAGCACCGCGTCTTACTACCCATTCGGGTTATACGCACTTACGCTAACGCTAATGTGTAATGCTAGGGTGATAGTGAGATGAAATGAAGGACCTACAGTTTAACGTGGAATCCGAACCACGGTGGAGGCCTGGCATTCCCCACATTCACAAGATGTCTTGTCAGAGGTGAAGGAAGGGTTTGGTAATCAGATAAATCTTTGCCGGGACCTGGGATTGAACCCCGGCCGCCAGCATAGAAGTCTGACACCTTACCCCTAGACCACCAGGTCACCTACATGTATGTATGTATGTATGTGTGTGTATGTATGTGTGTATGTATTTATGTATGTATGTATGTATGTATGTATGTATGTATGTGTGTATGTATGTGTGTATGTATGTATGTATGTATGTATGTATGTATGTATGTATGTATGTATGTATGTATGTATGTATGTATGTATGAATGTATGTATGTATGTATGTGTGTATGTATGTATGTATGTATGTATGTATGTATGTATGTATATGTGTGTGTATGTATGTATGTATGTATGTATGTATGTATGTATGTATGTATGTTAAACTGACAAAATAAGTACTCTAATGCGTTCCCTTCCATCTCACGCCTGTAAAAACCATAAAGCTAGACGTTCTCAATCAGAGGCACTCGAAAAAATAAGGACTGGTCGTAAAATGTTCTAATAAGGTTTAATTTCTTTGTGGTGACGGCCTTCAATTGAGGTGGTAAGAATACGCCAAGTATGAGCCAGTATATATACCATCTTCACAGGGGGTATTTCTGGGCATCCTGTTACAAGATAAGTATGAGCCAGTATATATACCATCTTCACAGGGGGTATTTCTGGGCATCCTGTTACAAGATAAGTATGAGCCAGTATATATACCATCTTCACAGGGGGTATTTCTGGGCATCCTGTTACAAGATAAGTATGAGCCCGTATATATACCATCTTCACAGGGGTATTTCTGGGCATCCTGTTACAAGATAAGTATGAGCCAGTATATATACCATCTTCACAGGGCGTATTTCTGGGCATCCTGTTACAAGATAAGTATGAGCCAGTATATATACCATCTTCACAGGGGGTATTTCTGGGCATCCTGTTACAAGATAAGTATGAGCCAGTATATATACCATCTTCACAGGGGTATTTCTGGGCATCCTGTTACAAGATAAGTATGAGCCAGTATATATACCATCTTCACAGGGGGTATTTCTGGGCATCCTGTTACAAGATAAGTATGAGCCAGTATATATACCATCTTCACAGGGGGTATTTCTGGGCATCCTGTTACAAGATAAGTATGATCCATTATCTAGCTATTACATCTTCGAAGGGGGTCTTTCTGGGCATCCTGTTACAAGATAAGTATGATCCATTATCTAGATATTACATCTTCGCAGAGGGTCTTTATGGGCACCCTGTTACAAGATAAGCACCGGCTGATTCATCCCCCCCCCCCCCCCCCCCCCCAAGCCATCTGTAAACAGGGATATCAGGATATATATGCTACTGTGGATATAAAAAAACAAGTCAGATTGAAAGAGGCAAGTTTAGAAAATGTGCGAGCAGTTCGGAGCAGTCGACCTCGGTAGTCTTGGGGTAAAATGCTCGACTTAGGATGCGATGTTCGTGGGCTCAAACCCAGACGAGGTCTACGAATTTTTATTGAGCGACAAAAGTAGCACAACTTCCTACGGAAAGGAAGTAAGGCCATCGGTACCACGTGCCATATCTATTGTAGCATGTAAAAGATTCTTGGAAGGTAGGTGAAAATACCTCTACCGACAAAATTAATAGGCTCAGTCTCACTCGCTCGTAGAAATTCATTGGCATATAGCCCGTACGAGTAGTAATACGCGGTACTAATTAATAAATAATAATTCGGAGCACACCTACATCTGTAGGTGAACAGATTAAACTTCAAGCTCATCTAGTTTGGTTCGCCGGTGACAGAAAATTCGGGATTATAATCCAGGCCAGGTGTATTGATTATTATTTTTCCTTATTTTTAACACTTTCTTATTCTCTCGCTCACTCTCAAAATCTAACACATTAACTCAAACACTCTTACGCAACCTCACAGTTCCATGCTCTCTCCATGCCAATACGGGTATATTTCCTCTTGACTCTACCTTAGGACTGGTGAACTGGTGGTCAAGGGGTAAGGTGTCAGACCTCTGTGCTGGGAGTCCGGGGTTCAATCCTAGGTCCCGGCACAGATTTATATAATTGCCAAACCCTTCCTTCACCTCTGACAAGACTTGTATTAATCACAACTTGTGAATGTGAGGAGTGCCAGGCCTCCACCATGGTTCGGATTCCACGTTAAACTGTAGGTCCTTCATTTCATCTCACAATCACCCTACCATTACACATTAGCGTAAGTGCGTATAACCCGAACGGGTAGTAAGACGCGGTGCTAATAATAATTTAACAATATTAATATTGTGAAATCTCCCCAAGAACTATTGTTTTAGAACAATTAAATGCTAAGCCAAAGAGTGAATAAATTACATATATAAAACAGGTTTAGAATAATTTTAAACCTGAATCACAGATGTGTTCATTCAACACGGCATTAATGCGATAAAAACTAAGATGCAAATACACGGCTTGCATTAAACTCCATCGCATGATAATAAAAGAATAGATCCTAGCTATAGCATTTGAACGATCAAGAAAGTGTTATTAAAATCATAACTATAGAATTTTTAATATGCACAAGTGTAGTCTAATTTAAATCCGCACATATGATTAAAAACCACATATACAAGCGCTTTTTGTCTATTTATTAATTCTGCCACTTGTATAAAATGAGCATTTACAAGAACTTGCCTGGTAAAAGAGTAGTGCAACCCCTTTTTTTTTAACAGCAATAAAATATTCCAGACATCTCGGATGTTATAGCATCCAACTAGACATAAGTCGGTAACCTTTGTTGGTTTTATATTGATACCAACCGTGTGTGAGGAAAAGGGCAAGACTTAAATAGAGTTGGTTCAAGGTAGCTTTGAATTCTACTTACTCTATGGCATCGGGAACTCGAAAGTTCTTTGCCATAATTATAAAAGCACGCCACTTATCCCTATCTTGAGCTATTTCTATCCAGTCCACCTCATTACATTATATCCTTATCTTGAGCTAGTTTTTTTCAGTCCACATCATTATACCCTATCCCTATCTTGAGGTAGTTATTTCCGGTCCACCTCATTACACCCTATCTCTGTCTTAAGCTAGTTATATCCAGCCCACTTTACTACTTTCTATCCCTATCTGTAGCTAATCTAGTTCACCTCATTACACCTTATTCCTGTCTTGAGCTAGCTCCATCCAGTCCATCTCATTATATTATATCCCTATTTGAACTAATTCTATACAGGCCACCTCATTAGACCCTATCCATGTCTTGAGCTAATTCTATACAGGCCACCTCATTAGAACCTATCCATGTCTTGAGCCAGTTATATCCAGTCCACCTCAATAGACCCTATCTAATGTATGTTCACCATATCTTTTTACCTAAATGACAGTTCAAAAATCATATGTTTAGGTTTTAGGTTGCGAACACTTGTACAAGAGTACTGTTTTGCTATAAATTATAAGTGTTCTTAATTACATGTTATATTTTACATTTAAAAGAACATAAACTTAAGTTTCCTCAAACTATTTCATTACTTTTAATAATGTTTTTGATCCAATCCGAAACAATATATTAAACATATTTAAGAGTACTTAGTCTTCTTTTTGGAATGTTATCTATATTATGTAATATAGTGCAGTCGTAAATAATTTTCAATACAGACATTATATTTACTTAGAAAAGAAGAAAATACTTGTCATTTTTTAAATATTATAATACATTATTTTATGATTACTTTATTGTATTTCGAAATATTTAGCTGAATAAAATATGTTCAACCAGTACAACAGTGCACGATTGCAGAGAACCAGTTTGCGTCATGATCAACCACATGGTTTTAATTAGTCGGTCACCATTTTAAAGAAACATTTATTAGACCTTTTTGTGAAAGTGTTGTCAATACATTATTTTATTTAAGTGAAATATATAACAACTAGTAAGCTTTGTGCCCGACCTCAGATAAATATAAATAATATTGGCCTAAATTAATGTGGTTAACTATCACATTCATACATTAAGGGTTCGGCCAGACTGACAAGCGTGCGAGCGAGCGAGTGCGCAAGCGACTGGGTGGCCAAACTGGCGAGCGAGCGAGCGCGTAATTAGCAGACCCTAGTTCATTAGAGAAGATGTCTCTGTCAAAGACACTTGGTACATCTCTGCTCCTCGAAAATTCAAAATATTGTGTGAACTGAAGGTGATTTTTAAAACTTATTTATTGTTGTGGTTTTTTCATACTCTCTCCAAACTAATGGTGATTCTTATTTGTAAAGGCTTACTTTGATTATAATATATATGTATTTTAACATATTGGGTTTACATATATACATTATATTATTTATTGTCTTACTAATTAAATTAGGCCATTAATAGCAAGTGTGTTAAAGCTATCACTGATAGAAAAAAGTCAAATATCATGTCAAAATGAGAAGTTTCCCCAGCACTCAATGAAACAACATACAATAATATTGTCTAGCGCCTGTAAACTAGACTGTACCGGGTCGAGCGCTCGCGCTCCAGTGTGGCCACCTCCCATTACAACCAATGTGTTCTATTTTATATTTTAGTCGCTCGCGCGCTCAGTCTGGCCGTACCCTAACACATGTTTTCATTACAACTATCCAGAGTGAAATATGTCAGCTGTTGGATTAGGAATATATTAAAGACTGTTTCTAGTAACCTTTTGAAGCTGTCTGTGGTGGGGTGTTAACAGGCGAAATTTTGTACACATTCGTTAAATTACCAAACATAGAGAGAAACCATTAATTAACTATGAGCCTACCTTTGCGAATGGTGACTGATAATACCTGGGGTGATGAGATGATAGCTGGAGCGCCCCAATCTTTATTCTTGAGCACTTATTAATATTTCACCCGAGAGAGTTTCATGACTGTGTGTCCTGAGAGCTACAAAGACGCTTGAACCCAGTTATGGTAAGAAAAATCGCGGGATTAGCTAAACTAGAGCCATTAGGGTATAAGGGTTAATGCGGTGCTGACACCTAGTGCTAATGAATATAATTAATTACACAAAGAATAGAGCACAACTCGCTCAGTAGATATATTGATACTAAACATTGTCACCCAAGTAAACTCGAGTGATGAACGTACTTTATTTCATGTCCATTCTAATGTTATTCTCCCATCTTCATCTATGTCTTCCCAATTGTCTCTCCGCATTGGGTTTGCCAGTCAGTAGCCCGAACCCGGTTCTACGTTCTCCCATTTGCGTTGTATCTCCTGCCCACCATAATCTACAATATATGATTTTACTAACAATGTCTTGTGATGAGTACAGGATATGTAACTCATCATTATGTAGCCTACTACACTCCACAGTAACCTCATCCCTCTTTGGACCAAATATCTTCCTGATCAGCTTGTTATTGAACAGCCTAGATTGGTTTTCGTCATGTAAAGTAAGATACCACGTTTCACACCCATAGAGAACAACCAGTAAAATTATTGTTTTGTGTATTCTGAGTGTTACATTCCTTGAAAGCAGGCGATATGTCAACAACTTACTGACCAAATAATATCATGAATTTCTCGACTATATTCTTTAGCTAATTTTTTATTTAATATAATTATCACTAGTTAAAATTGTTCCTAAACATTTAAACTCATTAACCCTGTCAAATAATATGTTGCTCGAAGTAATTTCTAAATTATCGTCCCCAATCTGCGTTCTCTATGTGATCATTTACTTAGACTTCTCAGAGTCAATTTCTAAACATATTTCTTTACTAGCCCCTAACACAATTTCTGCATTTCTAGCCACACCTTTCTTACTATTGCCTGACGAAGATAAATCATCTTCTTATCCTAGTAGCTGCATTGTACCGTTTTGTGTTAACCTTCCCCTACTCTCTTGCATTACCCCAATATAATACTCTAAGGATAGATTAAAGAGTAATGGGGAAAGTGCATCTACTCTTTTCAGCCCATTAACTATGGTATTTCCAAACTATAAGATAAGTGACATACAACCCGTACCCTGCCACACGTATCAGTAAAACATACCTCAATTTGATTGACAAGTAACTAACATTATAAAATTGTAAATATGTCAATAATCAGACATATTTCAAGTATAAATGGTCACTTTAACAAGTGATATAATTCTGATTCACATTCCAAATTAACTAAACATGTTCATATTTGCGAGGCGTAGGAATACAAAATAAGTTTTATATTAAGTCTAAAAGTGAAATGTGTAAGTTTGTGCGAGAACCAATGTTTCTTAACACAGTTAATACAATCATATAGGCTTATGGTAAAGAGATAGGTAACTTTGATAAGGTATAGAGTTCACAAGAAGTAAGAGTAGGCACGGATTTATTAATCAATGATTTGCCATATTTGGTAGAACAGAGTTTCAGATGATTGGATTATCATAAAACCATTATTATCAACGAACGGTAGATACAACCAGCTCTGGAAAATAGCACGTCACAGCCGTTTTATCGAGGAATGTTGTTAGTAAACTACTTGCAAACGTATCTAAAACTCGATATACCTTGGTTTTAATCGGCTATTATATCGAAAATCGGTAAAGAGATTGGTGTAAGTAGAGCCCCGGGGTTGAAACTCATCCAAGCCCATCTCAAAGACACTATATACAATCTATGTACACTCTGTTTAGCCTGAAAGGTAAAAAGCTTACCTTGACAGATTACACTATTGTGTACCTTTAAAGATAGGCCCATAGTGTAGCTTGTGAAGGCAAGACGGTCACCTTTAGGTGTAAAAAGAGTGTACAACATATGTTATCAGTGTTATCACGACAGGGTTCCCTATGTTATTAAAAAAGTGATCAAGGAGGTCTAAAAAAAAGTCTTGACCTGTAGATTTATACACAAATCACAAAAGATCTGGACTGTCGCTGAACTTTAACTAACTGCGATTTGGAGAAGCAAGAAATTTGACTTGGTCGATTTTTCGCTTGGGTGCGACGACTAGTATTTTTATTCTTTCTTCATGTATTCAAAGGTATTGAAAGTACACTTTCCGAACCGACTGATTATATTAGCACACGACCTAACTTAAATCTATAGCAGACACAACGCTCAGTCCTCGGCCATTAATTTATCACTGTAAAAGGGGGAAACCCACATTTCACCTAGGATTGTTTTCAGCCATTCAGGGAATCAAACCCGATACCTTAAACTGGTAAAAAACACCCCTACCGAATGAGTTAAGGTGTCTGACTATGATTATGTCAATGTGGTTACCCATCTACTTGTAGACCAGGGTTCTCAAGCCCACAGGTCACGTACGGCTCGCGCAACACCTTTGACCGGTCCGTTTGTCTGCGACACTTTTATAAGAATATCCGGTCCGCAGTCTTATTGACCCACCGACAATATAAGTTCCCGTTTTATGTATTGTTTCAAAACAAGAGTTCCGTAGCGACTTTAATTTTTTTTAAACATCGAATATACTATATTTGCTCTAATGGAATATGGAGAACGAAGGAAGCTTTTTAGAGGTAATTTACCCGTATTTGCGTGGAAGGAGAGTGGTAAATCATTTAGAAAAAAGCAAACTCAGTAGACCCAACTGGTATTCGAAACCCAATCTCCCCGTCTTTAGTAGGCCAGTCTCACATAAGAGTAACACCTTGTAATTTTCATCCAATGTTATGGCTGAGCGTTTGCAATCCTCGCTTAATAAGCTGAACTGTTTCAAAGGGTGAAAACCAGGTATAATAGTTATAAAATTGATCGATAGTCGCTAACAAAAACAAACCTCCTTCTTTAGGCAACCGCTAGTGCATTTCTCAGTCTTGGCGCCTTTGACTGTTTTCAGCAAGTTTTTGAATCTCCAGCCTTAAGCCTCGTTTATATTGTAACACAATATGTTGGCCAACACGATCCAAACAAGTTGTGTTATGCCGGCTCGACACGTTAGTCCCAACACTGGTTCCAGTGTTGGCTGGTTAATTTGCTAGACGTCCACACGTTAGTCCCAACACTGGTTCCAGTGTTGGCTGGTTAATTTGCTAGACGTCCACACGTTGGTCCCAACACTGGTTCCAGTGTTGGCTGGTTAATTTGCTAGACGTCCACACGTTGGTCCCAACACTGGTTCCAATGTTGGCTGGTTAATTTGCTAGACGTCCACACGTTGGTCCCAACACTGGTTCCAATGTTGGCTGGTTAATTTGCTAGACGTCCACACGTTAGTCCCAACACTGGTTCCACTGTTGGCTGGTTAATTTGCTAGACGTCCACACGTTGGTCCCAACACTGGTTCCAATGTTGGCTGGTTAATTTGCTAGACGTCCACACGTTGGTCCCAACACTGGTTCCAATGTTGGCTGGTTAATTTGCTAGACGTCCACACGTTGGTCCCAACACTGGTTCCAATGTTGGCTGGTTAATTTGCTAGACGTCCACACGTTGGTCCCAACACTGGTTCCAATGTTGGCTGGTTAATTTGCTAGACGTCCACACGTTGGTCCCAACACTGGTTCCAGTGTCGGCTGGTTAATTTGCTAGACGTCCACACGTTGGCCCCAACACTGGTTCCAGTGTCGGCTGGTTAATTTGCTATACGTCCACACGTTGGCCCCAACACTGGTTCCAGTGTCGGCTGGTTAATTTGCTAGACGTCCACACGTTGGTCCCAACACTGGTTCCAGTGTCGGCTGGTTAATTTGCTAGACGTCCACACGTTGGCCCCAACACTGGTTCCAGTGTCGGCTGGTTAATTTGCTAGACGTCCACACGTTGGTCCCAACACTGGTTCCAGTGTCGGCTGGTTAATTTGCTATACGTCCACACGTTGGCCCCAACACTGGTTCCAGTGTCGGCTGGTTAATTTGCTAGACGTCCACACGTTGGTCCCAACACTGGTTCCAATGTTGGCTGGTTAATTTGCTAGACGTCCACACGTTGGTCCCAACACTGGTTCCAGTGTCGGCTGGTTAATTTGCTAGACGTCCACACGTTGGTCCCAACACTGGTTCCAATGTTGGCTGGTTAATTTGCTAGACGTCCACACGTTGGTCCCAACACTGGTTCCAGTGTCGGCTGGTTAATTTGCTAGACGTCCACACGTTGGTCCCAACACTGGTTCCAATGTTGGCTGGTTAATTTGCTAGACGTCCACACGTTGGTCCCAACACTGGTTCCAATGTTGGCTGGTTAATTTGCTAGACGTCCACACGTTGGTCCCAACACTGGTTCCAGTGTTGGCTGGTTAATTTGCTAGACGTCCACACGTTGGCCCCAACACTGGTTCCAGTGTTGGTTGGTTAATTTGCTAGACGTCCACACGTTAGTCCCAACACTGGTACCACTGTTGGCTGGTTAATTTGCTAGACGTCCACACGTTGGTCCCAACACTGGTTCCAGTGTCGGCTGGTTAATTTGCTAGACGTCCACACGTTGGTCCCAACACTGGTTCCAATGTTGGCTGGTTAATTTGCTAGACGTCCACACGTTGGTCCCAACACTGGTTCCAATGTTGGCTGGTTAATTTGCTAGACGTCCACACGTTGGTCCCAACACTGGTTCCAGTGTTGGCTGGTTAATTTGCTAGACGTCCACACGTTGGTCCCAACACTGGTTCCAGTGTTGGCTGGTTAATTTGCTAGACGTCCACACGTTGGTCCCAACACTGGTTCCACTGTTGGCTGGTTAATTTGCTAGACGTCCACACGTTGGTCCCAACACTGGTTCCAGTGTTGGCTGGTTAATTTGCTAGATGTCCACACGTTGGTCCCAACACTGGTTCCAGTGTTGGCTGGTTAATTTGCTAGACGTCCACACGTCGGCCCCAACACTGGTTCCAGTGTTGGCTGGTTAATTTGCTAGACGTCCACACGTTGGTCCCAACACTGGTTCCAGTGTTGGCTGGTTAATTTGCTAGACGTCCACACGTTGGTCCCAACACTGGTTCCAGTGTTGGCTGGTTAATTTGCTAGACGTCCACACGTTGGTCCCAACACTGGTTCCAGTGTTGGCTGGTTAATTTGCTAGACGTCCACACGTTGGTCCCAACACTGGTTCCAGTGTTGGCTGGTTAATTTGCTAGACGTCCACACGTTAGTCCCAACACTGGTTCCAGTGTTGGCTGGTTAATTTGCTAGACGTCCACACGTCGGCAATTCTATTTAGTTTAGTGCAATCAGAGCCAATGTGAAGATGTCTGATATAGAAATTGCTGTAGCGCTTTTACGTTATTGAGTGCATACATTAATGTTTCTTACTGAAAAAGAAAAAAGAAACAACCACGCAGAAGAAGATGTGGGTGACGACACATCATAAAATACGAACCAGTTAGTACCTATAGACATTCCATTTAAAAAATTTGAGAATAAATAATTTAGTCTACAGCGATTTACAAGGCACTCAAATAATATACTTTATGTACCTAATTATCTATAAATAATCCATACAATTTTCTTTTTCAGATACGATGGAAACCGATTTATTAAATAATTTGATTAAAGAGCCTTCAGGAAAGTTTGATAGCTTTTGTCGTATGTCTTCAATAGTTTTTGAATACCTTCTACTTCTGACTGGACCAAGAATTTAAAAAAAAACAAGATACTGTATTCAGAGAATCAATACCGGCCAAAGTACGCCTCGCTGTGACAGATTTCTAGCGACTGGAGATTCAGTCAAATGTCTTCATTACCTATTTAAAATTTCTCCTCAAGTTATATCATTGATCGTACCGGAAGTATGTAAAGCGCTGTTTGGGGCGTTGCATTCTTTTGTTAAGGTAAGTTTAAGTATTTTAGGTATGTATGTGTTACGGTAAAAGTGATAAATGCGGTTAGTATTAATAATAACCGGTTAGTATTAGTAATAACCATACCATTATTAATAATAACCGTTATTATTAATAAGATTCAATTCATCACATTAATCGTAACATATATACTAGATATAGATGTGGAAATAACTTGATTCCTTAGAAAGACATAGGCTAAATATAACAGGTCCACGTGGACGAAACCATGGGCAATATTTTTCTGTAAAATAAAACCCTCAAAAATATTTAAAGACATGTTTATTGTAAACCAATTTATTAGGTGTCAGGTAATATAGTGCATTTATTTATTTGTTTGTTTGTGTATCAAAGAGTAAAAATGCCTGTGAGACAATATCATTTGACAGAATGGTCAAATTCTGAGTTGTGGTTGATGGACCAGTCACATAATCAGTTTGACTACTACAATGCGGCTGTACATATTTATAACTACTATAATCGTCAGCAGTTTGATTACAGGGCTTGGCCAAACCTGAGTTGAAGGGGATGGTGTAGGTGCATAACGCACGGAATTTGGGGCAGACATCGCGTATGTGCTCGTGCTAGCAGGGCTACTAATATTTAATCGAGAGCCATTCACTTCTGGTAAATAAGTTCGTCTATATCGTGCATTATATTCTCTATTTGTTGCTTATCAATGTTTTAGTTTTTTTGGCCAGTAGTTGACGAAAATAAATCCACCTCATCTATTTCAGTTGGTGATCAGTTCGATATATTTTTAAGAACATTTAAAGCTGTGTTCATTTGTGTTCGTACATCCGAGATATCTGAATCTCGCTGTTTCTTGGCCGTTGTAGAAGTTGATAAAGGAGCAAAGTTGACAAATTAACTGATGTTTTGTATGCTATCCTATATGTTGGCCAACATGTTGGTGTTGGGAGAGCCGGTCAGAGCCAACAAGTTGTGTTGGATCATTTGTTGGATATAATAAACGACCAACCCAACATGTTGGCTGATTTGGGAGGTTCTGCATATGCTCTAGAGAGTCGAGCCAGTCTCTAGGCTTGCAACGCACGTGTTTTGTGGCTTTACGTAAGACTCCCACGAAGCGTAGAGTTGTAGCAAATTTTTCTCCGAAATTACAACATTTTCCCTTTCCACTTTACCACGTAAATGAGGATACAAAAGTGTAACTAAGCATTCAAAGTTCACATATGACATGCGTACAGAGTGATCAAATCCACTTTGAAAAGGTATATCATTCATTATTTCCATGTAAGCATCTTCAATTTGACGTTTAGCAAAAAAAAAAAAAACCTTCGAAGCACCCACCGTTTCTTACTTTTTTTTTCTGCAACACAATAAATGAAGAACGGCAAGTATTATGATGTTATCCATTGTTAGAAATGTGTAGACTGATTAAAAACTAGCGGAGGACACAGAATGTTGGTCCAACAAGTTGGCGACAATGAACGCAATACATTTCCTCATTGTTGTCTCCCAACATGTCGGGTCCAACATGTTACGTAATAAACGAGGATTTACAGTGTGTCGGGGACATAAGAAAGGTCTAATGAAATAGAACATAATAGACGGTTATAAATAAATATTAAAGAGTACATAATTTTGAATAGCAAAAAACACTATTTCAGACAATAATAGGGCCTATACTTTTATATTATGTTTAATACCTTATAATATTATACTTAATTATATAGTTTAAATAATACTTCTTCAAATATTTAGCTGACCAGGCTAAACATCTTCAAGAACGTAGTTTTTTATATATTTTGGTTAAGCATTTAATCGGCTATTTGAAATATTTAATTAGGGGATTAACTCGGTGGTCTTGGGGTAAAGTGCTTGCCTCAGGACCGATGTTCGTGGGTTCAAACCCAGCTGAGGTCAACGGACTTTTCTTTAACGATAAGATTCCGTATCACAATTTCCTTGGGAGGGGAAGTGAAGCCGTCAATCCCATGTCAATCGTAGTATGTAAAAGAAAGAACCCTGCAAAGTAAATAAAACACCTTTCCCGCCAAAATTGATTGGCCCTTTCGCGCTCGTGCATAGAAATTATCGTGTGCTGATGTAATCAATCGGTTATGTAAGTATAATTTAAATACCTTTATAAATAAATGGTACGGAACTCCGCACGAACTTTCTCGCTCTATTGTTTGAAAATGGAGATATTTACTCAAAACTCGTAATATATGTGAAACGAAATAATATACATTAGCAAACCCAAGCATAAATTGCACTAGACATAGTAAAAAAAAAATTAGTCCGGTTTTAAATTTAATATTTTGTTTTTAAAGAATTAATGTCCTCATTTGAATGTTTGGACCGATAAAAAAAAAGATCAATGCTAGGTCCACAAGGGTCAACAATTCGTATTAAATTATTATTATTATTATTTAGCACCGCGTCTTACTACCCGTTTGGGTTATAGGCTTTAGTACTAATTACGCTGGATTAGGAATTGGGAAATTTGAATTAGAGGAAGTGAACCCTCATTTTCGTGGAGGTAGAATGGAAAACCTTTTAGGAAAAACCACCCCAGTTCACCCGATCGAGATTCGAACCTCGATCTCCCCGTCCTCAGCAGTCGAGCTAACACGACTAGCGCGTTAGCCAACAACGCCACCGGGCGGGCAATTCGTATTAAAATTTCAACTTCCAGTTAAAATGTTCTGCATTGTATTAGGTATTGCAAATCTTCATGCCTTTGCATTGATATTAAATTCCTCATTTATAAATTTTGACCAATAAAAAATGTAAATATTGACTATTGGGTCTAAAATGAGGGAGATAGATCATTGTTGTACAAACATTTCTCTTAAGAGGTTTAAGGAAAAACAAAGTAAGGTTTAAGAGACTTATTTATATTTAATTACTCTATGGCATTGGAGAATTATTGCGTTAAAACTTAAGTAGTATTTCTTTACAACTCTAATGATCACAAAATTGTATTAATATATTTGCCAATATCTCAGAAAATGTTGGATTTATAAAAATATATTTTATATAAAAGTTTTTTATTTTTAATATTACTAAAATTTTGCAATGATAAGTTATTTAGTTTCTCAAATAGTTGCAGAGATACGGAAGTTTCTGCTTCTATAAAGTACCCTAAAATTCATTTTCAAGGTAAAATGAAAATAGCCAGTTTATTTATAATCTTAATCAACACCTAGATAAGAATTTTAATCAGAATCGTTAGAGTCCATTTTGAGAAAATCGATTTTTTCCATTTTCACCCTTTCTTAAACTACTCTTAATTTTAAGCTTAAATAGACACACAGTCAGACGGCATTGCAAAGACCACTTTTTAGGGTTTGGGGGGTCTTGAGACGTCAACATCTATCAACATTTCAGGTTAGATTTTCTTTTGCGGTCGTAATACTTTTACCTTTTGTGTTCGAAAAGTTAGAATATATATATTTATGTATATATTGAAAGTTATTGGTTTTATAAAAATATGCTTCTTATAAAATATATGTGTAGTATAAAGAGATCTACATATTTGTAATAATAAGTAATTTCATATCTCAAATAGTTTAGGAGATATTATAAAAAACATATAATCTACGCCTCAGGCCGGAGCCCTTAAATTCTTCTTGAGAGAAGCCATTTTGTTTGGAATATTTATAAATGTTTCGAAATGAAATTTAATCAAAACCGTTAGAACCGATTTTGAGAAAATCGATTTTTTTTTCTTTTTGCCCTTCAGTAAGGTTGGATATCCAATTCCAAAAACCCCTCGGGGCACCTCTATGAAAACCCTAAATACCAAGTTTTAGCCCGATCGGTAAAATAGTTTAGGCTCTAGTTGGAGTACAGACAGACAGACAGAAAGTCAAAAACCACTTTTTTTGTTTCGGGTAATCATGAAACGTCAAGATTCATGAAAATCTTGAGTTCGATTTTTTTGACGATCACTATATTTTCTCTACCTGTAAAATAGCGAGAAATTAAAAACTATCTGGGTCTATAAAACCAGATCAGCGTGAGCGTGGATTAAACGTGAGGCTAGTCCTGTTTGATTTGTTAGTGATAGAAAGGTCGGGGTTCAAATTCCGGCCAGACTTACTATGGGAGGCTTTTCCTGAGTTGTTTACCAGTCTCCCTCTAAGCATAACTAGGTACATTTTTCCTAAAAACCCTACCTTACTTATCCTTTACATACAGGCATGATTGAAATTTGTATAGTCCTGGGTGACCTGGTGGTCTAGGGGTAAGGGTTCGGCCAGACTGACAAGCGTGCGAGCGAGCGCGCAAGCGACTGGGTGGCCAAACTGGCGAGCGAGCGAGCGCGCGAGCGCGTAATTAGCAGACCCTAGTTCATTAGATATAATATATAATATTAGCACCGCGTCTTACTACCCGTTCGGGTTATACGCTTTAAGTACTAATTACGCTAATGGATTAGGAATTGGGAAGGTTGAATTAGAGAAAGTGAACCCGCATTTGTGTGGAGGGAGAGTGGAAAACAATTTAGGAAACATCATCCCCAGTTCACCCGACCGAGATTCGAACCTCGATCTCCCCGTCCTCAGCAGTCGAGCTCAACACGACTAGCGCGTTAGCCAACTACGCCACCGAGGCGGGTTAGTTCATTAGAGAAGATGTCTCTGTCAAAGACACTTGGTACATTTCTGCTCCTCGAAAATTCAAAATATTGTGTGAACTGAAGGTGATTTTTAAAACTTATTTATTGTTGTGGTTTTTTCATACTCTCTCCAAACTAATGGTGACTCTTATTTGTAAAGGCCTACTTTGATTATAATATTGAAGTATTTTAACATATTGGGTTTACATATATAGATTATATTATTAATGTTCTTACCAATTAAATTAGGCCATCAATAGCAAGTGTGTTAAACCTATCACTGATAGAAAAAAGTCAAATATCATGTCAAAATAAGAAGTTTCCCTAGCACTCAATGAACCAACATACAATAATATTGCTTAGCGCCTGTAAACTAGACTGTACCGGGTCGAGCGCGCGCGCTTGAAAAATAGAACCAGTTCTATATTTTAAGCGCGCGCGCTCGCTCGCTCGCTCCAGTGTGGCCACCTCCCATTACAACCAATGTGTTCTATTTTATATTTTAGTCGCTCGCGCGCTCAGTCTGGCCGTACCCTAAGGTGTCAGACTTCTGTGCTGGCGGCCGGGGTTCAATCCTCGGTCCCGGCACATATTTATCTGATTTCCAAACCCTTCCTTTACCTCTGACAAGACGTGTATTAATCACAACTTGTGAATGTAGGAAATTCCAGGCCTCCACCGTGGTTCGGATTCCACGTTAAACTGTAGGTCCTTCATTTCATCTCAAAATCACCCTACCATTACACATTAGCGTAAGTGCGTACAACCCGAACGGTTAGTAAGACGCGGTGCTAATAATAATAATAATAATAATAATAATAATAATAATAATAATAATAATAATAATAATATAATAATGTAGAGTCCTGACGGATAATGAGACGCGGTGCAATATAAAATGTAGAATGTATCGAATCAAACATGTTTCTCTTTGCTATGGCCCGTAACACGCCCTGAATTTAAGAATCCAACCCTTGCACTGTTTTTAATTTGAAGAAATACATTTTCTTCGGCCAAATTATGTTTATAATTCAATAAATGTTCATAAGATTTCAGTTCGACTTAGGTAAAAAAAACAACTGAAGAGTGCAAAACAATAGAATCACAAGCAAATTCTTTTTTTTCCCCTTCAAAACAAAACAAAACCCGTTGCTTTGAATCGTAAAATGCACTAGTTATATATTATTTACCCCTGAGGCCACGAATGCCGCCATCGTAATGCGTAATGACTTGTTTGACGTGAATATATGCTGGGTTTACAAGTCAATTACTAGCGAGCACTAGATGAGGCATTGTTCAGCTCGAACAAAGTGCATCGTTCATATAGACGTATTATGAGCATGTCTGCTCCAAGGGCGCTCTAAAGAAGGAATAGACGTATCATGAACAAACCTGTACATGATCAAAGACCTGCAGGTTTGGTATCTTAAATTGGGAGCTGAACATTATTTTAAGAAATGTAGTTTGAAATACAATAAGGTTACACCTATTACTTTTAAATTATTTGGAACATTTTATTATTTTGGTAGAAAACTATTGAGTTAATAATTTTATAAAGAAGCCTTTTTAAGGGTCCATCCACGATATTTCAATTGCCTTACAAACAATTTTAAAATAGCCAGACTATTAATATAACCGAGTCCAAAATAGTAAAACTTCAATAAATAGTTGGCTGTTTTCCCCAAGTTTTAATATACATCCGGGTTATTTGTATATATTAATTATGTTGGCGAAATGTGGATTAGAAAGGTATAATTTTAAATGAAATGTATATAGAGATTTGCGTGAAGAAAGAATGAGAAACAATTTATGAAAAACTCAGTACCGGTACATCCGATCAGGATTTGAACCCGGTATCTCAAGCTTCATCTTATATTTATGAACTGTTCTATTTATAAAATAGCTTGTAGAGTATGTTCAATAATTAGTTAATTTGTTTTGTGATTCAATTGTATCAGAGAGTGGACGTTAATTTTATTTGTAAATCGTCGTTATAAGGTGAAATTTAAAGGAAATATATACGCGTGGAGAGAGAGTGGTAAACCTTTTTAAAAAAAGCTTCTCAGTACACTAAGCCAAAATTCGAACCCCAATCCCTCTATATCCAGTACAGCAGACTAGATGAGTCTAACGTTTAGTCCACGTGGCCACCGATGCGGGCGGAACGTTAATCAAACCAAATAAAACACGACGAGTATTTGCTTGTTTTCAGGATTATCACGAGATTGGCCGGACTCTGGTGGTGAAAAGAGAGAGAAGTTGGGTAGGAGGATATGGACGTCTTTCTGAAGAGTCACTTCCTCCGTTCGAAAGCTCCCTCTTTAGCTCCGAGCTAAGAATGTCCCGGGGGACAAGAACAATTTTCACAGTTCAACTGGAAACACTCGAATGAAGAATTTGTTTATAAGACAACTCGCGGGGAGGTCTGCGTAAACCTCTTTGGTTTCCTCTGAGACGCTAGCATGCAAAGCCTCGTTATGTATCATTGAGACCATACTACGGGACTATATCCTGGCGAAAGCGATTTTTTCGCAAACGTGAGCACAACTGTATTCTAATAGTCTCGAGGATCTTTGCGTTATAGACTTGATAAATTCACACTGCCCACACACTTTGGATCTATGACTACATTAAAATATTAAAACGGCACGAGCCTTGCTACATCCTAGGAACTGCAGTGCTACTAACTACTAATGATCTTATAAACTATTTTAAACTCCATCTATCTACTT
The DNA here is from genome assembly GCA_039000515.1 of Timema cristinae. NCBI lineage: Eukaryota > Metazoa > Arthropoda > Insecta > Phasmatodea > Timematidae > Timema > Timema cristinae. The sequence continues at coordinate 56,711,844 of JBCFYV010000001.1, forward strand.
TAATATTTTTTTAATTCAGCGTTTAAAATACACTCTATTTTAAATAATTTTTGGCATCGACTGTTTTTACTTTGTTTTATATAGATTAGAGCAGTCCGAGAAACATTTTCTATTTAAGACGATAATAAATGATATGTGTAGATTGTTTAATAAACTTTTTCGAAATAGTCTTCTACTAAATATTATAAAACGTGTCTGCTTTAGCGGCCCGTATAATTTAAAATGAAGGATAAAGTAAAGCTCTAAGTTCTACCAGACAGAGAGAGAATAAAACAGTATCCAGTTAAACATCGCATCAAGGACGTGTCGACGACGTATTACTTCCGCCCTAGTACTCGAGGACGTGTGAGGGGTGCATCGACCCCTTAGTGACAATTCGAACTGATTTACACCTCTCCACGTCCTTGCCGACGCGACTGGTAGGGTAAATGTCAAGGCCACCCCGTGTAAATAGAGATCTCAGACACAGACTTTACTCAGACATGTCCAATCAATTTGTCTAAGATAACCAGACCTGTGGTATAGTAGTCAGCGCACTTTGATACCGACCTATACTTGATATCATCCCTGAGGAAACTGCATGGTGACTATTGGGAAACAGAGTTGTCATTTTCTTGTGTTTTTGTGGTCAATCTCCCCTCAAACATAGGTCAAGTTTCGCCACGCTAATTAGTCGAGGTTGCCAGTAGTCCCTTCTTACCCCAGCACACCACCTTCAGACATAATTGAGAGCCAGGAGATTTGGCAACAGTTGGATGAGAGAAAGCGACGATAAAGCTTTTCTCCCCAAGACATGCAGTTCACTCAGTAATAGTATTGGGTGAAGAGGTCCCAGGTTCAATTTTCGGCTGGCACCATGGGTATTTTTAACGAAAGGGGAATCATCCCAACGGTCGCGAGGGTCTGGTTGGTTTGGCTTAAGTTAGGTTAAGTGTTTCTACTGGTTTCAAACTTCCTACTCACTGTCATAACACCTCAACTCATCGGGATATAGCAAGAGGCTCCACGGAAAGAATGTACGATTAGTAAGGTCAGGCGTCCCTTGGTCAAAGGTTCATAAGCACCCATCAACTTAGCTACGAGTCATTTAGCCTAGACATACATAACTAAAGAGTCCAAGTTTTACAATATCTTATTCTTTCTTTCAGTTAAATTTGTATTTAGAACGTTAATGGCAACTGATGTGCCATGCATATTTTAACTAAAAAGTTGAAGTATATTTATCCTGGAGGAGGAGTAGGCATCAGCCCTATTGGGTATCAGGTCCCAAAGGGGTAATCCTACCCTCCCAAGGGAGAAGGGGTAGGAAGTAAATACTTGTACGCGCATGCGCGTGTGCCCCGCACTTCTCACGGATCCCATCAAACACGGCCCATACATCATGATGTCAGAACACCACTCCAATGCCATCCATCAAGCTCGACCTACAGCGGGCCGACAGAGAGAGAGAGAGGAAGGGCACCCTGTCGTCGTGAGGGAGAAGCAACTCAAAACGAGGTAGCCTGCACTCTCTGAATATCACACGCGATGGCTGACCTGCGATTGCCCGTTTATGATGTTTTGAGAGGATAAGCCGAGTGTTATTATTGCTTTTAATGATGTGTGTTAAGGAGATAATCCAAGATAGGTATTATCGCCGCTAATGATGTATGTTAAGGAGATAATCCAAGATAACTATTATCGCCGCTAATGATGTGTGTTAAGGAGATAATCCAAGATATCTATTATCGCTGCTAATGATGTGTGTTAAGGAGATAATCCAAGATAGCTATTATCGCCGCTAATGATGTGTGTTAAGGAGATAATCCAAGATATCTATTATCGCTGCTAATGATGTGTTTAAGGAGATAATCCAAGATAGATTTTATCGCCGCTGATGATGTATGTTAAGGAGATAATCCAAGATAGCTATTATCGCCGCTAATGATGTGTGTTAAAGAGATAATCCAAGATAGCTATTATCGCCGCTAATGAAGTGTGTTAAGGAGATAATCCAAGATAGATTTTATCGCCGCTGATGATGTATGTTAAGGAGATAATCCAAGATATCTATTATCGCCGCTAATGATGTGTGTTAAGGAGATAATCCAAGATAGATTTTATCGCCGCTGATGATGTATGTTAATGAGATAATCCAAGATAGCTATTATCACCGCTAATGATGTATGTTAAGGAGATAATCCAAGATAGCTATTATCGCCGCTAATGATGTGTGTTAAGCAAATATCCAAGATAGGTATTATCGCTGCTAATGATGTGTGTTAAGGAGATAATCCAAGATAGATTTTATCGCCGCTGATGATGTATGTTAAGGAGATAATCCAAGATATCTATTATCGCCGCTAATGATGTATGTTAAGCAAATATCCAAGATAGCTATTATCGCCACTAATGATGTGTGTTAAGCAAATATCCAAGATAGGTATTATCGCCACTAATGATGTGTGTTAAGGAGATAATCCAAGATAAATATTATCGCCGCTAATGATGTGTGTTGAGAGAATAATCTAAGATAGCTATTATCGCCGCTAATGATGTATGTTAAGCAAATATCCAAGATAGCTATTATCGCCGCTAATGATGTGTGTTAAGCAAATATCCAAGATGGCTATTATCGCCGCTAATGATGTGTGTTAAGCAAATATCCAAGATAGGTATTATCGCCACTAATGATGTGTGTTAAGGAGATCATCCAAGATAGCTATTATCGCCGCTAATGATGTGTGCCAAGTAAATATCCAAGATAGCTATTATCGCCGCTAATGATGTGTGCCAAGTAAATATCCAAGATAGCTATTATCGCCGCTAATGATGTATGTTAAGCAAATATCCAAGATAGCTATTATCGCCGCTAATGATGTGTGTTAAGCAAATATCCAAGATGGCTATTATCGCCGCTAATGATGTGTGTTAAGCAAATATCCAAGATAGGTATTATCGCCACTAATGATGTGTGTTAAGGAGATCATCCAAGATAGCTATTATCGCCGCTAATGATGTGTGCCAAGTAAATATCCAAGATGGCTATTATCGCCGCTAATGATGTGTGTTAAGCAAATATCCAAGATAGGTATTATCGCCACTAATGATGTGTGTTAAGGAGATCATCCAAGATAGCTATTATCGCCGCTAATGATGTGTGCCAAGTAAATATCCAAGATAGCTATTATCGCCGCTAATGATGTATGTTAAGCAAATATCCAAGATAGCTATTATCGCCACTAATGATGTGTGTTAAGCAAATATCCAAGATAGGTATTATCGCCACTAATGATGTGTGTTAAGGAGATCATCCAAGATAGCTATTATCGCCACTAATGATGTGTGCTAAGCAAATATCCAAGATAGCTATTATCGCCACTAATGATGTGTGTTAAGCAAATATCCAAGATAGCTATTATCGCCGCTAATGATGTGTGTTAAGCAAATATCCAAGATAGCTATTATCGCCGCTAATGATGTGTGTTAAGCAAATATCCAAGATAGTATTATCGCCACTAATGATGTGTGTTAAGGAGATAATCCAAGATAGATATTATCGCCGCTAATGATGTGTGTTGAGAGAATAATCCAAGATAGCTATTATCGCCGCTAATGATGTATGTTAAGCAAATATCCAAGATAGCTATTATCGCCGCTAATGATGTGTGTTAAGCAAATATCCAAGATGGCTATTATCGCCGCTAATGATGTGTGTTAAGCAAATATCCAAGATAGGTATTATCGCCACTAATGATGTGTGTTAAGGAGATCATCCAAGATAGCTATTATCGCCACTAATGATGTGTGCTAAGCAAATATCCAAGATAGCTATTATCGCCGCTAATGATGTGTGTTAAGCAAATATCCAAGATAGCTATTATCGCCGCTAATGATGTGTGCTAAGCAAATATCCAAGATAGCTATTATCGCCACTAATGATGTGTGTTAAGGAGATAATCCAAGATAGCTATTATCGCCACTAATGATGTGTGTTGAGAGAATAATCCAAGATATCTATTTCGCCGCTAATGACGTGTGTTGAGAGAATAAGCCAAGATAGCTATTATCGCCAATAATGATAATGATGTGTGTTGAGAGCATTTCGTTCTTTTTTACCACCCTTCTTTGCGACCAGTGTTTTCTGCCTCATAGAATGTTTGCTTATTTAGTTTGTTGAAAGGACTCAAATACTCTTTTTTTTTTTTTATCGTGCGGCAGTTTTTGAGCGGACGAGTAAAATAGCTATGTACCCTGGGAAGACTTACTCCCAAGTGAGTTCTTTATAATCAAAGAAGATGTATTTCAGTGTCTTGGGAAGGGAGGTTCTTATTTTTGAGGGGGGATGATTTAAAAAAATTTTTACCTATTTATAACTCAATTCAGCCCATGAACAATTTTTAACATCCACGATTTTCTTATGAATATAATACTTGATTCCTTCAGGCAATACAAGACTTGTTTGCCTTAGGGATGCAAGAATTGATTAGCTTTAATGTACAATACATTTTTCCTTTGGGGAGGGAATACTTTATTCCTTTGGGGAGGGAAGACATAATTCTATTAAGGAATAAGGATACAATATTCGATTCTCTTAAGAATAGAAGATTTGATTCCCTCAGACACACCAGGCTTAGTTCCCTTAAGAATACAATACTTAATTACTTTAAAGATACATGCATAAATGAAGTGTATCCTTAAAGGAATCAATTCTTGTATGTCTGAGGGAATCAATAGTTTATTCCTTAAGGCATACAAAACTTGATTCCCTTAATCAAAACGTATATCACAAAAGTTTAACAGTCAGATTTTATTTTTATGTTTGAATTCCTTGAGTAGGCAGATAGCCAATGAATGTTTGCATTTATTATATTCTTTATTTAAAAGGTAAGAGGAAGGTATAGTTTTTAAGGCAATGTACCCACATTTGAGGGGAGAGATAAGGGAAAATCATTTAAGAAAAAGCACACCCACAGTATACCCAGCCGGGATTCGAACACCAATCTCCCTGTTCCGAAAAATCCTGTCTATCACGAGAGTGACGCGTTAGACCATGGGACCACCGATGAGGGTTTTTCGTTAAATGCTTTGCGTGATTAGTCAAAGCTTTCCCGAAAGTAAAAAAAAAAAGTCAATGATAAAAATAACTATCACTGGCTTTAATAATGTGTGGTTTTGCTAGAATCTACCTTTAATAATGTTATCAGAGAACTCAGTAAATCAATTTTTCTTTAATCCTTATAAATTTCAAAAAGCATTAATTTGTTTAACAAATCAGGGATAAAACCAATCTACCAGTGTCCCCAAGAAATCGGGCACGAATGGTCATCTTAAATTAGATTAAGCCTTTCCACCCTTGTGCTAAACGTGTGATTAAAATATAAATTGTAAAACAATTAAAAATAATAATTTGTTGTGACTCTTATAATTCCTGATTTTGGTGGCCCCGTTGCGTGCAAACCAACAAGGCATGACTGTCGACACTTAAAGTAATAGAAAAATAAGACAATGCTGTGCAACAACTTCAAATAATAATTATAACTCTGTGATGGTAATTAGTCGCGGCACATTTTTATTTCTTAAAGAGGTGACCATAATTAATAAGGTAATGATGCTGTGTGATGCAGGTGATAATGAGACGGACGTGAGAATAAGAGAATGTAAAGGCAATGGTAGCATTAAGACAAGTATAAGAGGGGGGGGGATAAAATAGAGTTCACGCTATCTTGTGTGAGGAGATCAAAGAATATGCTAGTTCCAGAAAGTTTAGTGTTGTTTCATCCTTTCGGAAAAAATTACTAACTTAATATCTCAAGTATTTAACGTGTGTTTTCTTCTAAGCATTCTAGTTTAGGGTTCGTAAACTCACGGCCCACGGGGCACATCCGGCCCTCGAGATATATATTTACTTGCCCAATTGACTGCAATACTTTTTTATTACTATCAGGCTTGCAGTCATTTACGCACATAAAACATTATTTAATTTAATTTTAGTGTGTACATAATTTTGAAAAGCAAAAAAACTCATAATGCAATAATAATCTATGATATTTTTCGATCACTTTAAATACTTGAATGTGGGAATTAATAATTACATGATTTTAATAAATATTTCTTCGTGTAATTCGTTAACCAACATAAACATCTGAAAAAATTTGATGTTTTTTAATGTTTTAAATATACATTTATTATTTTAAATACGAATACATCCGTAGCTTCAAATACCTATTATAGAGTAACATCGCTGGGTAAGCGGATTAAGCGTCAGGCTCTTATGGTCTAGTTTATTGCTGTAGGGTAGGTAATGGCTCGAATTCCAGTTGAATATACAGAGGGTGATTTTCCCTAAGTGATTTCCCATATTGCCTTAATTCAAATGAAGTTACATTTTCTCTAGTGTTACGTGTTCATCAGTTATCTACTAACCCGCCTCTGTTGCGTAGTTGGCTAACGCGCTTGTCGTGTTGAGATCGACTGCTGAGGACGGGGAGATTGAGGTTCGAATCTCGGTCGGGTGAACTGTGGGTGGTTTTTCCTAAATGGTTTTCCACTCTCCCTCCACGAAAATGCGGGTTCACTTCCTTTAGTTCAACCTTCCCAATTCCTAATCCATTAGTGTAATTAGTACTTAAGCGTATAACCCGAACGGGTAGTAAGGCGCCGTGCTAAATTAAAAAAAAAAAGTTATCTACTAGAGTGATTAAAATGTTTATAGCCAGACTGGTAGTAAGATGCGCACCACTGATATAGTTTATTTCATGCCAGGAAATGTACAGTTCATCAGGTGATATATTTCAAAGAGTATAACAGAGTACCCCAAAGGATTATAGAGGTAGACAAATTAGAATTGGTGTTGTAGGCCAGTTAAATAGCAGAGTATCTAGTTGGAACTGATAAGAGTTGATGGCGTAGAACCGCTGAACTGATTATCAACCTGAACGGATGAGACTTAGTTGCGCAGAATAAAAAATGAAAATAAAACCAACTTACAGTGATGAGAGTTGTCAACATAGAACAGCTTAAAATATATTTGGTGACACAGAATAGTAAATTAAAATAAAACCAACTTAAAGTGATGTGAGTTGTCAGCGTAGGACAGTTTACCAATTATCCACTTACCTGCTCACTGCCACCCATGATATCCTGCAACAACATCTTATGTTTTATTCTGAAAATTGAAAAATGACACCTGGACACGGGAATCGAACCTGGTGCCTTTGGCTTAGTACGCCAATGCTCAAACCACTGAGCTAGCTAGGAATCGTCCCGTACCCAGGGTCATTTTTCATTCATATTTTAAGGCAGAGTCTTATGATGGACGTGCGGAAGTCGTCGGCTACAAATGTGTGATTTTATTAAGATCACGAGCTATCAGATAACGCAGCCACCTTCGACTCGGTAATTTGATTATTGCTGCCACTTGTACAATTATTATAATTGTAGGGGATTGCCTTAAAATATGAGGGAAGAATAACCCTGGGCACGGTACGATCCTGGATAGTTCAGTGGTAAGAGCATTGGTGTACTAAGCAAAAGTTCCCGGGTTCAATTCCCGTGTCCAGGTATCATTTTTCAATTTTCAGAATATGATATCTAGATGGAGTAATCCTCACTGAAAGCATAAATAATAACTTTGGCTATTTGAATCTTATGTTTTATTAGCATATCAAAGCTACAGTAGCCCCATGGCTTCTTTGGTGCTGACTGACAGCTCACAGCTGACTTCTGACAGCCAACATTTAGGTATATACCTAAATTTTGACCATCAGAAGTGACAGCCGCTACACATATTTTTTGCAGATCATATGGTTCGGCGTAGGGATACATAATTTGGTCTGGTAACTTTTCAAAGCCATCAGCTGTCAGCTGTGAGCTTTCAGTCAGCACCAAAGAAGCCATGGGGCTACTGTAGTTTGCTGAAACAATAACGACATATCTGGTTCAAACGAACAATGAAATTAAAAGTAAGCCTCTAGAACTAGATCCCTAAGATAATTGTTTGGCTAGCTGCTCTTATTATACTAATAATATGCAGATTCCCAAAAGCACACTTGATTAGAAACTGGTGTTGCATCACGTTTTAAAACCTTTATTACTTTGTTTGGAAAATGAAACATAAGAAGTTGTTATCGGAAACCATGATAGTGAACAAATATTGCAACTGTCCAACCCTATCAACTCTCGTTAGAAATGACTTACCTCTTGAGCTAAGTCAACAAATATGAACAATTGTTTATTAAATATTATTAGGTTTAGAATGTTAGAAATAATAAAAAAATATATACTTTCTAATTCAATGTAATTAAATAATATTTTTGTTCAACACTAAGTTAAATAAATTAATGTTTGTCTTGTATTTTTGGTCGTATTATTGGAAGTGCATACAAATTGTGTTTATCATGCACAGTTTACAAACAACCTCACCTCCCACACTCAATATTCCAGGACCAGAGGGATCACCCAGTGCGCGTAACTTTATTTAGTGGTCCTCCATAACAAAAATATTGAGGAACACTACCCATCAACTGAGTTAAAAACCTCAGACAGTAAATCCCTGCTTCGAGTGCCAGTGATGCTAATAGCTCCAGTCCAATTTTCATATAAATATATATTTTTTTTTAATCTGTCAGTATTGAAAACATCTTATTATACTATTAGTGTTTTTTAATAGGTTTTGATTTTATCTATCAGATCTGACAGTTGCAGATAACACGAGGTGACGTATGATTACGTAAAAGTGAATCGAGTAACTTTTCTAACACCCGCTCCAATGGCCAAATGGTCAAAGGCAGTGGTTCCCAAATTGTGGTTCGCGAACCCCCTGGGGTTTAGCTAATAAAAATTTAAAAATCCTGCTGCGAGGTGCATTCGGACTCCCTTCCGTCCACCTATGTTAAAAATTTCAGATCTCTGCGTGCCGTAGATTTGGCTGGGCATCTCACACAAACACACCCACACACAGACAAACACTTCCTTTTATTATTTTCACATGATAAAGGTGGTATGGAAGGGGAAGCCGGGCTATTTTCAAAGTTTTTCTAAGGGATGTTTTTGGTTAAATTAATAATACTGTGCTTCAGTAACTGCATTTAGTTTATTTACTACACATATTGATATCAACCCATCTTGAAAATTTGTCATAAATAAAATGTAATTTTATGAGAAACTTTTAAAATAATAATAATAATTTTATTATTATTATTATTATTATTATTATTATTTATTATTATTATTATTATTATTTATTATTATTATTATTATTAGCAACGCGTCTTACTGCCCGTTCGGGTAATACGCACTTACACTAATGTGTAATGGTAGGAAGATTGTGAGATGAAATGAAGGACCTACAGTTTAACGTGGAATCCGAACCACGGTGGAGGCCTGGCATTCCTAACACTCACAAGTTGTGGTTAATACACGTCTTGTCAGATACGAAGGAAGGGTTTGGTAATCAGATAAATCTGTGCCGGTACCGAGGATTGAGCCCCGGACCCCAGCACATAAGTCCGACACCTTGCCTCTAGACCACCAGGTTACCAACTTTTTAAAGTGAATACAAAAAGTTATGTGGAGTAAATTTGATATAAAAATATTTACTGAATAAGTTTTTTATTTATTTTTTACAAAAAACAATCCTGCTATGAAAACTGCAAAAATTATTATCCTGACTAGCTTTGCCATTCATTCTCCATTAAAGATAAACAATGTAATTACACAAGTTTCAAAAATCGATTATGTACTCAAAGCGCATTAAGGACAATATAGATATCGAATGATGGAGTATGTATAAAGGCTTTTAGTGTGCTGTATTAGGTTACGTTTGTGCCTTAGTTGATTAAGGAAACAATCCTACGGGCATATAATCAAATAATTAGTATGCCTGACACTCACGCGGAAGATAAGAGTGTTAATAGCAGGCTCCTCCAAGTAAAGCTTTCTCAGTGTGGTTTTCCATCATCTCATAAGACTAATGGTGGTATAGTTTCTGAAAATTAATCCTCCTCTATATGTTCCCAAGGCTAGAAAAAGTATTTCATAAAATGGCTATTAAAATTACAAACATATTTTTATACACTTTAGAACAATCCTGTGTTTCTATTTTATTAATGATATTTTATAGATATTGACAATATCCATCAAAAGTGACAGATGAATTTAAGTATGAATACGTGAAAATAGGTCTAGTAGATTTTCTAGATGTCAGATAAGGCTCAGCCTATGAAAAATTGAAGATTATTTTGTGGTGACTGTTCCGGTTGCCGCATGGTCAGTCAAAGGGGTCACTCTCGAAATAGCCTACTAGACTGACAACGATGTGGAGATCGGGGTTCAAGTCAAGGCCAGGTGTATTGAGGGCGGTTTTTCTTAAAGGGTGTTCCACTCTACCTTCACTTAAATGCGGGTACATTTCCTCAAAATTAAACATTATTCATCCATAACTCATTAATGTAATTATTACATATGTGTATAACTAGAACAAGTATTATTTATTTACTATTTATTATTAGCATAGAGTCTTACTACCCATTTGGGTTATACGCACTTACGCTAATGTGTAATGGTAGGGTGATTGTGAGATGAAATGAAGGACCTACAGTTTAACGTGGAATCCGAACCACGGTGGAGGCCTGGCATTCCCCACCAGAACAAGTAGTAATTAAGACGCGGGTCAACAAAAATGAAACTGTAGTTTGTTGCTGATAGCTAGTACCGACCACAAAGATTTCTAATAAAAATAAAACCATGTTGATAAGTGCATTTATAAATTATAATAATAATAAAAAAAAGTGTGTAGAGGGAGTGAGAGAAGAATGGTCGGCCCCGGACAGAGCGATGAAAACCTTTTCACATCTGTGAAGGGAACTAATGTACTTGTTTCCCAGGTAATAATGTCGGTAATTAATAAGCTGTCCGCCACCCCACCCCCTTTCCACTAGTCTTCTCTTTGCTCCTTCAACCCACGTGACCCCTGGAGACGGAGGCGGGGGTGGGAGGGGGGGGAAACATGAATGTGCGATAAATAAACTAATTAAGTGCCCGGTCTGGCCCGGACCTTCTCCCGGCGTTGTTGCCCTAAGCTGGCGCGAAAACTGCCTAGAGGGCGTTGAATAGGAGTCACCGGCTGAATGAAAGGTATATTCTAACCAGCCGGCCGGGATATCCGCATTTCATTAAATCAGAGATAAGGGATGTAGAATTTAAAGGAAATGTTTACGCATTTGCATGGAGTGATAGTGGGGAAAAAATTAAGAACACCTAGTCGGGATTCTATTCCCAGAATCATAATCACCGGTGAATCAGACTTTCGCGAGAGTGAGTGACGCCTATAGAGCAGAGGTTCTGAAGTTTTCTTCGATCCCTTATGAATTATCATAAGTACCATGATCATCCATCATTTCTTCTTACTACTTTTTGTCGTCCATCCAGTTTTATTTATTCCTTAAACACAACCTTTCTCAAATACTTAAAAGTCCTCAACTTTCTAGAAAAGAATATATATATATATATATATATATATATATTTTTTAACCACCGCGTCTCGTTCGGTGATACGTCTACGTACTAGTTAAACTAAACGAGTAAAACGGTATATGAAGTTTTCTGGAATTACTTTTCTATTCTGTTCCCTTTTGGTCTTCACCTACAACCAAACATTGTCAAGTTAATAAGTAGGAAGGTAAAGAAAACTATTAAACTTGGCTAAAGCTATAGAGAAAATCTCGCTGCGACCTCTCGAATATCTTAAATGTTCTGTTGTGAGCTTATAAAAAAAAAAGCTGTATTTGTTAGAGGAAGGCTGGATCTGAGTCATTTTTCATCAAGCCTAGTTTCATAGCTCCACACATATACTAAAGCACTCGTTGAAAATAAGTTAATGATATATTTTCATAATTTTTTCTACTAATAAAACTCAAAATACAGAGGTTTCAAAGAAAAAAGCCTGATGAAATCTTTCAGCTTTATTTTAGCATGAACAAATTTTGAAACAACGTATCATAGAGCTAAATATTGCGTTAAGTTGAACCTGTGCATGGGAGTATATTGTTTATCGATGCAGTCCCTTAAAGCCCAGTTCATGGTCGATCAACCGCGATATTAGAAACATAATTACGTCTGAATAAGAAAACGTATCCAAGTACGTTTTTTTTTTCCATTCTTAACTTGGCGACAAAGAAATTGGGAAGAGTCTAATAGTTTTTAATGTTCTAAAGTACAAATAATTTTTTTGCATTTTGTTAGATTTTTTGAAATGTGGTTAAACTTGTCTCATTGGTTTATTTCCCTTCTATTCAAAGTAGAATACAGAAAACACAGTAAGGTTGGGACGCCTGGTTCAAGCTGTATCACCTACCTGAGTTAGATGTTATCCATGTAGTAATACGGCTCTTAATGAAACAGATGTTAACTGAGCTATCATGAATGGAGCTTAGGCAAGTAGATATAAATCCATCAGTCCATCACTATTGCCACCATAACATTTTTTACAAGTGAAGTGTGTCCCATTTTAAAACACGTCAACCCGCTCATCGGCCGCATTGTTAAGGCATCACTCTCACAGTAGACTAGATTGCTGATGTCCGGGAGATCGTGTTGGCTGAACTGAGGATGATTTTTCCTAAACGGGTTTCCATTTTCCCTCTACGCAAATTCGGATACACTTCTTCAGAGTTTTAGCTTTATCATCCTTTAAACCACTAGCGTAACTAGTCAAAAAAGCGTATAGCCCGAAAGTATAGTAAATGTGGTGCTAAAAAAAACCGTTGTTAAAGGTTTTTTCAGAATCAGAATTATGTCCTAAGTCAAATTTATTTCGATTATAAAGACGAAACGTTTTGGACGACCTGTGAAAACTGTCCTCCTCCCCCGCTTTAGGACGAAGACCCAGAATTTTCAGAACCGTCTGTACTGTCCTACACCCCCCCCCCCCCCCCTCCACCTCTTCAATCCAACCAGCCAAAGTGCTGATCTTGTCAGCGGCCGAGCAGAAGGAACGCATCATTATTCTGGAATGCCCGCCTGTTAACCCCTCCATGGTCGTCATTTCTCCTCCTCTCTCTCTTACTCTCTCCTCCGATAATCGGCCGGCATCATCTCCCAACGAGGTCCATTCCACTGTCGGCAGAGGTAAGCGACGCACGGTTGCTGTACCGAACAAAAGAAAAACCTTATAGAAAAACGTTTTAAAAGGTTAATGAAAAATTGCAAAACAGTCGGGGGATTTTTTTTTTGCATCCGGGAACAAATTTTAAGGTGGGATTGAAGGTTACACAAATTAAGGTCTGTATTTTTTTAAATTTTTATGACAAATGACTTCATTCGGCCAAAATAAATAAAGTATTGTTTTAGTAGTTATATTTATCTTCATTTTATCCTAAATATAATAGTAGCAAATGTATTTTTAATATCTGTCAAATGTATTCAAAATTTGACCAGAATTTTAAAATCTTGATTTAAAATATTTATATTAAAATGCCACTATTCTCATGGCAAAATTAATGTTGAAATTATTAAATACAGAAAAGAAAATTAAATACATATATTGAAGCAATTTCTTATTTATTTGAACAAAAACTTTTTTTATCGTAGTCACTGAAGAGAATAGGAACTTAACTCACACTCCCATATTTCTCACTTCAAACTTCTTTCTACATTGGTCTACTTTACCAGTTTTCCCTATTCCAGATACGACAAGTAAAACACAAAATAATATTTTAACTAGCGAGAAAATAAAAGTAACGTTTTTAATCAGATAAATAATGTCCGGCCTGTCTTCAAATTATAAGCACTACAATTTCATGTTATCTAAACATAACCACGCATTCTCTTATCAATTTTTTGTTTAGCACCACGTATTACTATACGTTCAGGTTATACGCTTAGTACTTTTCACGCTAATAGTTATAGGGATTAGAAAGGTTATATTGAGAGGAAGTGTACCCTCATTTGAGTAGAGGGCGAATGGAAAACTATTTTGTAAAAACCACCCTCAGTACATCCGACCGATATTCGAACCTCAATCTCCCCATCATCGGCAGTCTAGTCTACTGCGAGAGTAGCACGTTAGACCACGTGGCCACCAAAGCGGGTCTCAGTTATCTTCAAAATACAGATATTTTATCAATTTTAACTTATGTTTTAAAATATAAATGCAATGTGTAATGTTTTAAACTTGACATCCGTGTTTTGAATATTGTAAAATACAAATAATTATATTCACTCTACCTGATGAAGTGAAAATATATTCTGTGAAGAAACAGATTTATAGCTTTAATGGTCATTAAATAAGGTTTTAATATTAAAACTTTGGTGTAAATTATATAATTTGTACAAAAATCTTCTAATACAGCCGTATGTATATACAGATATTAACACTTCATATAAAGGGCCTATATGTATGTATGTATGTATGTATGTAAGTATATATAATATATATATATTATATATATAGCCTATATGTATATATATACACTCGTATATATATATATATATACACTCGTATATATATTTATCTACACTCGTATATATATATATATATATATATATATATATATATATATATATATATATATACTCTATATATATATATATATATATATATCTGCATATACATATATATTATATTTATATATATGTACTTAATTAATCGTAAGATTAATTCTTCTAATTCAGCTCTGTGTGCGTGTGTAAGAATATATATATATATATATATATCCCTACACATACACACACCTGTATTAGAATAATGTAGTACAAATTGTAAAATAAATTAAAGAGAGTATAAAAAATAAACATACAAATAGTTTTGTTATGTTTGTTTTATTTTAAATCAAATTTCTACTTAATTTTAAAATGTATACCAAATTCTTCTAATCTAGATGTACCTTTAATAAATGCCATTACTGTTTTTCCCAGTATTCCACCAGTCACAGTTATTTGAATCAAAGGATGAGGGAGGTGAATTTTAAGTAAATACACTGGTATGTTTGAGCTATTCTTTCATGGATTGAAAATGGAGATGGAGCAGAAGCGTCGATTTTAGCTGGCAGCCACCTAGAGGTTGTTTTATAAAATAGATTTATATAATATTGCTTTACTACATTACTCTCTCCATTTAATAGCATTAGAGCTATTTCTTTAACTATGTGATTATGTCTCTAAGGAATTTGAAACTCTATTAAGTATGAATTGTATTATTATTATTATTATATTAGCACCGCGTCTTACTACCCGTTCGGGTTATACGCTTTCAGGTACTAATTACTCTAATGGATTAGGAATTTGGAAGGTTGAATTAGAGGAAGTGAACCCGCATTTGCGTGGAGGGAGAGTGAAAAACCATTTAGGAAAAACCACCCCCAGTTTACCCGACCGAGATTCGAACCTCGATCCCCCGTCCTCAGCAGTCGAGCAGCTCAACACGACAAGCGCGTTAGCCAACTACGCCACCGAGGCGGGTAATTGTATTATTCAAATATGTATTTGTATATAACAAGTGATAATGTATGTGCAACGAAATGGAAGCAAGTTGTTCAAAATATATAAAAGGAACTGAAAGTTTAACAATGAAAGTTAAATTTACGACACCATAATTAGATAAGTAAATGTAAATAAGAACTAATTTGAATCTATAAAATCTTTTCAAATGAAAAAAAAACTGAGTAGGGTGTCCTTAAGACACATTGATATAAATATACAATTCCACACAAAAGAGGGTAAATAATATTTTAGTTAGTATACTTCCAAACAAAGTATAATAAAAAAACCAGAATGTGTTACTTCTCCTTCCTTAGGTTTATTCTTCTTTGAAGGTGGTAAAGTTATATTTATATATTACATAGTTTCGCCATTGACACTCAAGCTAAAGAAAGACTCAAGCGTTATAGGACCGGTGTGGTATTCTTACAGGGTGTCGGAACATGTGCGATATAAACTGGAACTGAACAAAACGTTGACTAACACTGATACAGTCTAATGTTTAAATGAAGGACATTTTACGACAGCGAGAAAAGCAACAAGATAAAATATACTTCCCCGCATTAAGGTGGGGTGCTAATGAGCGCGAGTTTGGTGCATTAATTTTTACAGTTTTTATAGCATAAACAACTTTTGGTCAAAATAAATCAAATATTTCTTCTATAAAAAAATAGAGTTTAATTTTCTGCAAATGCTAATCTCAACAGTTATTGGATATCTGTCATTATAATAGCAGCATTTGGTAAAAAACTTTTTAAATAAAGAGAAAAAGTTGTCATTAAATTCAAAGACACCTTTAACATATATTCAAGAACTGATGATACCACCGTGTGAAGAAAACTAAACCCATCTTAATGTCAGGTCATTGTATCTGCAACTGCAACTTTTGATATATATTATCAATACTCATAATATATGCGTCAGTGGTCACATGGTCTAAGGCGTCACTTTCATGTTAAGACAAGACCGCCACTTACATGGAGATCAGGTTTCAAATCCCAGTCAGATGTACTTAGGGTGGCTTTTCCAAAATAGTTTTCTCCACTACTCCCTTTACAAGCAAATGCGGGTACACTTTGTGTAAGTTCAACCTTCCTCATCTCTTACTCATTAGCATATAGTACATATGCGTATCATCTGAATAGATAGTAAGATGCGGTGCTTGAAAAAACACATAAATAATACTAATAAATAGTAATGTTTTTATTTTTGGGCTTCAAAAATAAGTTTGTATTTTTTTAAATAACCTTCCGATGAATAATGGACTTCATTTTTTCTATGTGCACAAAAACAATACAAAAATATTAGTTATTTGAGTTGAACTCATTTCTTCAAGACACAGAAATGGATGCCTTATCAAAGTACAATTCAAACTTTACTCGGACACCCTGTAGGTAATGAAAAAGGGAGGAGGTATCGTCAACGGGCCATCAAAGTGTCAACAACGGTGTTTAAGTCCAAGAAAATACGAGCAGTGCTCGACTTGGGAACATGGCACTTCTTCTAAACGTTCTTCCTCACAGACCAGTCTTTAGAACAGAACGTTCACCTCTAAGTTCCCAATATCCACGTCGGGGATTCTGGACAGAGAGGCATCCAATCAAAGAAATTAACATGGCGTGAAGTCAATTAAAAGGAGCACTATCGCTTATCCAACATTGTACTTATTAGGTTATTATGGATACTTTCAGCGATAACCTAATATAATTATAACAAATTCGTCAATGGCTAACGCAGCTCTGAGACGCGTTGCAGATGTCAAGAAGTATCAGGTTAATAAGGTGGGATAGTAGGGGTTGAAAGATAAGGGTAGTATTTTTGCAGTTTTCGTAGCAAAAAATCAAAAATAAACAATTTTTCAGTAGAAACATAATCATTTTATTGTTTTCACATGATAATTTCAACGGTTCTTGAATATACGTCAAGAGTATCCTAATAATAATAATATTTAGCACCGCGTCTTACTACCCGTTCGGGTTATACGCTTTAAGTACTAATTACGCTAATGGATTAGGAATTGGGAAGGTTAAAATAGAATAAGTGAACCCGCATTTGCGTGGAGGGAGAGTGGGAAAACCATTTAGAACCCCCCCCCCCCCAGTTCACCCGACCGAGATTCGAACCTCGATCTCCCCGTCCTCAGCAGTCGGGCTCAACACGTCTAGCGCGTTAGCTAACTACAAGGGTATCCTAGAATTTGATGTAAGATTTTCTCTTCATTTAAAAAGTTTCTCATTAGCTGCTAACATGGTCATAACAAATATTCAAGAAATGTTGAGATTACTAAATGTAGAAAATTAAACTCATATATTTCTACTTGAGCAATATTTGACTAAAAAAATGTTTGCTATGAAGAGTGCTTACCCATTTGAGCGTCTCCTTCCGTCCCACCTTAAAAAAGATTTTTGTTATTTCAAAATATGGTTCACGACAAAAATAGATGTGAAAGTTTTCATCGTATTTAAAAAAACACAGTCGCAAACAAATATCTACCAAACCTATAATATTGATTCATATAATTGCCTATAGTAGCCACATTTTATATGTATGTATATATATATATATATATATATATATATATATATAATATTAAGTATCGATGGCACATTTACATCCAGAAAAAGATAATTAAATTAGTGTTCAATTATATAGCGAATAATATTATTAATATTGATAATGATGATGATAATAATAATAACAATCACGCTATCACATAGTCATTAAAGGTTTACATGGCAACTTTAACATTGCTTCATTTTGTGTTTGCAAATGTATCTACTCGAAATCATAAAAATAAAATATGTTTCATATAAATCAAATGTCCACGTATAAGATACGAGATTATTAAGCCCTTACAAATTAACCATAAAAAAATCCAACTTTTATTCCTTCAGAGTTTCACCACATTATTTAAAAAATCATTAAAAAAAACCATACCCCAAAACCCCATGTTTAATATGCAAACCATCCACCATAAAATGAAGTCATATTTCTTCTCGGATGGGGCTTATTTTGTCTGGCGGGAGCCATTCGGAATTAGGGACCGGGGCTTGACGATATTCCATGAAATCTGCAGTAAGAAAACCCATCCTGAGTTGCATTTTGTTCTCATTACTGCGCCTCTCCCGGTGAGACAGTTGTTTGTTATAAAGCTCGTGAAAACTCGGGAGAGACATAAAAAATGTTCTAGAGGGTTGGATTCAGCCATGCAGAGTGTTCCATCCATCGTAAAGTCACCCTTTTAAAAATACAAATACACATGCACACACCTACTACCTCAGATGCACAGCATAATTAACACATTATTACCACAAACACACTACCACGACCCGACGAAACCGTTTGCGGTAGTTTTCTAACTGCTTTATCTGGAACCATTACGGTTGATTTGAAAATTTTCGACACCTTCTACGGGCGTGAAGTTTATATTAGTATCGCCCATAAACACGCCGTTTCCACTTGATGAGGTTCCTTATAATCTGGGGAATGAACTTCAACAGAGCTTCATCTCAGATAAGTAGAGAGTGGTTTTAGGTAAACCAAAGCCTCGTAATCATTTGTTTCTTACCCGATACTGTCGACAACCCAATAACGCTACATTAATGGGCACGTGGGCCAAGGCGTCCTTCTCGTCTAGTTTGTTTTGCCAGTGACGGAGGGTCGGGTTACAAATCCGGTCAGAAGTAATGAGGGTGGCTTTTTTCTTAAATTAATTACATGCTTCCTCCACGAAAATTCGAGTTTATTTACTTTGAACTGTAGATTCTTAATCATTAACCTATTATTATGAATATGGAGTTAGCCCGAACGGGTAGTAGGGTGCGATCCTCACACACACACAACACACACACACACACACACACACACACACACACACACACACACACACACGCACACACACACACGCACACACACTTATTATTATTATTATTATTATTATTATTATTAGCACCAAGTCTTACTACCCGTTCGGGCTATAAGCACTCACGCTAATGTGTAATGGTAGAGTGATTGTGATATGAAATGGAGGACCTACAGTTTAACGTGGGATCTGAACCACGGTGGAGGCCTGGTATTCTACACAAATATATGCTGGGACCGAGGATTGAACGCCAGACCCCTAGCACAGAAGTCTGACACCTTATCCCTAGACCACCAGGTCACTCACACATACACACACTCACACACAAGCTATTAGTTATTTAGCATGAGGTTGAATCCACACAAGAGCTCAAAATGCCTCGTGTGAGACGTTGAGCTGGAACGTATACATTTTATACGCCCCAATCTAGAGGAACAACTGTGTGCAAGTGGACTGACAGCACCGCGTGCCAAGTTTCCTCCACCCCACCCGACGTGTAGCATGGGCGTAGGTGGACTGACACAGCACCGCGTGCCAAGTTTCCCCCACCCCACCCGACGTGTAGCATGGGCGTAGGTGGACTGACACAGCACCGCGTGCCAAGTTTCCCCCACCCCACCCGACGTGTAGCATGGGCGTAGGTGGACTGACACAGCACCGCGTGCCAAGTTTCCCCACCCCACCCGACGTGTAGCATGGGCGTAGGTGGACTGACACAGCACCGCGTGCCAAGTTTCCCCCACCCCACCCGACGTGTAGCATGGGCGTAGGTGGGCTGGGCACGGCTTTTGTCCCCAAGTTAACACACACATTTCCCCCCTTATGCGGATTGGGCATTGCCCACTCGCACCCCAATTTCCCTCCCAAGGTATATTGGGCAGTGCTAGATTGACCTAACATAACCTTGCTCCCCTTCTCGACACACATTAATTTTACATCTTTAGCTAACATCCATCTGAATGGTTTGTACTGAATCGAAGTCTTCTGGCTATTTATTGTATTAATTTCGAATTAATATATCACTCTGAAGTGCCTAATCTACCAATCTCTCACATTAATAGTGCCCAATCCAGCACCCATTCCCCACATTGCTTAGGGCGGGGCAGAACGCTCTCTACAACTCGGTTAGAAATATGATCAATATCACTTTTAAGCTGATTGCTCTGCGACATATATAGTATATACGTGAGAACACCTACAACAAAAGCATCTTACGTTTGGAAGATTTGTGTATATTTAGCCTACAGAGAATCAGCAGAATGTGTCGGAGAAATTTCAAAAATATCTACCTCTAAGAAAACCATCCTCTGTTCAATCAGAAGGGAAATAAACTTGGTCTAATGGGTCAGATATTACCTACCCTCCATTTACCATTAAAGTTAGCAGCAAACTTACCTTGACATGTTAAGCTTATAAGAGTGAGCCACACTGTAAGCGGACTGCTAAATTACAGGATAAATGGAGTGTACGATCATGTTGTGACAAACAATGGTGCTGAAGTACAACTTCACTGCGTAGGAACAATTAGAGACGTGCGGGGTGGTCGTGAAGTTCATCAATGATGACCTAGCCCTTTTCTACAAGTTGATCAATTTTAAAATATGCACACATCTGGAAGATATGCTATATCATTTTGATAAGTGATATAGTGATATAAAGGGATTATACTTGCCAAAAGTTAAAGCACATAATTACTCGAGGGATAATTAATAATCCGGGTTTAAACAGTCAAAAAGGTTCAAGTTTTTTTTATCATCGCGTCTACCTGTTCAGGTTATTTATACGCATATAAGATCACTCTAATGGGTTGGGGATGATAATGGAAGCATGTAACAGGTATTATACCCATTTTGGCGTGGAAGGAGAGTGGGAAACCAATTAGGGGAAAACACCCTCAGTAAAACCGGCCGGGTTTCAAAACCCGATTTCCTCATCATCAGCAGGCCAGTCTAAGACGTGAGTGACGCCTTATACCATTCGGCCACTGAAGCGAGTAAGGATCAAGTTACTGTCTAACCTATACGGTGGTGGAGATATAGACGTGAAATTAGAAAAGTTTGTATTTATTTTTGGTATGAGACATGCTTAGTTACCCCCATGGAACAATATATTTAATACTTTCTCTACACCTCTTCAATATTGTCACTCAGAGACACCTAGTTAGAGGATTTAGGGGGCGTGGGACTTAGAAACATAAAATAATCACAAACATTTATATTCTTTTACAAAAAAACATTTAAACTTTTTAAATAAATAAAATAAAATACGGAAATTTACTTCCAATATCAAGCTATATTATTATTTTCCTTAAATGATCCGATTTGTTAAAATCAAATTATTTAAGATATACATTCACACATGGCATCTTACGCACGTATTTTGTAGCTACATAGAGGAGTTCTACCCACCTCACCCACCCCCCTGCTGTCATACCGCCAGACAAGCAAAAACCACATGTAGGCCTACATTTTTTTTAGCCAAAGAAAAGAGACCACGAGCGCTATCTTGACTCCCTGATATAACTGTCAACCATAACTATTACTCTCCTGTATCCATCCACGCATGCGCTAATGCTCTTTTGCCACTGCGCAACTCTAAAGTTTTTTTTTTTTTTTTAACAAATACTTCCATTGATAAGAATAACTATTGTGTGGTTGGTTTACTTTTTCAACTTGTACTGTATGCACCATGGTACTTTCACGTAGGAATACTTCTAACTATCTACCTCAAAGATAAACACAGATACAGCATGGGAACCAGGTTTTTATCGGGCTGCTGCGTATTGCTGTAAGCTGAGAGAACAACATTGCAACACATAAAGATATTTGCGAGACAAGAAGATGATAAGGGGCGGCAGAAGAGCGGTGGAAAACACACTAAAAGGAACAACTTGAAATTGAGTAGGTGGAAAGAGAATTTGAAGTATAATAAATAAGTAAAATTATAATGACCATTCCGTTATATTTAAATATTGATAAATTAAGATGAATAAACGCAAAAGAGTATAAGAAATTTACAAAAGAAGCATAAGTGAAGAGAGAAGAACAAATGTAAGTAACATAAAATAATGAAAACATCAAGAGCATATATAAATAGTTAATCAAATTGTTAGTTATGACAGTGATATATTATTTTAATTTCCAAATCTAAAAGTTAAATATAGTGAAATTTAATATATACTAGTGTATTAACAAAAGTGATTTACAGTTCATAAATGTATCAGGGAGAAAATACTACATATAGTGGAGTAATGTTACGATAATAGGTTTAAAAAGAATTTTAAAATTATATAATTAAGTTAAAAATTACGAAATGTGACCATATTTGTATTGTTATTTTGGCATTGATACTATCGGTCAAAAGTTACAGCTACTAGAAATGTGATATAACGTATGATTACATTAAAATAGTTCTTGTATATGTCAGATATATACCATCCCCATATAGATTATCTAAGGGTATGCTGGTAAATGGTATGGATATAGAAATAAAATCAAAGATAGAATAAGAGTTTGTAAACTGATTAATTTAACGAATTGATTTCATCTACTTTAAGTTCACACATGAGCTCTTGCTAGAAACTACAAATGTGTGTACACGCCTGGTAGTTAAAATGTTTGATCATATAACATTTTTTTAAGTTGATGTATAAAAACTTATTAAATACATTAAGGCCCTGCCTACCCTCCCTGGGGGCGTGTTGAGCTTTCAGCTCTAAAATAGATGGCGTTGCTAACGTTATACAAACTGGTGGATTCCAGCCATTAGGTTGGCAGAACTACTGGTTTGTTTAAACAATTAGGAGACTGGCGACCACGACCGGTAATCAGTAAAGGCAGCAAGCAAACTTTTTTCCAAGAATTGAGAGAGATAAGAAGTGTAGTGCCGGACCGTAAAGTGTGTAGGCGACCAAGTTTGACTAAACGTGGGGAGACATAACGTCAAGATACAATCACACTCTCGAGCAGAAAAATTAGCTTATTCATTCCAGTCAGCTAGACGTCCATTAACCTGTAGTACCACTTTTGAATTTAGAACCTTTTGATGCCAAAGTTTAGTACTAGTTTTGTACCATTTTGTACCCGTATCCGTTTTGAGTAATTAGCATATCAAAGTGGTGACTCTAGGTTAATGCAGTTGTACCACTTTTGAATTTTGAACTTTTTTTGATGCCAAAGTTTTGTATCCGTACCCATTTTGAGTAATTAGCATATCAAAGTGGTGACTCAAGGTTAATGCTGTTTTACTACTTTTTAATTTTGAACTTTTTTTGATGCCAAAGTTTTGTACTAGTTTTGTACCGTTTTGTACCTAAAAGAAAAAGTATTGTACCCGTACCCGTTTTGAGTAATTAGCATATCAAAGTGAGTACTCCACGTACTCCAGGTAAATGCGGTTGTACCCCTTTTGATTTTGAACTTTTTTGATGCCAAAGTTTTGTAATAGTTTTGTACCGTTTTGTAACACAAATAAGTTTTGTACCCGTACCCATTTTGAGTAATTAGCATATCAAAGTGGTGACTCCAGGTTAATGCTGTTGTACCACTTTTGAATATTTTCATGCCAAAGTTTTGTACTAGTTTTGTACCATTTTGAGTAATTAGCATATCAAAATGGTGACTCCAGGTTAATGCTGTTGTACCACTTTTGAAATTTTTTATACCAAAGTTTTGTACTAGTTTTGTACCATTTTGTACCCGTTCCCATTTTGAGTAATTAGCATATCAAAGTGGTGACTCTAGGTTAATGCAGTTGTACCATTTTGAATTTTGAACTTTTTTTGATGCCAAAGTTTTGTATCCGTACCCATTTTGAGTAATTAGCATATCAAAGTGTCACGTGACTCAAGGTTAATGCTGTTTTACTACTTTTTAATTTTGAACTTTTTTGATGCCAAAGTTTTGTACTAGTTTTGTACCGTTTTGTACCAGAAAGAAAAAGTATTGTACCCGTACCCGTTTTGAGTAATTAGCATATCAAAGTGAGTACTCCACGTACTCCAGGTAAATGCGGTTGTACCCCTTTTGATTTTGAACTTTTTTTGATGCCAAAGTTTTGTAATAGTTTTGTACCGTTTTGTACCACAAAGAGAAAGTTTTGTACCCGTACCCATTTTGAGTAATTAGCATATCAAAGTGTCACGTGACTCCAGGTTAATGCTGTTGTACCACTATTGAAATTTTTTCAAATAAATATCTGGTGAGGGTAGTGATAATAATAAAGTACACTTATTTATCAGAGAAAAATTTATTTAAGGTAAAATTAGAGATAACTTATTTTTGAAGTTTTTGTCACTAACTATAATAAATAACCTATACGAGAGAGTATGTAGCCTACGATTTTGTCGTACCATTTATTTGAGTTTATTAGTAAGCAGGTAAAATAAAAAATAACTAAAATTTAATGTGCTAAATTTGGCCACTGTGCTTTAGCTAATTTTTAAAATTTAAAGGCTAAGGAGGCAATAACATATTTTAAAAGCAGTTTCATTTCGAAGACTATAACAATTTTGACTATAAATATATGTTATTTTTATTACTGATATTACCACGTCATACTACCTGTTCATGTTATACGCATATATGATAATCTAATTGGGTGGTAATGAGGAAAGAAGCATTTGAGAGGTTATCTACCAGCATTTTTATTTTGGAAGATGGGGAAACAATTTAGGAAAAACTACCCTCAATAGACTCGACCAGGATTTGAACCCGAGTGCTCCGCTATCAGCAGGCCAATTTAACACTAGTGACACCTTAGACCACTCAGCCACTGAAGTGAGTATCTGTTATTTAATACGGTGTTTACAGTTTTCAAACATCTATAGGATTTACACAATTTTCCAGAAATAAATGTTTTTAGGAATAATTTTTTATCCTATTGGTAGAGTTCAACTTGAGTAGTATCTCCATGGTGTCAGCCTGCAAGCAGGCTATACCAATCGAGAGGCTGCCGTATGTTGGCAAAGATAGGGCCAACATTTTCAAGCTGAGGGTGCAATGTGGTTAGCACAACGAGCCCTCAAGACTTCTATCTCAGTTTTCTAGACTGAAGCGCTACTTATTCATTCAATTATCTCCTCATTTGTCCTCACGAGGTTGATTTTGGTTCCGTTTCAGACCCACTGCTTCACAGACAGAATTAGGGGCACTGGGGATCGAACTTGGGACTTCAGTATCTGAAGCCAGTAAATCTGACCACTATATAACAGAGGCGGTCGGGTATCAAATACTTACTTACTTACTTTATGGTATAGGGAACACAAAAGTTCATTAATTTTAATGGTTTTAAATATATATTTACTTATCATCGGCTTCATGTCGTGGTCAATATTGCTAAAGTGCTATGACTGAGCACTGAGTGGGTAAATTAATCAGCTCAATAACTTGACTAGTTCGATTCCCTGTTAGGTTGAAATTACTTAGTACTAGCGTGATACGAACTCGGCCAAGGCACAAGAGATTTTGAACATACAATAAGTGCGTTACAGAGTGTTAGTAACATTTACTTTCAGCTAAGAGCTTTTCTTTAAAAAAAAAAAGTACTTGAAATATCAGAATAATCGCTGCATTGTTATATAGAAGTATTTATTTGTATCTTAATTTTGATATTATTTCTACAGTAAATAAAATAGTATCGCTGCTCATCCATTGTACTTAAATTAGTAGATACAGATAGCCTAAGCGCCAGTAATATGCATACCATTAAAAAAACTTACCCTTTACTACAAGAAGTTAAATAATCAATTATATCTTTGATTTTCTTTGTGCGCCCTTTCTTCATAAACTTGTTATTCACAAGGATATAAAATAATATTTGGTAAATACTTCTCCACCTCAAAATTTATGCAATCTATTGGATTTTGTTCGAAAGCAAAAAGGTCACATATTGTTAATTATATAAAAAGTAATCACCGTGGGTACTTATTGTTCGGGATTCGATACATTTCTTCCAAAACGAGCGCACAAACTGCGAGAATGCAACAGGTTCAAATTAAAAGTAATCACATTTAACACGCTAATAAAATAAAATTAACATTTTCACATCTTGACTACCAAAAACTTCGTTCATTAACTTTTTGAAAAATAGCTTATTCCCAAGTCCAATGAGAGTCAAATCCTAGACCGTAAAATAAAAACTAGTATATAAAATTATACTGAGAACGTCTCCAAATTACATTTAGACCAAACTTTATTTAAAATAACTATGTTTGATATGAGCAGGAATGTTTATTTTTATTTATTATAATAGTGGATTAAAAATTCAATGTACAGTAGTTTTCATTTACTTTGAATATTAACACTTATTATTACAACGTGTAGTGCTAAAGAATGAGAAAACTCAAGAAAGAATATAAGATAAGAGTGAAGAATTTTACATGTTTTACTGTCTCAGTTAAATATGGGCTAATGTCATAAAACTTTGTGTATGGAGAAGCATGTGGCTTTTTCTTTGAAAATAATGTATCACTAGAGTAATACTCTCATTGAAGTAAGTAGGGACCAACTATATTTATTCACACAGCAGGAAGACTTTGTGAGTATTTTAGTTACTGAATATATTAAGATGTTTAATTGTTTATATTTAATTACGCAAATTTTCATAATTGGACATTGGCCCTTCTTATCCTAACTTACATGGTATTAATGTTTCTTTGACTCAAGAAGGTCACAGAGATTAGTTTAACCCTCCATTGCCGCCTGCATTCCGATACAGCAGCTTAGCCAACGCTTGCAAAATGATACTAGCTTGTAAATGGGTAATGATCATACTAACGGCACCTATTATCAGCTATGACAACTAGTTGCAGAAGAAAAAGTTGTATTTAAAACCATGTATTTTGACTAGAGAGTCGACTTGGGAGTCGTTAGAGCTCAATATCGTTGTGATTATTGAAGCTAACCCAAATTAAAAAATATGTCTAAAAATAAAAAGAAATCATTCATTAAATAGTATGCTATAAACAAACACTCTAGCTTAATTGTACAAAGAAAATAAATAAATCCATTAATAATTTTTGTTTTCCCATTTAAAATGCATTGAAATGGAAACATTTTAATGAAAATATTTCAATAACTATTTTTAGCATGGTTTGAAAATTCCATAAGAATTATGAAATATGCCCAGATATGTTACTAAAATAAATAAAAAAACAACAAGGTTGAATTATCAAGTATATTTTGTTCTAAATTATTTTGTTTAGAACCGTGCATTTATGGGTAGGCAGGGCCTTAATATAAAAGTGAAATAAGTTCAGCAATGAACTGGGTCTGAAAGCGTTACTTGTAGGTCGTTACAAAATAAAAAAAAGTTTTTCAATTACCATTTTGTATAAGTTGATACACAAGCAAAAAGGAAAAAAAAATTATATAAAAAAACAAGATGAATTTTAGTTTACGAGATCCAACTGAAACAAGACACGACCAAGAGCTGTAAGAAAGGAGGATAGAGAGGGAACGTTATCTTTGCATCACGGTTGCTACGTTGAATACTTATTGCATCATGTCTAGTAATGTTGAGAAGCAAAATTAGTAAATAAGAAAATAAAACAAACCGCATACAATAGATGTGAACTTTAAAAAAAAGTATGGATACGTCAAGCCTCTGACACAAGTTGATGCATTTTTTGTAATATTTTCTGTCCAATAAAAAGTGTATAATAAACTAATATTAAGTCAGTGATAATTATAAAAAATAATCGTTAAAAAATATAGATATTATTGCCCTGGATCTATTAAAAAACATCAGAATTCTCAAAATGAAATTTCGAATTATATTTTGAACTCATACCACATACGAGGGAGGATCTTCTTGTATATGACCTGAATTAAACAAACTCTTTAGCTGAGGGTGTAGAGAACGCAAGAAAAGGTGTTTTTGCAGTTTATAGAGCAAAAAAAAAAGTTTTGCCAAAATAAATAAAATATTGCTTCAGTACAAAAATATAATTTAATTTTCTTCACGTGGTGATATCAACATTGGTTGAACAGCTGTTATGAGCATAACGCCATTAGATGACAAAACTTTTTAAATGTATATAAAAAGTTGTCATTAAATGTCAGGACACCCTTGACAAATATTCAACAACTGTTTCATATCTCCGTCTGAAGAAAATTAAACTCGAGGACTGTACTGAAGCAATATTTAATTTATTTGACGAAGAATGTATTTCAATATAAGAACTGCGAAAACACAGATTTTTTATTCTCGCTCACCCTAAAAACCCAAATAAGGACAATTAATTTTAAGACATTATCCTTTAACTAAAAATTAAAGTAATACCTTGCAGTGTACGTAAATATGATCTAAAGCATATTAGCAATCCTGTTTATTGTAAACTATAGCAACGATATCACGTGAAATAGAAATAATATTAGTAATAATAATGTTTCATGAGTTTAAAAACAAAATATAATGTATATGTGATGTGGATAATATATTATATACACCATATATAATATATGTATATACATAATTCAAATTAATAATATTTTTAATTTCTCGCTATTTTATAGGTAGAGAAAGTATTGTGATCGTCAAAAAAATCGAACTCAAGATTTTGATGAATCTTGACGTTTCATGACCCCCCGAGTCAAAAAAAAAATTGTCTTTGACTTTCCGTCTGTCCGTCTATCTGTCTGTTTGTACCTCCAACTAGAGGCTAAACTATTTTACACATCAGGCTAAAACTTGGTATCTAGGGTTTTCATAGGGTTGTCCCGAGGGGTTTTTGGAATTGGATATCTAACCCTAAAAGTGAGGGCAGTTTACTGAAGGGCAAAAAGAGAAAAAGTCGATTTTCTCAAAATCGGCTATTACGATTTTGATTAAATTTCATTTCTAAGTATTTACAAATATTCCAAACAAAATGGCTTCCCTCAATAGTTCGGCAAAATGACTTTAAGGGCTACGGTCCGATGCGTAATTTTTTTATATATAATATCTCTTAAACTATTTGAGATATTAAATTAATTATCGTTACAAATATGTAGGTCTATTTATAATAACCCACCTCGGTGGCGTAGTTGGCTAACGCACTTGTGTTGAGCTCGACCGCCGAGGACGGGGAGATCGAGGTTCGAATCTCGGTCGGGTGAAATGGGGGTGGTTTTTCCTAAATGGTTTTCCACTCTCCCTCTACGCAAATGAGGGTTCACTTCCTCTAATACAGCCTTCCCAATTCCTAATCCATTAGCGTAATTAGTACTTAAGGCGTATAACCCGAACGGGTAGTAAGACGCGTTGCTAAATATTATTATTATTATTTATAATACACATATTTTATAAGAAGCATATTTTTTATAAAACGAATCACTTTCAAGCTATAAGCAAATGTATATTTTTTAACTTTCGAACGAAAAAGGTAAAAGTATTGCGACCGCAAAAGAAAATCTTATCTGAAATGTTGATGGATGTCGACGTACCAAACCCTAAAAAGTGGTCTTTGCAATGACGTCTGATTGTGTGTCTGTTTAAACTTAAAATTAAGAGTAGTTTAAGAAAGGCCGAAAAGAGAAAAAAAATATATTTTCTTAAAATCGAGTCTGACGATTTTGATTACATTTCGTATCTATGTGTTGATTAAGATTATAAATAAACTGGCAATTTTCATTATACCATGAAAATCAATTTTAAGTTACTTTACAGAAGCAGAAACTTCCGTATCTGTGCAACTATTTGAGATACTAATTAACTTATCATTGCTAGTACTATTAAAAATAAAAAAGATTTTATATTAAATATATTTTTATAAATCCAAGAGTTTCTGAGATATTGGCAACTATATTAATACCATTTTGTAATCTTTAATTGTAAAGAGATACTACTTAAGCTTTAACGCAATAATTCTCCAATGCCATAGAGTAATTAAATATAAATAAGTCCCTAAAGCTTACGTTGTTTTTCCTTAAACCTCTTGGGAGAAATGTTTGTACAACAATGATCTATATCCGTTTTAGACTCAATAGTCAATATTTACATTTTTTTTATGGGTCAAAATTTATAAATGAGGAATGTAATAGCAATGCGATGGCATGAAGATTTGCAACCCCTAATAAAATGTCGAAAATTTTAACCGGAAGTTGAAATTTTAATACTAAGTGTTGAACCTTGTGGACCCAACTTTGATCTTTTTTTATTAGTCCAAACATACAAATGAGGACATTAATTCTTTAAAAGCAAAATTATAAAATTTAAAACCGGGACTCAAAATAAAAAAGTTTTACATAAGTATAGTGCAATTTATGCTTGGGTTTGCTAGTGTATATTATTTAGTTTCATATATATCATGAGTTTTGAGTAAATATCTCAATTATCAAACAATAGAGCGAGAAAGTCCATGCGGAGTTCCGTACTATTTATTTATAATCAGAATGAATCAATTCTTGACTTATTTAAATAGTCAAGTACGCCTTTAAATTTCCAACTTAACAATCCCCCTACTGAAATACAAATATTGTAAATGTTTTAGTGTATAAGTTTCCAACCTGTAGTCTACAGACCCAAGAGTCCTGTAGGTGTCCGCAGACCATCAAATTAAGACCAGCTTATTGCCAAGTGCTTTAACTTTGGAGATACTGTTTTCTCTCAATATCGTTGTTGGACTTTAGGCTTCGTGCTCTCAGTGTTTACAAAAGATTAATAATGTACTTTATACTATTATCTAGCACTTATTCATGTCAGATACATTTTCAACTCTTGTACATATTAAAAATAGATATAAACAGGTTTGGTATAAAGCCAGACCTACGATTGAAACCATCCTCCGTTTATCCTGACATATGAAAGCTGAATGCCGAGAAACACCCTCATATTAGGTGAGTGTTAAGTTAATGTTGGATATATATATAGTCAGACTCCTTAAAACAACCCATTTTTAGTAAAAATGTTAAGTTCTGATTTTGTTTATCAATATGAAATGGATTATATAGAATACTAGAAATTATCCATGTATCTAGGTTTATATTTCACCTCATGTGGCAGGGGGGATAAGGGGGGCTGCGGCAATTATCATTGGCTTCAGGGGGTCCCATATCTAGTAAAAGTTGGGAGTCACTGGTTTATTATATGTTGTGTCGATTGTCGTTGTCTTATCAGAATAATTTTACGTGTATTTAAAATAAATTAATATTATACCGATAATTAAAACATCCACGAGTGGTTTGTGTTTATATTAAATTGTATTTTTTTTATCTTTAGTTTAAGTTGCACTATGTGACTTGACTTTACCTTGACTAATCACATCATGGACCTGCCTAAAAAAGACACTCATTGTAACCCGTTAAGGTAAGCGTTCTACCTTTCAGGGGGGTAAGGTAGGTCTATACGTATTAAGTGTTCGACCAATCCACTTGTACTTTTACCTAATAAGAATAGAATATGCTGTCTAAAAAGTTCCGTTTTTTTTTGCCAATAATTGAAGTAGAGCATTAATTATAATCTTAACAGTAAAATATACGATTATTGATAATTCAATTTCTTTCAAAAGTTTGTTTGCAGCACGTTCAAAACTAACTGGAAACATGTGATTACTTTGTTGATAAGGAGTGGAAGGGGGTGTGGTGAGGTGGAGAGAAAATCTCTAAGTATATCGTGATACTCATCAGTGAAGTCTCTCAAAAAACTGTTTCAAATAAATAAAGCAACAATGCTGAAGACAAATATAAGCTAGCAGCTGCCGCCATGTTGGTTCCGCACGAATCCGACAGTGACACGATGAGAAATTCAGGGCATTAAAGAACTACCGTAAAATTACTTGAAAGATCTTCCAGAAGACAATTGCTCAGAGCGAATACGTTAACCCTTATTCCCAAAATGTCAAAATGATAGGAAAAAAAAAACTACAGAGGTCTTTCACTAATAGGTAAAACCATTCATCTAGAATTTGGTGTTATTATTATTATTATTATTATTATTAGCACCGCGTCTTACTACCCGTTCGGGTTATACGCACTTACGCTAATGTGTAATGGTAGGATGATTGTGAGATGAAATGAAGGACCTACAGTTTAACGTGGAATCCGAACCACGGTGGCGACCTGGCATTCCACACATTCACAAGATGTCTTGTCAGAGGTGTAGGAAGGGTTTGGAAATCAGATAAATCTGTGCCGGGACCGAGGATCGAACCCCGGCCGCCAGCATAGAAGTCTGACACCTTACTCCTAGACCACCAGGTCACCTAATTTGGTGTTAAGTACTAATTTAAATAGAGCAACTTCTCAATTTAATATTATTAATAACATGATCATTCCCGCCATAATTTATCAACTTTCATCGCCTATTGAATTAAAATTAGCTTAGAGAACAATCTTTAATCATATAATTATAAATTAGAGAGTTGCCGAATAATGTAGGAAGTTAAATAGGTATTCGTATCACGCGCGTGAGTGGTACGATGGTAAGTTTAGAGTTTTTGCTGAAAACCAAAAAAATGTGTCCGCGATGCTGTCTGTCCGGCTGTATATTGGCCTAGAGACGAAACAATTTTACCAAAACGGGCTGAAACTTGGTAACTAGGGTCCTCATGGGCTTCCTACGAGAAGCTACTTCTGAAATTAGGAAGCTAGCCCTTAAATTATGGATAGTTTACCGAAGGTTGAAAAGAGGACAAATTGGTTTTCTCAAAATCCAATCCAACGATTTTGATTATATTTTGTATATATGCACTGTTTAGCACAATAAACATTACTTCACATAGGTAGCTATACACGCAAAAAATTACAATTTTTATCATATCTCCACAATTATTTTAGATATAAATAACTTATCATTGTCAAGTTATGGTAGTATTGAAAATTAAAAAAAAAAAATGAAATACATTTTTTATAAAACTAACAGTTTCTGAGCTATAAGCAAATATATATGCATTTATGGAGGCTTATTAGAAATATAAATCAATTGTTATGTTCTTTAGTGGACATAGATATGTTATCTTCTCAATGTTTCTGTAACAGTGTATATTAATTATTTCATTTATCATCCTTGGTGGAATTTTTCTGAAAAATATTTATTATTTAGTTTCACAAATCTTACGAGTTTTCAATAAATGTCACTAGTTTAAGATAAAAGAAAGCGAAAGTATGTGTGGTGTATCGTATCCTTTATGTACAAATATACACTTGTCGGTGACCTGGCGGTCTAGGGGGAAGGTGTCAGACCTCTGTGCTGGGAGACCGGGCTTCAATCCTCGGTCCCGCCACAGATTTATCTGATTACCAAACCCTTCCTTCACCTCTGACAAGACATCTTGTGAATGTGGGGAATTCCAGGCCTCCATCCGTGGTTCGGATTCCACGTTAAACTGTAGGTCCTCCATTTCATCTCACAATCACCCTACCATTATACATTAGCTTAAGGGTGTATAACCCGAACTGGTAGTAAGACGCGGTGATAATAGTAATAGTAGTAAAAATATACAACGCAAAAATTGCCAATTTGAAAAAAACAGGCACACTGTGGTCAGGATCCCACATAAATTTCAACAGTGGGCATGTGGGCATCCTAATTGTCAAGCTACTTATCCAGTCTGATTTACAGCTATCAGGGAGGACAGAGTTCAAAGCTCCACAGTACGTTTTGAGGAGATTTTTCTTTAGTGGTTTCTCTTTCTCCCTTCACACAAATTCAGGTACGTTTCATCTAAATTATATAATTCTCACCCCATCTCCTTAGTTTAATTACATGCTTGTAGTCTGAACGGGTGGTAAGACACCGTGGAACAAAAAACAATATCGTGTAGCTATTTATAATCTTTTAAATGTGTTCGTCCCTTTTCAAATACGAGGCGACGTTTTGTAAGTGGTTATAGGCCAACAATGAAGGTCAACATTTGGTATTGACCCACCTTAACACAAGAGAGGTAACAGAGTCACCACCCAAAACGAGGGCCCCCCCCCCCCTTCCACGAGGAAAACTAGGAAAAGGTGGAGAGATCTCGGGTAAGCAAAAGAAAACAACGAGAAAAAAACTGCAGTTGACGCGGCGAGTTTATTACAAAAGAGAACGGTTATAAAAAGTCTATAGGTGAGAGAAAAAAAACACGTGACGTGCTTTATCTGAAGTAACAAAGATACAAAAAGATTAAGGTGGGGTGTGAGAAGTTGAGAGGGGGAGGCAGTAAGCGTCCAAAGTGCGGCTGAAACATGCTAATTGTAGGAAGCCTCTGGTGATGCTACCACTTAAGAGCCCGCAACACCCAAAGACTTACTGCTATGAATATCACCGCTGAGGGAACGCCAGATCTTGTACACAGAAAATATTTATTTTCGCTCTCCATCTCGGTTAACTGTTGCCAAATCTCCTCGCTTTCAGTAATAACTGGAGGCGGTGTACTGGGGTATGAAGAAGCTACTGGCAACATCTATGAACCAGCGTTGCCAAACTTGTATAATAATTTAGAGAAGATTTAACACGTGAAAACAAGAAAGTGGCAACGTTGTTTGCCGGTATTAAACATGCATTTCCCTCCTTTAACCATAATTTAAAGTAAGTTATAAATATCTCGTGATTGTCTAACGGCTGACAGCGATAATTCACTTTGCGTTAAGATTGGATTTTCCTCACATTTTACTCCTGCACTCTTTGGTTCTGATGTTTGTGCTTGTAATTAATTTAGTTTTAAGGTGTCGTTAGGGTGAAGCATACTCTTAATATTTTGTTATGAAAAGAAACGCCATCGCAAACACTTCCAAGATAATAGCACTTTTTAAAGTCTCTCCTGAAAATAAAAGGAAAAGGTGTAGGAAGGGAGGAGGGGGAATAGCTTCAGGGGACTTGAGAGGGGAAAGCCCAATTACTCCATTAAGGATGTGTACCGCTTCAAGTGCTAATGGCGAAGTAAATTGAGTTAACACCTTTTAACACAATTACCTTTAAGAATTAAAATAGGAGGGTAATTCTAACACTGTAAACTTTGTTTGGTTTATGGAAGGAAAAAAAGTTAAGAGGGTGGGAGCAGAGAGAGAATTTGGTGTTGTGAAGAAGCTTGATAAGGTAAATATTAATTTCAAAAGCAACTTTTCACAGATATTGCACTGTATCAACAGTGTTTACTAGGAATTATGGTTCTTAAACCGTATAAATTACAAAAGTTTCATTGGTTGAATAGTTATTGCTAATAACTTCTTTAGCAAACTTAT
Organism: Timema cristinae; assembly: GCA_039000515.1. Lineage (NCBI taxonomy): Eukaryota > Metazoa > Arthropoda > Insecta > Phasmatodea > Timematidae > Timema > Timema cristinae. Next base: position 56,747,301 of record JBCFYV010000001.1, read on the forward strand.
GCTTAAAGATGTATATTATGTCGCTATTAATGATCCCCGTAAAACCGTTAAAATTGTGCAGTAAATTTTTATGTTCGAATGATCTTAGCATGATATGCAGAGATCTAGAGTTATTCCAAGGATTTTTTTTTTTTTAATATTTACGTAAATCCTCTTTAATCAATAAAATAAAAAACTATTAAGAATTGGAGCTATCGAGAAGCTATACAGAACTATATTCAAGTCCTTTAATACAAATACAGATAGACTATAACTGTAGTCCAGTTTTTAAAGAAAGAACCTGATCTGATAGCCAAAAAAAAGTTACTGGGTCTTCTTTCACGTATTTATATGTTAGGTAATGTTATTTGCAGGTGTTAATTTTGGTCATTTTGTATGGTATTGATAGTATCTACAAAACCACACTAATACTAAAGTAAAATGTTACCATTCTTGACAAAAAAAATTGTTTCTAAAAGTTTCTCTTAAACAAAATCCTTTTATATACAGGGTGGTTCATTTAAAGTTTTACAAGCTGGTTTCTCGGAAACCACTCATTTTAGAGAAAAAAAAGTGTCAAGACAAAAGCTGTTTGATTTTGAGGGGCAATACAAAAATGTTTTTAATTTTTTTATTTGGTGGCTTGATGCAAGGTAATTTCAAAGTCAACTTCGTTATTTTAAATGGGAACATGTATTTTTTTAATTACGGAATTAGGTTTAAGGACATTATTTTGAACACATTCAATAAATATTGTTTTTAAATGTTGTTTCACTTCTGTACACGCCTATTACTGCAAAGCACCAAATTGATAACGTTCACTTGACTTTGACATTTGTCACTAAAGATGTAAAAAAAAATATTATTATTATTATTAAATACAAGAAACTTAAGCCCAAGAAACTTCTTTTTACGACCTTTGATTTCTAAGGTGACTTTTTTTTTTTGATTTTATTAAATATCTTAGAAAATTGAAGGTTTGAAAATAAATACTCCTGTCAAAATCTGCTTTTTTTTTTTTTTTTGCGTTTGATAAAATTCCGTAATAAGAAATTACATGAAACCTTTTAAAATAACGAATTTGACTTTAAAATGACTTTGAATCAGGCCATCAAATAAAAAATAAAAATCCCTATTCGATTCCCACTCAAAAGCAGACAACTTTCGTCTTGAAACTTTTTTCTCTTAAACGCAGAAGCAAGCTTGTAATACTTTAAATGCCCCACCCTGTATAGTACGTAGCCACAAGTATTTCATCCTCCAGTTACAAAGGGTTCCAACGACTATCCTCAACCCACGAATGCAAGCTTGGTTGCATACACGTGTTATCTTACGGCGCACAAAGCTTGAACCTTGATACCCATGATTAAGGTTTTGTCTTTAAAGCCAGCCCAAAAGGCTACGTTACTTTCTTGCCAGTGAGGGAAGATAGTGTTGTAGGCAATGTTTATATTAGAATGAATAATTCTAAAGGTATTCGAGAAGACCATTAGTATAATTAGTCGTATCATATTATATTGTTATTTCATATGCCTTTAATTAAAGACATTTCAGGGATAGGCGGCGAACTTTCGAGTTACTATAACCATGGAGTAAGTATATTAAAGTAAGCAGATAGCAAAAAATGTTGTATAAATTGTCACATTATTTTAAAAATGCATCAAAAAAATTTTTTTTTTATTTACCAACAAGATAACTAACTATAAAGATAGCCCATTTCTTTAGAATAAAGGAAATCAATCTAATATAAATTTTTGAAATCAATTTCTTCCGCTCAATCACTCTCTTTGGAATTCGTGTATTTATTTTCGAAAAACTGTTTTTGTTTCTGAAACATTAACATTTCATAGTTCTTATACAAACATTTTATTTAACTTTCAAAGAACTGTGGTTTTTAAATTAACAATTTTAACATATTTAATGGTTTAAATAGTTGAAAAATGACATTTCGACACGGGAATCGGAGAAAAAAAATGCTTGGTTCACAAAATAATAAGGTTTCACCATTAATACTTAAAAACTTCCAATAAATGCGTGACTTTCTTTATCCAAAATAAAACACCTTGGGAGGTCCCCAAAATTTATGTAGTTTTCAAATAAATAATTAAATGCCCAGAATCATTCAAAAGCGGTTGCGCAGGCTTAAAATAACAAATTATTTATTTTATTAGTTAAGACATTCTCAAACTAATGGTATTGGTGTAGGTGTTGTAAAAAATTAACCATTATCATTTAAATTGCTGAGATTCGAGTGGTTAAAGAAATTCCTTGGGGCACAGCAAATAAAATCAAATGTTAAGATTAAAGGACAAAATGCATTCCTTTGTGCCTCTTTATGAGTAATAAATGATCCACCTAATAAAAAAAACACTTTTGCGTTCGCTTCATTGGCTTATCAAAACGGACAATCAAAAAGACGCTGATGACTACTGAAAAGAATGAGAGGTCATTACGACCTTTCAGAAAAAAAACTAAACCAAAAGGGCCCCTCATCCAATCAAAAACCATCATCGCAAGTTAACAAACAACACCAGAGTTAGAAGAGGCAGCAGAGGAGGTGACGCTCCAACTTGGTTCGGGAGATCGATAAGGCGGCGGACTGACAGGCCAACACGCTGCCTGTCAAGTGCGGTCACGGTCATTTTCTTGGCGAGGAGACGGGTACGGCTCACACGTTTACACAGCCGGGACCACACGAGCCGGGCTGCGCTGCCGTCATGAGCGTTATATTCGTGGTGAGGCCGGGACCACACGAGCAGGGCTGCACTGCCGTCATGAGCGTTATATTCGTGGTGAGGCCGAGACCACACGAACTGGGCTGCGCTGCCGTCATGAGCGTTATCTTCGTGGTTAGGCCGGGACCACACGAGCAGGGCTGCACTGCCGTCATGAGCGTTATATTCGTGGTGAGGCCGGGACCACACGAGCAGGGCTGCACTGCCGTCATGAGCGTTATATTCGTGGTGAGGCCGAGACCACACGAGCAGGGCTGCACTGCCGTCAGGAGCGTTATATTCGTGGTGAGGCCGGGACCACACGAGCAGGGCTGCACTGCCGTCATGAGCGTTATATTCGTGGTGAGGCCGAGACCACACGAGCAGGGCTGCACTGCCGTCAGGAGCGTTATATTCGTGGTGAGGCCGAGACCACACGAGCAGGGCTGCACTGCCGTCAGGAGCGTTATATTCGTGGTGAGGCCGGGACCACACGAGCAGGGCTGCACTGCCGTCATGAGCGTTATATTCGTGGTGAGGCCGGGACCACACGAGCAGGGCTGCACTGCCGTCATGAGCGTTATATTCGTGGTGAGGCCGGGACCACACGAGCAGGGCTGCACTGCCATCATGAGCGTTATATTCGTGGTGAGGCCGGGACCACACGAGCAGGGCTGCACTGCCGTCATGAGCGTTATAATCGTGGTGAGGCCGGGACCACACGAGCAGGGCTGCACTGCCGTCATGAGCGTTATATTCGTGGTGAGGCCGGGACCACACGAGCAGGGCTGCACTGCCGTCATGAGCGTTATATTCGTGGTGAGGCCGGGACCACACGAGCAGGGCTGCACTGCCGTCATGAGCGTTATATTCGTGGTGAGGCCGGGACCACACGAGCAGGGCTGCACTGCCGTCATGAGCGTTATATTCGTGGTGAGGCCGGGACCACACGAGCAGGGCTGCACTGCCGTCATGAGCGTTATATTCGTGGTGAGGCCGAGACCACACGAACTGGGCTGCGCTGCCGTCATGAGCGTTATCTTCGTGGTTAGGCCGGGACCACACGAGCAGGGCTGCACTGCCTTCATGAGCGTTATATTCGTGGTGAGGCCGGGACCACACGAGCAGGGCTGCACTGCCGTCATGAGCATTATATTCGTGGTGAGGCCGAGACCACACGAGCAGGGCTGCACTGCCGTCATGAGCGTTATATTCGTGGTGAGGCCGAGACCACACGAACTGGGCTGCGCTGTCGTCATGAGCGTTATATTCGTGGTGAGGCCGAGACCACACGAACTGGGCTGCACTGCCGTCATGAGCGTTATATTCGTGGTGAGGCCGAGACCACACGAACTGGGCTGCGCTGCCGTCATGAGCGTTATCTTCGTGGTTAGGCCGGGACCACACGAGCCAGACTGAGCTGCTGTATTGAGCATTATCTATATGGCGGGGCCTGGTACACATGAGCATTATCTATATGGCAGGGCCTGGTACACATGAGCATTATCTATATGGCGGGGCCTGGTACACATGAGCATTATCTATACGGTGAGGCCTGGTACCATGAGCAGAGCTATGCTACTGTCATGAGCATTATCTATATGGTGAGGCCTGGTACCATGAGCAGAGCTACGCTGCTGTCATGAGTGTTATATATTTATGGTGAGGCCTACTATACACGAGCAGAACTACGCTGCTGTAATGAGTGTTATATATATATATATATATATATATATATATATATATATATATATATATATATATATATATATATATTTTGGTGAGGCCTAGTACACACGAGAAGAACTAAGTTGCTGTCATGAGCGTTATCTACACAATGAGGCCTGGTTCACATTAGCAGAGTTCTAGGACCAAACAATAATGTTGGCAATCTACAGCGTCTTTAAAGAGCATCAACCCCATAGCTTGGTAATGACCTAATCTGTCTTAAAAAAAAGTGTTATACTCATTTATTAATTGATCCGCTTCTTAATAAGCGTCTGAGCTATTCAACTATACTTTTGGAGTAAGGCTTAGGAACGTATAGCTTATAGAGTGTGTACCCCTATCTGCATGGAGGGAGGAGAGTGATGGAAAAATTGATGAAAATCATTTTAGTAAACCTGGAAAGGGTTAAAACCTCGACCTGCTTATCTTTGTAAAACCAAATAAGCAAGACTACGGTTTTTCCACAAGTCTACAAGTGCGTCTTTTGACTTTGTGAACGTGTAAAGTAGGTCTTATAAAACACCCTTGTTAAATAATATAGTCTATACTATTTAATGCTTATCAATGGGAGAGTGCAATAGTGTGTATCAGGTATTCTAGAGAGGCCACAGCATTAAGCCGGCCACCAGGAGTGTGTGGTGGTGTGAAACAGGCCTTCTAGAGAGGCCACAACGTTAAGCCGGCCACCAGGAGAGTGTGGTGATGTGAAACAGGCCTTCTAGAGAGGCCACAGCGTTAAGCCGGCCACCAGGAGAGTGTGGCGGTGTGAAACAGGCCTCCCAGAGAGGCCACAGTGTTAAGCCGGCCACCAGGAGTGTGTGTTGGTGTGAAACAGGCCTTCTAGAGAGGCCACAGCATTAAGCCGGCCACCAGGAGTGTGTGTTGGTGTGAAACAGGCCTTCTAGAGGGGCCACAGCGTTAAGCCGGCCACCAGGAGAGTGTGTTGGTGTGAAACAGGCCTTCTAGAGGGGCCACAGCGTTAAGCCGGCCACCAGGAGAGTGTGGTGCTGTGAAACAGGCCTTCTAGAGGGGCCACAGCGTTAAGCCGGCCACCAGGAGAGTGTGGTGATGTGAAACAGGCCTTCTAGAGAGGCCACAGCGTTAAGCCGGCCACCAGGAGAGTGTGGCGGTGTGAAACAGACCTCCCAGAGAGGCCACAGTGTTAAGCCGGCCACCAGGAAAGTGTGTGGTGTGAAACAGGCATTCCAGAGGGGCCACAGCGTTAAGCCGGCCACCAGGAGAGTGTGGTGGTGTGAAACAGGCCTCACAGAGAGGCCACAGCGTTAAGACGGCCACCAGGAGAGTGTGGCGGTGTGAAACAGGCCTCCCAGAGAGGCCACAGTGTTAAGCCGGCCACCAGGAAAGTGTGTGGTGTGAAACAGGCATTCCAGAGGGGCCACAGCGTTAAGCCGGAAACCAGGAAAGTGTGGTGGTGTGAAACAGGCCTCCCATAGAGGCCACAGCGTTAAGCCGGCCACCAGGAGTGTGTGGTGGTGTGAAACAGGCCTCACAGAGAGGCCACAGCGTTAAGACGGCCACTAGGAGTGTGTGGTGGTGTGAAACAGGCCTCCCAGAGGGGCCACAGCGTTAAGCCGGCCACCAGGAGAGTGTGGTGGTGTGAAACAGGCCTCCCAGAGGGGCCACAGCGTTAAGACGGCCACTAGGAGTGTGTGGTGGTGTGAAACAGGCCTCCCATAGAGGCCACAGCGTTAAGCCGGCCACCAGGAGAGTGTGGTGGTGTGAAACAGGCCTCCAGCGTGGCCCTTCACTCCCCATCTCAAAACCGTGGGTGCCGTCACAAAGATTAAATAAATGTTGTTCCAGAGTGATGTTCTTCAGTCGGAGATTCTCCCACATCAACCATTCATCATTATTACCCTGGACCACTCTCTAGAAGTGCCAGTCCGAAAACTACGCCCTCGGGGCTCACTCTTATTATTAAGAAAGCACGAGCGCTTTTCAACTTGGATTCAATTAAAATAGTTGGAGGCATTTACATAGAATGAAAACAGTACACTCAAGGACACTAACATTTTAAATTGTTTGTGAAGTGGTTGGTCTTAATACAATTTGAAAATATTAAAAGAAAATGACACTAAATGTCCTCAGACTTATATAATTTAAAACGTAAAGTGATTCTTTTCGTAGTTTAAAAAAAGTTTATACACAGATATGTCCAAGAATATTAAATTCAAAAGATTATAAAAATTGTGAATTTTTAATTTGATTTTAAAATTATAATAAATGTATATTCTGTACTAGATTAATTGAATTTCCAATTCTATAATTTGAGGGCGACAAATGAGATAAGTGGCGCTTGGTGAATAATGGCTATTTTATAGTAATTGTTTCAATAAGAATTATTTGAAATTAAATTAAAAACATAAAACATAGCATTTTTTCAGACTTAAAGCTTTAGTATAATGCGGGGAAAATAAGGAAAAGACACAGATTTTGCTTGGAGAATAAGGAGGAAACCACTTTTGTAGTAAAAATACTCCAGAGAACCCTTTTGGGATTCAACCCCAACTTCTGAATTCTCTAAACTTTCAAATATGTCAGTTAAACATACATACATTCTTACTGTTTGACCTTTATGACATTAAAAAAATACTGGATCTACCTGCATGAGTTCATACGTCAAGTTATATGATTTGCCGTTGTCGCTTTTGATAGATATTATCAATACATATCAAATAGCCTCAATAAAATAGTAAAATCATAAGCTTATCAGCTCCGGGTTAAGCAATGGTCCATTGAATCAGCGTAAGTCATTGACCTTAAGAGGCATTGGGTGCAAAGAAACTTCAATATTCCCAAAAATATTAATTAAATATAAGATAAAAGAGAACAGTTTCGCTCTCTTTAGCCAAAAACCAAACCAAAAATGAATTCGCCAGTTAAATGTAATCGCAATTTAAATTCATGTTTCAATGACAAAATAAAATATTAAAAAAAAAACCATTGTCCACACCTACTTTGGCCGAGAGAAGAATGTATGTTTATCGGATGACCTTGTGAACTGATGGTTACAGAACGGTCGAATAAAATTACAGCTGACACCATCACAAACCTTGTAGCACTAACCGATTCATGCAGTAGATATAACTATTAACAAAAACTTGTCGAAAAAGATTTCGAAAGTATATTTTGAAAATATGTACCGCAACCAAAACGTAAACCTCAATAAAAAATTTCTGGTTACGTTTTTTATATACGATTTGTTAGAGGATTTTTAAGGAGGTTGGCTTTTGGCCAAGAAACAAAAAAAAAGTATTTGCCGGTCATAAAACGGAACGCTCTTTAAATGTTGTTTGAAGTTAAAAATTTGGTATATACATGTTTATTTTAAAGAAATAAAATGAAACATTTTATAAGTCAAATTTAGCATAAAAATAATAAAAGTGGGGGCAAGGTGTTAAATATTAATAAACCATAGAGTATTACAAAAAAAAAGTATTAGTATGAATATTAGAAGTAAAGATAATATAGGCTATCTTTAAGTATTTTTTTTGTTTAACAAAAGGCTACTCACTAGAGGAAAAGTATTTTGTTTGTTTTATCTACAGAGTCCCAAATAAATAAATATCGCTCTTTGTGAATCCTACACATTAATCCAGGAAGTGATAAAAAAAAAGTAGCTTTATATGATGTTAGATATACAATTTTTTTAATCAATATATAAATATTGTTAATCAATAATCGAATGCGTTTATTTAATTTATGTCTAAAAGAGAATGAGTTCAAATATTTCTAGGTGTTAGTATCGCTCGCATAAATTAGTTTATTTAAACAAAAGTGGCAAAACGCTAATTTGCGATGTGAGATATTTTCTGAGGGACTTTAAACAAGACCACCCCCCTCATCTTAAACGGTACAAATAATTATATTCTTTGGCGCTTATTTCTCCAAAACCTATTTGCAATATTTTTTATCTATCTCAAGACAGTACAAACATTGATATCACGCAGCGAGGTAAGACAGTTCAAAAGTGTGTAATTAATAGTTTAAAAAAAATTAACACAAGTAACATTAGAAAATTAATTCATCGCTAACAAAAAAAAAGTCAGTTTATGTAAATAGCTCCCGAGAAGGGATTCCCGGGACGACCATTCGTAAAGCTGTCATCTCGGAGCCGATACCACCCTCTACGGGAGTCTTCAAGGGCATTAATCAAGGTAAAATTTTAACGATCTGGACAAAGAGAGTAGAACCCAAGGCTGAAACGCCAGCAGCAGCATTTTTTTAGCACCGCATCTATCCGTACATATGTACTAGTTATGCTGTGCTAATGATGAGGAAAGTTGAATCAATAGGAAGTGTACCCGCATTTCTAGCAGGGGGTTAGGTGGGGAAATGGTGGGAAATCATTTAGTAAAAACCAACCTCAGTACACCCAACCGGGATTCAAACCCTAATTGCCTGCTCTTCGGCAGTCCATTATATTGCCAGAGTGACACTGACCTAGACCATAGAGCCACCGAAGAGGGTATCGAGAATTTACTAGCCCTACTGCAAATATGGTTTCCTAAATATTTCAATAAACAACCTTAAAAGATAAACAGCATTAGTCATTAGTAAACTAACACCAAATAAAATTTGTTTAAGAAATACTAAAATATTTTCTTATCCATCATATAAAGGACTCCCTAGATGTTCACCTTAAAATATATTTTTAAAGAATTTTTTTTTAAATATATGGTTCAAGTGTAATGAGGGTGGTGTTTACCACAATTTGCATGGAAGGAGAGTGGAAAACCATTTAGTACACTTCTCCTAAGAGTTCCATCTTCCCCATCTTTAAAAAAATAGCTAAATTAGTAAATATGCGTGAAAGATGACATAGTGCTTAAAAAATTGCTAAGGCCATTTTAAAAAGAATACCTTATTTTCAAACATTATTCATTATTAAGTAATCTAAATTTTACGGTTTTAATAAAACCCGTCTCGAGGTATGACCATTTTAAATCTAAATATTGAGTTTTTTGTATTAAATCCTTCAAACCGTTTCGGTTACAGCGCATAGTAGAGAATGGAATATAGAATGAAGGAGAGAGACAGACAGTATTGGAGATGTTGACTATCTCGTCTTGAATACTCATATTTATTTGATATTTTATTAATTATTTGACTTCCCTGAATTAAAATTACCTGTGACCTCCCAGATTTGGGGTACTCAAAATTAATATAATATTTTATCTGCCCATTCTGAACCAGCAAAAATAATTTTAAGAAAAAGAACTTAGGATTAGTAAAAAGACTGAGGTGGCTTGTTGATTTGGGTAACAACAGGTTAACAAAATACTAGATATATCCTAATTATAGCAGCTCTTTTGAGAAATTATTGATAGGTGCAATCCAATTTCCACGGGAAACTAGAAAACTGCTAAATCTACTTTCATGTATGTCAAGTCCTTTGATCTTCGGATGTCTTTTTGACAAATATTTATCAATACATATACAATAGAAATAATAATATATAAAGTGTTGATACCAAAATAAGGTTGTATTTTCTAAAAGGTCATTCCTGTAAAAAAAAATTACTATAAAAGGTAGTCCAAAGGAATGTTCATTGGAAAGAATATTCAGCTAGAAGGAATATTTCGCATGAATGAACAAGTCAACTAAATAAAAAAAATGAACTCGTCCAATTAAGAAACGTTTTTTAAAGGTAATTAGAAATTTAGATATCTCAGGTGACCTGGTGGTCTATGGGTAAGGTGTCAGACTTCTGTGCTGGCGGCCGCGGTTCAATCCTCGGTCCCGGCACAGATTTATCTCATTACCAAACCCTTCCTTCACCTCTGACAAGACATCTTGTGAATGTGGGGAATACCAGGCCTCCACCGTGGTTCGGATTCCACGTTAAACTGTAGGTCCTTCATTTCATCTCACAATCACCCTACCATTACACATTAGCGTAAGTGCGTATAACCCGAACGGGTAGTAAGACGCGGTGCCAATAATAATAATAGATATCTTATATACGTAGGTTCAAGCCAAATCTTTAGTATTAAAGGTAATGGGAAAGCAAAAATGCTTACCTACTTAGGAGTATGAAAATTAAAACAAACCAACGCAACCTCATGCTCCTGTGATCTGCCCTTAAGGCCCTGCCTACCCTCCCTGGCGGCGTGTTGAGCTTTCAGCTCTAAAATAGATAGCGTTGCTAACGTTATACAAACTGGTGGATTCCAGCCATCAGGTTGGCAGAACTACTGGTTTGTTTAAACAATTGGGAGACTGGCGACCACGCCCGGTAATCAGTAAAGGCAGCAAGCAAACTTTTTTCCAAGAATTGAGAGAGATAAGAAGTGTAGTGCCGGACCGTAAAGTGTGTAGGCGACCAAGTTTGACTAAACGTGGGGAGACATAACGTCAAGATACAATCACACTCTCGAGCAGAAAAATTAGCTTATTCATTCCAGTCAGCTAGACGTCCATTAACCTGTAGTACCACTTTTGAATTTAGAACCTTTTGATGCCAAAGTTTAGTACTAGTTTTGTACCATTTTGTACCCGTACCCGTTTTGAGTAATTAGCATATCAAAGTGGTAACTCAAGGTTAATGCTGTTTTACTACTTTTTAATTTTAAACTTTTTTTGATGCCAAAGTTTTGTACTAGTTTTGTACCGTTTTGTACCAGAAAGAAAAAGTATTGTACCCGTACCCGTTTTGAGTAATTAGCATATCAAAGTGAGTACTCCACGTACTCCAGGTAAATGCGGTTGAACCCCTTTTGATTTTGAACTTTTTTTGATGCCAAAGTTTTGTAATAGTTTTGTACCGTTTTGTAACACAAATAAGTTTTGTACCCGTACTCATTTTCAGTAATTAGCATATCAAAGTGGTGACTCCAGGTTAATGCTGTTGTACCACTTTTGAATTTTTTGATGCCAAAGTTTTGTACTAGTTTTGTACCGTTTTGTAACACAAATAAGTTTTGTACCCGTACCCATTTTGAGTAATTAGCATATCAAAGTGGTGACTCCAGGTTAATGCTGTTGTACCACTTTTGAATATTTTCATGCCAAAGTTTTGTACTAGTTTTGTACCATTTTGAGTAATTAGCATATCAACGTGGTGACTCCAGGTTAATGCTGTTGTACCACGTTTGAATTTTTTTTATACCAAAGTTTTGTACTAGTTTTGAACCATTTTGTACCCGTACCCATTTTGAGTAATTAGCATATCAAAGTGGTGACTTTAGGTTAATGCAGTTGTACCACTTTTGAATTTTGAACTTTTTTTGATGCCAAAGTTTTGTATCCGTACCCATTTTGAGTAATTAGCATATCAAAGTGGTGACTCAAGGTTAATGCTGTTTTACTACTTTTTAATTTTGAACTTTTTTGATGCCAAAGTTTTTTACTAGTCTTGTACCGTTTTGTACCAGAAAGAAAAAGTATTGTACCCGTACCCGTTTTGAGTAATTAGCATATCAAAGTGAGTACTCCACGTACTCCAGGTAAATGCGGTTGTACCCCTTTTGATTTTGAACTTTTTTTGATGCCAAAGTTTTGTAATAGTTTTGTACCGTTTTGTAACACAAATAAGTTTTGTACCCGTACTCATTTTCAGTAATTAGCATATCAAAGTGGTGACTCCAGGTTAATGCTGTTGTACCACTTTTGAATTTTTTTATGCCAAAGTTTTGTACTAGTTTTGTACCGTTTTGTAACACAAATAAGTTTTGTACCCGTACCCATTTTGAGTAATTAGCATATCAAAGTGGTGACTCCAGGTTAATGATGTTGTACCACTTTTGAATTTTTTCATGCCAAAGTTTTGTACTAGTTCTGTACCGTTTTGTACCACAAAGAGAAAGTTTTGTACCCGTACCCATTTAGAGTAATTAGCATATCAAAGTGTCACGTGACTCCAGGTTAATGCTGTTGTACCACTATTGAAATTTTTTCAAATAAATATCTGGTGAGGGTAGTGATAAATAATAATGTACACTTATTTATCAGAGAAAAATTTATTTAAGGTAAAATTAGAGATAACTTATTTTTGAAGGTTTTGTCACTAACTATAATAAATAACCTATACGATTGAGTATGTAGCCTACGATTTTGTCGTACCATTTATTTGAGTTTATTAGTAAGCAGGTAAAATAAAAAATAACTAAAATTTAATGTGCTAAATTTGGCCACTGTGCTTTGGCTAATTTTAAAAATTTAAAGGCTAAGGAGGCAATAACATATTTTAAAAGCAGTTTCATTTCGAAGACTATAACAATTTTGACTATAAATATATCTGTTATTTTTATTACTGATATTACCACGTCATACTACCTGTTCATGTTATACGCATATATGATAATCTAATTGGGTGGTAATGAGGAAAGAAGCATTTGAGAGGCTATCTACCAGCATTTTTATTTTGGAAGATGGGGAAACAATTTAGGAAAAACTACCCTCAATAGACTCGACCAGGATTTGCACCCCAAGTGCTCCGCTATCAACAGGCCAATTTAACACTAGTGACACCTTAGACCACTCAGCCACTGAAGTGGGTATCTGTTATTTAATATGGTGTCTACAGTTTTCAAACATCTATAGGATTTACACAATTTTCCAGAAATAAATGTTTTTGGGAATAATTTTTTATCCTATTGGTAGAGTTTAACTTGAGTAATATCTCCATGGTGTCAGCCTGCAAGTAGGCTATACCAATCGAGAGGCTGCCGTATGTTGGCAAAGATAGGGCCAACATTTTCAAGCTGAGGGTGCCATGTGGTTAGCACAACGAGCCCTCCAGACTACTATCTCAGTTTTCTAGACTGAAACGCTACTTATTCATTCAATTATCTCCTCATTTGTCCTCACGAGGTTGATTTTGGTTCCGTTTCAGACCCACTGCTTCACAGACAGAATTAGGGGCACTGGGGATCGAACTTGGGACTTCAGTATCTGAAGCCAGTAAATCTGACCACTATACAACAGAGGCGGTCGGGTATCAAATACTTACTTACTTACTTTATGGCATAGGGAACACAAAAGTTCATTAATTTTAATGGTTTTAAATATATATTTACTTATCATCGGCTTCATGTCGTGGTCAATATTGCTAAAGTGCTATGACTGAGCACTGAGTGCGTAAATTAATCAGCTCAATAACTTGACTAGTTCGATTCCCTGTTAGGTTGAAATTACTTAGTACTAGCGTGATACGAACTCGGCCAAGGCACAAGAGATTTTGAACATACAATAAGTGCGTTACAGAGTGTTAGTAACATTTACTTTCAGCTAAGAGCTTTTCTTTAAAAAAAAAAGTACTTGAAATATCAGAATAATCGCTGCATTGTTATATAGAAGTATTTATTTGTATCTTAATTTTGATATTATTTCTACAGTAAATAAAATAGTATCGCTGCTCATCTATTGTACTTAAATTAGTAGATACAGATAGCCTAAGCGCCAGTAATATGCATACCATTAAAAAAAACTTACCCTTTACTACAAGAAGTTAAATAATCAATTATATCTTTGATTTTCTTTGTGCGCCCTTTCTTCATAAACTTGTTATTCACAAGGATATAAAATAATATTTTGTAAATACTTCTCCACCTCAAAATTTATACAATCCATTGGATTTTGTTCGAAAGCAAAAAGGTCACATATTGTTAATTATATAAAAAGTAATCACCGTGGGTACTTATTGTTCGGGATTCGATACATTTCTTCCAAAACGAGCGCACAAACTGCGAGAATGCAACAGGTTCAAATTAAAAGTAATCACATTTAACACGCTAATAAAATAAAATTAACATTTTCACATCTTGACTACCAAAAACTTCGTTCATTAACTTTTTGAAAAATAACTTATTCCAAAGTCCAATGAGAGTCAAATCCTAGACCGTAAAATAAAAACTAGTATATAAAATTATACTGAGAACGTCTCCAAATTACATTTAGACCAAACTTTATTTAAAATAACTATGTTTGATATGAGCAGGAATGTTTATTTTTATTTATTATAATAGTGGATTAAAAATTCAATGTACAGTAGTTTTCATTTACTTTGAATATTAACACTTATTATTACAACGTGTAGTGCTAAAGAATGAGAAAACTCAAGAAAGAATATAAGATAAGAGTGAAGAATTTTACATGTTTTACTGTCTCAGTCAAATAAGGGCTAATGTCATAAAACTTTGTGTATGGAGAAGCATGTGGCTTTTTCTTTGAAAATAATGTATCACTAGAGTAATACTCTCATTGAAGTAAGTAGGGACCAACTATATTTATTCACACAGCAGGAAGACTTTGTGAGTATTTTAGTTACTGAATATATTAAGATGTTTAATTGTTTATATTTAATTACGCAAATTTTCATAATTGGACATTGGCCCTTCTTATCCTAACGTACATGGTATTAATGTTTCTCTGACTCAAGAAGGTCACAGAGATTAGTTTAACCCTCCATTGCCGCCTGCATTCCGATACAGCAGCTTAGCCAACGCTTGCAAAATGATACTAGCTTGTAAATGGGTAATGATCATACTAACGGCACCTATTATCAGCTATGACAACTAGTTGCAGAAGGAAAAGTTGTATTTAAAACCATGTATTTTGACTAGAGAGTCGACTTGGGAGTCGTTAGAGCTCAATATCGTCGTGATTATTGAAGCTAACCCAAATTAAAAAATATGTCTAAAAAGAAAAAGAAATGATTCATTAAATAGTATGTTATAAACAAACACTCTAGCTTAATTGTACAAAGAAAATAAATAAATCGATTAATAATTTTTGTTTTCCCATTTAAAATGCATTGAAATGGAAACATTTTAATGAAAATATTTCAATAACTATTTTTAGCATGGTTTGAAAATTCCATAAGAATTATGAAAGATGCCCAGATATGTTACTAAAATAAATAAAAAACAACAAGGTTGAATTATTAAATATATTTTGTTCTAAATTCTTTTGTTTAGAACCGTGCATTTATGGGTAGGCAGGGCCTTAAAGAGAGAAAACAAGTTTCATTCTCTTTATCTCTCTCTTTTAACTCTAACTCAACTTTAGAATCCAATAAAATAAACGTGTTTTTTTTCTTCCGAGAACTACAGTGCAGAGAGGATAACTCAAGCCGGCCCACGACATCTCGCCACTGATATCAGCTACTTGCGAATAGTGGGCCTAAGAACACAAGATGGAAATAATCAAGAAAGAGGGATGGACAGAGAGGAAGGGACAAGGCAAATGTTAGAATATTTTTTTAAAAAAACTTTGGTAGAAATGTACATATAGAAGTAGAATAAAAAAAAGTGTTTTGTGTCAAAAATAAAATAGACTAAAGCTGTATTTACACGTTTGCCTAAAATAGAGAACAGAATCTGATTGAGTGGCGCAGCAAGTCACACGCTGCATGCATTGCAACGCTAACTCAAAACGGCTGATTATCAACCTATTTTATTTTCTAACGAATAACATATATTTTAGATAACCCTCCCAATGGATGTTTTCAAATTATAAATCAGTGTAGTGGCACAATCCAAAACATCGATACATACTCTTTACATTAACGGATTCTTCCAAATCTCATCAAGACAGCCAGACAGACAGCTTCTGTCTGCTTGCTTCTTGCTCTACATCGCATGGGTTGTCATATGCGCACTGATTTGAGTTGGTTGGTTCCGAGAATTGATTGGTTCTTCTGTGTTGAACATCGCAAGCAGAGCGGACGAAGTAAAGATAAGTTGAACTTCAGTGAGAAAGCACGCAACAACAAGGCGGAAGTCTTGTGATTGGCTTAGAGATCATCACGTGACTTTGTTTCTGTTCTGCGCTAGTTTTTCGGCGAACGTATGAATCCCCAGTAAGTCACCAAGAACAAGAAGGATGTAAGGTATATTCAAAAGAAAAAGATAATAGAGTATAGTTTAGATAGAAATATGCTAATATTAGACTACATGAATAATAATAAAAAAAGCAACCCGCCTCTGTGGCGTAATTGGCTAACGCGCTAGTCGTGTTGAGCCCGACTGCTGAGGACGGGAAGATCGAGGTTCGAATCTCTGTCGGGTGAACTGGGGGTGGTTTTTCCTAAATGGTTTTCCACTCTCCCTCCACGCAAATGCGAGTTCACTTCCTTTAATTCAACCTTCCCAATTCCTAATACATTAGCGTAATTAGTACTTAAGCATATAACCCGAACGGTTATTAAGACGCGGTGCTAAATAATAATAATAATAATAATAATAATAATAATAATAATAATAATAATAATAAAGCAAAGCAGCAAAAATAGACGATTTCATAAAGAAGAACGAGATTAAAGTAAACTAAAAACCAAGGATATAAAAAAAAAATTTAAACTTACAAAAGTTAAATAATTTGACAGAGATAAATATATTGTAGTGACTTGAGGTATTCAAACGAGGTAAAAAACAACAACAAATAAATCCAAAAAAACAGCTAAACAAAAATAGTCATGAAGAGGCATAAAATGGCAGAAGCACCAAAGAGAACTAGTAATATTTATGAGCGACTTTACTATAGGAAAGTGGAAAAACAGATATTTGATCAAAACCATTAATAAGGCGTGAAACAAAACAAATTGTATAGAGGAAGTATATCATGAAAAGACCAGGCGAGTATATTTGAAGCCGAAACGATGAGTTCAAAGCAGAGTGGTAGCGAAATAATACAACACAATGGACCAATAAGAACGAATAGTTTTAGTTCTTTTTTGTCACCACGTCCACTACCCATTCGGGCTGTAAGCTTTTGAATTAATTACATTAATCTGCTAGGAATGAGTAAGGTTACGTTAAGATAAAGCGTCCTCACATTTGTATGGAGGGATAGGGAAAAGCCCCAATCAGGATTCGAGCCCTTATTTCCCCGTATTCGGCAGCCCAGTCGATTGCAGGAGTGGCGCCTTACAGTTAGACCATTCGACAACAAAAGTGGTTATGAACAGTAAAAATGAATACCAATAAAAGAAGAGAGGAATCCAAATAAATAAAAGGTGGATATATACCATACAAAAATAGAATAAACCCGTATTAAAAACTAGTCTAGCAAATGAAGGAAAGAAAACAAACTTGGGAAGAGGAGTCTAGATGTAAAGAGATGGGCGGGGGTAAAAGAAACGAGCCAGAGGGAGAGAAAGAGTGTGTGGCTATTTGAACAAGGCATATTGGATCGTAAACATATTATCTATTCCACGCACTCTCAAAGTAGTGAGTGTTTGAATTGAGGGCGATTAGTGGGAACGAACGTAACAGGTAGGGCCAGCTGGTCAGAGTTGGTTTCAATTGTACGTGTTCGACCGGTAGAAGAGAAAGACCTAATTGAGAGCGGCGGTAATTACTTGGGCATTGTGCTTTCAGGCATCACTTAGATGGACATGTGTAGTTACCCGACATGTGTGGAGATATGTTAACAGAGCAAACAAACGCGGAATCTTCAGCGGGATGGGAAGCGGCCAATAGCACGGAGATACAAACACAGTTTTTATCCGCATCTTGCTACCCGTCCGGGATATATACACATTCATTAATAGTAATGGGCTAGGGATGAAGAAGAAGCAGGGTGGATACAAAAGCATAGAAAGAAAATTTCCTGACTTTTCCCTAATACAAAAATCAAAATTTATCTGTTTAAAATCCATATCAGTAATTTTAAAGATGCTTAAAAATATTCAAAATACTCCATTTGTTGAAAATATTGAAACACATTGTTTTAATAATACGCGATTAAAATATGTATCTGGGTGAAAAATATTTAGAAATATTATTTTTTCATCGAAATATTTCCAAATGAAGCAATTCTTAATTTATAAACTACAGTCCAATATTATCTAGTATTTTTGTTTAAGACACATAATTAAATAGATGAAAAAGGATATCATTACAGACCTAATAATAGAGACTTTTAATTAAATGGCTTGCAGTGGGTTGTTTTAAAGAAGATGTGAAGAATTTTCACAAAGATACGTTAATTTATTTTATGAACATGATAATAATCTTTTGCGATCAATTTTAAACCTTGGAAAAGAAAAAAGTACAAACATAATTATGCGTAAAATTGATTGTAAATATCAATATAAATATATAATACATTAAAGTATGAGTTTTTTTTAATCAATTCAAGCTATATATCTAGTATCAGTGTAAGGTTGTCTAGATAAATAAAGTGATTTCTTCGGAAATGTAATATCTAGACCTATATTAAAATAGCACTAATGCCAAATGGTTCAACCTCATTGTTTTTCTTCAGTCTATCGTATGAAAAAGAACAAAATATTTTGACTAAATTTCTTATAAAAACCTATTATTTAACTGACTTTTAGTCTTTTTTGCATCTCGCCTTGCTACCTGTCCATGCAATCAACATTTAATTATACTAATGGGGCATAGATAAGGCAAGTGAACTTTAGATTAAATGCGAACGAATTTGCATGGAGGAAGAGTGGTAAACTACCAAAGATTAATTTACCCCCAGTACACTTTTTTTTGAGATGATGTATTTGAAATTTCAATACATTTAATTCCCGCGGTGAATTCTTTCCTTATACTTTATTTTGTAATTCGAAACGGGTGGGGGACAGGAAGAAGAGAGGCCGTTCCCATGCCGACAGAGAAAGGTTGGCTGTAGACTATCGATCCTAGCGGAGTAAGCAGGAACTAGAGGCAGATTTTCAGTAGAAAGTGACTGATTCAACAACTCTATTGATGGGCTCCGGTGTTGACACGGTTCAGTGTCAGGCTCTTTATAAACTGTAAAGGCGGAAACAAAGCAGTTGAGGTTCGAATCTCAACTAGGTGCCTTGGAGTGGTTTTACACATAAAAAACACAAAGATTCTCCCATTATTGTTTCACGTTAATTTAAGTACATTTTTCATTTCATGTTATCTTTTAAATTTCTACCTATTTGAATAAGTAATTACTTTCCTTAATGTTAAAGGCATTTTTTTTTTTACAAAAACCAAACTGATAACGATTACTTCGTATGAAATAAAACAGTTCTCAACTGATATGGCCAGTGGTCACGTAGATTAAGGCATCAGGCTCGAAATATATTGGGTTGCTGATAACTGAAAGGTATGTACCTCAACCGGGTGTCCAATGGATGGTTTTCCGTGATTTATGATGGTGTTTTCCCTATCCCTTCAACACGCTAATGCGAGTGCATTTATTTGACACAGTCTTCCTCGTCCTAACCCTTAATCGAGTCGTTAATAATTACAATGGTAGAGGTATAAGAGATATTCATTGATCTAGTGTTGAGCATGAACTTGTGAATCTGGAAAAGTTAATCAGGTAGAGATGAAAGCATACAAGTTTATGGTGTGATGAAAGGGGGCGCGAGTTAAGGGTATTGTTCTTGTAATTTTTTTATTAACTATTTTATCAAAATAAATCAAATATTTCTTCAGTACAAACACATAGGTTAATTTTCTTCAAATTTTTATATCAACATTTGTTGAATATCTGTCATGAGCATATCGGCATTATATGGCAAACTTTTTAAATGAAGAGAAAAATGTGCCATTAAATTCCAGGACACCTTTGACAGATATTCAACAACTGTTAGGATCAGCATGCGTAGGAAATTAAACACACTGTTTTTACAGGAGAAATATTTATTTTAGCGAAAAAAATTGTTTTGCTATAAAAACTGCAAAAACACTGACATTTTCACGCGACCCGATCCACACCATTTTCAGACATTCTAACAAATTCATTTTTTAGACGCGTACCATTCCTCGAAATGTCTGTCTGTCGACGTAGGAACACATTATAAAATGTGTCGTACATTTACTTTGAACTAAAGCAGTCTTTATTATCTTGATGGATTAAGCTATGACCCTATCTAATAATTTATAAGCTACACCATAGTGAACTCAAGTAAGGTAAGCTTGATACCTCTCAAGGTAAACGGAGGATACTTTTGTTTAAAATAAATGGGTTTGTGATTTTTACTATTATTTTTTTTGTAAATAGAGCTTTAAGCATAGAAAAATATAATATCAATGTCCAGCATAAAATCTTGAAATGAAGTTTAACCCCTTAATTTTAGTCATTTTTAAACAAACTTATAACCAAACACATGATGCAAAATATTTGCCGCATTGGGCAGCAAACTACTTACATTTCCCGTGAATGAATTAGGCGATGATTTCCCTGTAATTTCCCCGACAGCTTTGATCCATCGAAGTATGTAAAAATAGAATTAATTTCCCCGTTTGCAGCCGATGTAGTTTAAAATAATAAGAGCTAAAATAACTAATAAAAAAGGAGGCATGAGAGTGTATGGCCACTTATGAAAACAAGTCCACGGGAGGTCCACAGAAATTGTTTTCTCCGACAATAATAAAACAAAGCTTGTTTCGCAAGGCCAGACTTTCCAAATTAAGTTCCCACACAATACGCCGAAATCATCTCATCTCCCCATATGTACTAATCTGAATCTAGAGGAGAAACAAAGAGAGAGAGCTCAATAAAATATCGGAATTAATTAAGTGTTGGTCAGGTCATTCCCGCCGGGCGCATCGCTTGTTTTGTTTTCAATATTAATGCACCCAGTTTTCTACGAGCTAATTAAGAAACATCACGACCAAGGACCATCTTTTGTTAGGACCGAGGAGGGAGAGAGGGGAGATAGAAGAGGATTAGGGGCCTATAAACACGTCTATTGTATAACAACACATCAGATCTGAAGGCTGGGTCCAGGTACCTGGCGCTTAATAACAAACTACCCACACCAGTGGCCACGCGGACTAAACGTCAAGCTCAAGTCAACTGGGTTGCCGGTGACAGGTAGAAAAGAGTTAGAATCCCAGCCAAGTGTACCGAGGGTGGTTTTATACCAAGCAGTTTCCCAATCTCCCTACAAGAAAATTTGGGTATATATCCCCCAAATTTAACCTTTTTAATTCTTACTAAATTAGTGTAATTATATGCGTATATCCCACCTCAGTGGCCGCATGATCTAAGGCGTCACTCTCGCAATAGACTTAACTGCCGATGACAGGGATGTTGGGGTTCGAATTCCGGTCAGGTGTAGTGAGGGTGGTTTAAAAAAAAAAAAAAAATCAAAAAAAATTGTCAAACTCTTCATGCAAATTCGAGTACACTTCATATCAAATTCAATCATTCTCCTAATTAACTAATTAACGTAGTAAGTATATATACGTATACAGGGGTGGATCCAGATCAATTTACTAGGGGGGTCATAATTATAAATAACAGTTACTTACAAAGTTAGAGTTCTGTTTAAAGCCATTTAGTAGTTTCTCATGTATGTTTTAAGGCATAGTCAACCTCTCATATTTTATAGACTCAGATAGTTTTTACAAACTATTTCAAGTGATCCTGCTATAACAATTTTTTGAAAAATGTTTCACTCTAGTAGCTATGAGTAGTCATTTACTTGATGTTTTTAAACTAGATTATTTTATAGGCCATTTAAAGTGTTCCTCAACTAGAAATTTTTGAAATTTGGATGCCTCTTGAAACTATTTAGAGTGATACCTTAATTCTTTTACGATAGTTAGATACCTCTAAAAGATAATCTTTGAATTCGTCTTCCACCGATAAATCTTTGAAAATTGAATTATTTCAGAAATTTGAGCAAATTCACAATTTGGAATTGTCCTCCCCAAGATATTTTTGATATCTGTATGACCCTGGAAGCTACTTAGAGCTTTCCTCCATTACTTTTTCTGCCAGTTAGATGTATCTAGTCTAATAGTTATTTGAAGCGTTCTTCGGCAAATTTTTTACAAAAGAATGCATCCCTAAGTAATTTGGAGTGTAATTCAAGGCCATGTTTCAACTTCATATTTGATAATATGAGAGGATTTGAAATATATCTAGGGAGAAAATTATTAATTTTCTAATTTTCACAGGGGGAATCAACTGACCCTTTGACCCTCCCCCCCTGAATTCGCGCCTGGGCGTATAATCCAAAAGGCTGATAGAACAAAACAAATGCGTATAGCCCAGGCCCACGATGCATAAATTGATACCAACATAAATAAGGAAAATGCATGTACTGAAACAAGAAGTTAGTTTATTTCAGCATTTGAATTTAAAACAGACTTAACCTATGAAAGCACACGTTAAATAACCCGTTTAATCCAAAGTAACTTAAGTAGGCAATGCCGATCAAACTAGAAGTCGCTTAGTAATATGTTTTTCTTTATTCTTCTAACAAAACAGTCGAAATTATGACCAGTAAAATCGTTACAGTGTACTTTTTTTTTTTTTAATATTTTTAAATGATATTACTATAAAACACTTTTAAACTGATCACAAATTAGCTTTAATCAGTTAAAGAATGTAGAAGATCGCAGTTGATTAAATGTTCTGATTCGAGCGTAAATTTGTATCAAACATCTAGGTTAATCGGTCACGGTTTAAGAGCAAGAACATGAACATCGGAAGGGAAAAACCACTAAATTAAGAGTTAATCATTCTACAATACTAGCAGGAATTTCGTCTAGTTGAGGTTTGATATCCTCACACTGTGGTTTTTATTATGAAAATTGTAGTCCTGAAGATACTCTTTTGTAAAAAAAACACTGCGTCTTACTATCTGTTAAGCTTATAGGCATATGTACGTTAATAAGTTAAAGATGAGGAAGCTTAGCCACATTTGCATGGAGGGAGAGTGGAAAATCATTTTAAAAATCACCCTTAGCAAAAATGACCGAGATTTGAACCCCGCGTGCTAGTTATTTCTATTCACTGTACCAATTTTTTTAAATTTATGTGACTCAAAATTAAATATTCTTAGTTGCATATAACTATGTTGATACCCTTAGCTTTAATTTTTCTATAAATCATAATTTGAAATAACCTTCTCCTATTTAATTTCATCGCGACATCTGAACGTTTGCAATGAGTCTATGCCTTAAAAGGAGACAATACTGTCGATATTCTTAATTTCTAGTTTCCAGGACAAAATTAAATATAATAAAAAATTAATTTGAAAACTATATGGGATGTAATCAGGAATCCGAAGCGGGTGAGTAAGAAGTTAAATGAAAGATCTTCCGTGGTCCAAACGGGAAAATAGATAGCCTTCTTCACCAGACCATGTTTAGTATCTTGTATGAATAATGTGTGTCCATGCAGCAGGAAATAATCGTAGACTGTTAAAATTACAGTTTAAATAAAGATGCAAGGGGGAGAAAAAAAAATCAGTTTGGTTACGAAAGATGGTATATAAATAGCGACCGCTATGGTAAATGGAGACGGCGTGTTTGCGAATGCGAACCTATTTTGATAAGAAAATAGAGCAAGTGGAATTATTTCAATTAGTTGTGGAACCAAACGTACAAGTAAGAACATTTAGGGATGCCATAGATCTTGATAACAAATCTACAAGTTATTTATTTATTATTATTATTTATTATTTAGCACCGCATCTTACTACCCGTGCGGGTTATACGCTTACAAGTTATTTGATTTATTAAAACATTTATATATATATATATATATATATATATATATATATATATTGGTGACCTGGCGGTCTAGGGGTAAGGTGTCAGACTTCTGTGCTGGCGGCCGGGGTTCAATCCTCGGTCCCGGCATAGATTTATATGATTACCAAACCCTTCCTTCACCTCTGACAAGACATCTTGTGAATGTGGGTAATGCCAGGCCTCCACCGTGGTTCGGATTCCACGTTAAACTGTAGGTCCTTCATTTCATCTCACAATCACCCTACCATTACACATTAGCGTAAGTGCGTATAACCCGAACGGGTAGTAAGACGCGGTGCTAATAATAATAATAATAATAATAATAATAATAATAATAATAATTTATATATATATTGATAAGAAATACAATAGAGATGAAAAAACCAACAATAATTTTACAGTTAATTTTTATAAGCATAAGCAAATTCATATAAACTTTGTCAAACCAACAAGAGGCATAGATAGCAAAGAGTTTCAATAGAACACAGGTATGTGTATGAAAGTTCTGCTAAAAGGTCCTTTCATCAATACAAATGCTTGAGTACTTCATTAATATAAAATAAGGGCCTATTTATATATTTTTTGGATAAGCTCTATTTTTTTGTTCTTCTTGTACTCTTTATATCGCAGCCATTAAAAGCGATAAATTGAATCCGCTGGTAGTTTAAAAGTAAAGAATCATAAAGACGCGCAGCCTACGTTAAGTCCGGCCCCATCTCTCATTCAGACTTCAAAGGTATAAAGGATGAGGTCACCGGTTGAACAAAGGGCTTAGAACGAGCCACGGATAACCTTATGAAACGGCAACACTACCATTTTCGGTAGTTAATTACCCGTATGCGCCACCTTCGGGGAGTCGTGGGTTCGAAAAAGAGGAAGATCATAAAAGTAACCATTATGTACGCGTCATAATGAAGGCTTGAAGAACGCCAGAGAAAGCTATAGCAATAAATCGCGATCAAAGAAAATCGTAGTAATAAAACAATAAGGTAATATTTAACAACAGTTCTATGGAGCATCACATATTTGTTCAAACCAAGGTTAACGATTTAAAAATGAATTTAGATTTTAAAAATATTATGAGCTCACACCCACAGTATAAAAGTCAAGCAATCTTAAAACTATTAAAACCATTTATAAGGGCAAATCATATTTTGAGTATAGCAATTTTTATCAACTGTTTGTTAAGACAACATTTAAGTATAGGCCAGTAAACATTGCACGAGTAATTGGCTATTATCACGTCGTATAGACATGTTCGACTTCTGGTTGGATCATAGAATAGAATTTTATGTGCAAGGATGGTAGCTTGTATAGTTAAAAGAAAAAACTATTAGTGCGAGTCATAAAATATATGACGATGGAAGCAAATGTTTGTAGTCTTAATAAGCATTAAGGTCCAATTAACTCGCCTCCAAGCGTTTTAAGGTATTTATACGTTAATTGTTAGTAAAACGTAAATTAATTCTGCACTAAACAAGGGTGAAACAAAATAAATATATTAAAATATATTAGAGTGTCATGTAGCTACTTATTCTAGCTTTCAAGTCAAAATCACATTTTCTTTGTATTCAAAATGTTATCAAATGCCTAATTTGAGGGAGAATGAAGTGAAATGGTAATAGGAGTCATAAAAGATTCAAACCATATTTCATATATCACTTTAATCTACTCATCATCCTAACCCAAGATCAATGAAAAATAAACGCTTTATTATTAAAATAAGGCATTTAATTACTATCCTTATTAGGACAATTGCAAACATAATTTGTGCCAGGGTGAAATTACATTTTGCCTCCCATACCCGCTCCCCCCTTTCTTTCATAAAGTTTAGGTAAGAAAATTGTATTTATGATCTTGAAAGAAAATCATTAACTCAAAAAAAGTAATTGGTATCCAAAAAATGTATACATAATAATAGAAGTATACTTCATTTAGTCAAATCCTCTTCGATGGTTGAATAGTATGATCAAATTGGTGTGGACTATGTCCTGAATGAATCTAGTTTATGTCGGGATAAAATTAATTGAAACGTGGTACCATTCATACGTCCAGAGCCTTAATTACAATGATTTGGAACCTGTGTGTTGATGGTCAATGGAATTTTGCTTTAAAGTTACAATCTCGTTTTGTATTCTTAACAGAATAACAGCACTATCGTGTCGCAGAGGGTTGGTATCTGATAGCTCGCAATAATATTGATAGCTCATATTTAGTTGACGATTCCCACATGTCCAACACAGACTCAGCCATAAGCTATGAGTGAAGAATGACCCAGATCATGGGATGAGAATCATGGATGGCTCAATAGTAGAGAATTGGCGCGCTAAGCCAAAGGTCCAGGGTTTGATTCCTGTGTCCAGTTTGTCATTTTACGACTAATTTAATTAAATTATATTAACTATTATGTCAGGTTATTACTTTATTTTTATTTATCACCGCGTCTTACCCCCCGTTCGGGTTATACGCTTAAGTACTAATCAGGTTAATGAGTTAGAAATTTAGAAGGTTGGATCTAGAGGAAGTGAACCCACATTTGCGTGGAGGGAGAGTGAAAAACCATTTAGGAACCCCCAGTTCATCCCCCACACCCCAAGATTCAAATCTCAATCTCCCCGTTCTCGGCAGTCCATCCCAACACGAAACTAGCGCGTTAGCTAACCACGCCACCGAGGCGGGTAGGTTATTACTCAGATAATCGCTGTTATGTAATGAGGGTAGCCCCCAATATAATCTGGAGTCACCACTGCATCCAGAGGTAAATCCTTGCATCAAAGCAGTTCCCTGGTGAATAAAATGTCGTTCTTGTTGAAGCTGTGAAAATGGTTCCTTTTATAACGACGAAGTCCACCAAATGGAGGATTTTCAGAGCATTGTGTGAAGAGATTATTAGTCTTAATATACCTTGCTATTTCATACAAGGTGGCTCTGTCGTGGTAAGGTACTTACCCAGATGTTCAAACTTAAACATGACGTCCAACTTATTTTTAAGGCCATCCTTTCCAACTTGCTTCCAAGATACACGACTAGATTAGCTTTAGAATCTTGCATATTTATCAGATAATCTCCTAAAATAAACAATATAAATTTGGCAACTAAGAATAGCTCTGTAACGATCATAAATGTTTCAAACCAAATTGAATTTATGATAAAATAGGTTTTCAAAGGTCATTTATTTAAAAAGACCAAACTGAGATATTTTGAAACTTTTCACAATTTCCTATTTGAGTAAATAAGCCACATCTCTCCCAGGAAATAAGCGAGAAAATAATTAAACAATTGAAAGGGCTAAAATCATATTTAGAGAAGTACTTTTCAAGAATGGTAGAAGAAGAGAACAACTTGATTGCAAGTCCCTTTGAAGAAGAATATTTCCAAGCTGCCAGATTATCTAACAACGAAAAAGAGATCTAACTTTTGACTAATACTACTTTAAAAGCTGACTGAATCAATAGGAAAATCCCTTACTAGCTTTTAGGCAAACATCAACAGTGAATATGAACAGCTTACCGCTTAAGTTTAAGTTAACCATTTACAAATACGGAAATTATTATAGCTGCATAAAAATAAATACTATAGTAAGACAAATACAGGTCTTGATTTGGGACTGTATCTGACATCACTTGAATCTGATTTCAAAAAACTATTTGCCTCAAAACAAGTTCCAAGGATTGCAGCTAAGCTTTTTGTGTGTATGTTGTACTATGTATCAAAAGTGGCATCTACATATCTACATATACATATGACTCGGCGTATGAATATGTGAAAAAATCTAGTAACTTTTTCTAGTTGTCCATTCGTAAGAAAATTGGGGTATAATATATTTTGAAGTGGGATGGATCTAAACATGAACGTATCAGTTTTTTTTTTTTTTTTATAATTTTGATGATAAAAGTTAAAACACATTTTTTGCTTGATAAAATAAAATATTGCTTCAGTAAAATCATTTAAGATCAATTTACTAAACATAGTAGTCATTTTTTAATATTTTTCATAAGCAAATTAAAATTTGAATATAAACTTTTT
Source organism: Timema cristinae (assembly GCA_039000515.1). Taxonomy (NCBI): domain Eukaryota; kingdom Metazoa; phylum Arthropoda; class Insecta; order Phasmatodea; family Timematidae; genus Timema; species Timema cristinae. Next base: position 56,775,199 of record JBCFYV010000001.1, read on the forward strand.
AAATGAAGATAAAAGTTTAGGCCAGCTTCCACAATGACCTCGACAAATATTCGTATTCAAGAACTGTAAATATAGGCCTAAATGTTTTTACTGGAGAAATATCTTTTTAATTTTGTTTAAAAAGATTTTTGCATAAAAACAGTAAAAAATAAGGTCCTTAAATCCTGTTCCCTTTCACATCAGACCAACTCATGAATAGTGCCAGGTATTATTACATATTTTATAATGTATGTGTAGCTATATCATACATGTTTATGAATAAACTTTAGACCTATCAGGTGGTGTTTCCAACCCTTAATTAAATGGAGTTTATATTGTTCATTTCCACCCCATTGAGAGCGGAAATGCAACTTCTTATGAGGGGCAATCAACCCCAGACACAAACACCCCCTGGGCGGAACCGAATTAATTCTTTGTTTTCCCACCTTCCAGTCAAAACACTTCCACATTTTGTTTCATGCAAAATTCAAAGCGATAAATAAAAATAAACACGTATTATTACGGTGTAAAATTGCATTTTGATACGCTACGCGGGAATGTGATGTCAATTATTTCAAAACAGTCTATTATTTAAAAATTATGTGTATTTTATTAGGAAAAATTACATAGTACAAGATAATAGTGTATATTTTAGAGCTATAACGAGTTTTATTTAAGATTTGGGTATAGCTCACTTTGGTATAAGAGATGAAACAAAATAAATATGTGAAATGATTGTACGAATCACATTATAAATTAAGTAGACTTAACCACCACATCAGTTGATACACGGAAAAAGTGTCTCATTTACTGGAGACAGTGGGGTTCAAATCCCAGCAAAGTGTTTTCCTAAATGGTTTCTTATAATTATTTCTGGGAAATGCGGGTAGACTTTTTCTTTTTTCTACCTTCTAAGTACCCATCCCATATAGTGTAAACAACTAAATAACATGGATGAAGTATTAAGACGCGGTACAAGGCCTAGTTTTAAAACATTACACAGCTATCATTTTATGACAGCCCTAACTTGGTTGACGGGCTAAGTACCACATAATATGAGCTTTAACTAACCTGTAAAAGTGAATTAGGGTTGTAAACCTACCTCTAATTGACCCATTTTTACACGTTTCCCTCATTTTGTCAAATTACACTAATATTTTTGGTAAATTTTAATCTCTTTGATAGCAACAACGCATTAATGAATTATGTGATTGATACCCAAATACTATTGATCCAGGCCAAAAGATTGAATGTTAAAGTATTTCATTTTCAGTGCTAGAATGTGTAAGGTTTATAAGGCTTTTATTCAGAAAGTGCACGTTATATTTTTTAGTGTCAATTTATAATGTTTTATAAAAAAATAAAAATACCCGCCTATGTGGCGTAGTTGGCTAACGCGCTTGTCGTGTTGAGCTCGACTGCTGAGGACGGGGAGATCGAGGTTCGTATCTCGGTCGGGTGAACTGGGGGTAGTTTTTCCTAAATGGTTTTCCACTCTCACTCCACGCAAATGCGGGTTCACTTCCTATAATTCAACCTTCCCTATTCCTAATCAATTAGAGTAATTAGTACTTAAAGCGTATAACCCGAACGGGTAGTAAGACGCGGTGCTAAGTATTATTATTATTATATAAAAAATAAGTTAAGCGAAACGTTTAGTTCTTATCGTAAATATGATGTATAATTTTAAAGATGCACACTTTATTTTAAGAACTAAACGTTTCGAAAAGCTTATCTTAATATATATAATTCTTCTGTACGTGTGTATGTCACTGAACTGCTCCTAAACGGCTGGACCGATTTTGATGAAATTTTTTGTGTGTGTTTGTGTGGGTCCATGGATGGTTTTGATTCACAATTGAACCCGGTAGGTGGCGCTGCAATCGGGTTCTAGGATTTATTTTTATTTTTTAGGGAATTTATTTGAGGGGATTTTTTTTAAAAGATTTTTGAATATCAGAACATGTAACCTCACAATTTCACTCCCCTCCCCCCCCTCTCCTCCAATATATATAATAATGAATTTAATATGAATAATTGACCGTTAAAACCTTCTGAATAGTGAATAATTGAACTTCTGAGAATAATTCAAAGTTATATTTGTGTACCAATAGGTGGTATTGATTTCAAATTATCTGGTATTTGACGTATGCATAATTGAACTTCTGAGACTAATTCATAGTTATGTTTGTGTAACATAGGTGGCATTGATTTCGAATTCTGTGGTATTTGACGTACGCATCAATACATGCGCAAGTCTCTTGCGTCGTGGCTTAGCGTTGTTTTGACATTTCAATTTCTGTACGATGTGTTTCGATATTCCATGTATCACAATCACGTGAATATTGAGTGTATTTTTCATCAAGTGTACTCAAATACATACATTGGGAAAATGTAAGGTGCTGTGTTGAAGTGAATATCTTACATGATCTTCCATAAATTTAAATTATATACATGCGTATTCAATGACAATCAATCTAACCTGCAAATTTTTATCTTAAGTGCTTATTTGTGTAGATGATTTTATAAAATTTACGGAGTGTTAGACGTTTCATCGAAAAAAAAACATGTAATCCATAAAATTCAAATATAAGTTGCTTATATTTAGGTGTTGTGTGTTTATTAAAGAACAATGCCACGGTTTCGTGGAAGAGAAGGAAATATTGGTCGACGTACACAGAATTCACAAATAGTCCACACCTGTCGGTTAAATCGAACGACAGAAGATCAATTGACAGACAATGCAAATTTAAGAGTCCAGGTTGCAAAAACACGTGCAAATGAAAGTCAACAGCAACACAACAAACGCCTTCGAGCTAATGCATTGAGACAAAGACAGGCGCGTCAACGAGCCACTGACGCACACAGAGCACATGAACCACAGCGCCTGCAAGTACATCGCGCATTAACACGCGCATCACTTCTCCGTCTTGCGTTCGAATATGAGTCGGACATCAACTATTCGTCACATTCACAAATTGTCAGCGGCGCTATGGACAAATAATGCCAATCTGCCATGCATTCAAATACAAAGGTGAATCGGCCGGTTTCTGCTGCGCGTCTGGAAAAGTTGTACTTTCACCATTGAATTCGCCGCCAGAACCATTGAAAACACAATTGGCTGGAGCCACACCTCAATCAAATTTGTTTTTGCGTAAAACTCACAAATTCAATTCTTGCTTTCAAATGACATCATTTGGAGCAACAAAAATCGTTCAGAATGAGGATGGTCGCAATTTTGAATCAAAGTTTAAGATTCAGGGCCAAGTATATCATCAAATGGGTTCTTTAATCTCAATTCCTGATGCCGATCCAAAATTCTTGCAAATCTACTTCATGGGCGATGAGGAGCAACAAATAAATGCAAGCTGCCAGTACAACCACATCGAGCAGATGGAGGAGCGAGAAATTGTGGCGAATTTGGAACCGATTTTGCGAAATCACAACCAGTTGGTCCAGTTGTTTTATACCGACAACTACATGATCGTCAATAAAGCAGACAAAGTACCATTTGGAGAGCATGCGGGCCAATACAATTCACACACAGTTGTTATGGTTGGCGACGCATATGAATGTCGAGATATATGGATCCAACACAGAGATAACACGGTTCACACAATTCAAGACAGTCATCGTTCTTACGATGCTTTGCAATATCCGTTGATATTTTGGGAAGGATAAGATGGATATCATTTTAACATCAAACAAATAAATCCAGTGACAGGTACAATCTACATATTATTTACTTTTTCTTTTTCTGTAAGATTAATTTCTTTTTGTCTTATTTATATTTTTACTTTGCTGGTGCAAAAACCAACAAGAAAGTGAGCACGATGAACTTCTACCGATCCAGCTGTTTCATCAATACATCGTTGATATGTATCCGAAAATTGAAAGCGAGCGATTACGGTACATCAAGTATAATCAAGCGAAGCTGCGTTCTGAGGAGTACATTCATTTGCGTGATCCTATTGTCGGTAACGTCGGTAACGTTGATGGAACCACTAATAGCAATGACATCGTTATCGCATATATTCTTTCATCATCATATATTGGTAGCCGCGTCATATGCAAGAATACATTCAAGATGCCATTACTTTTGTGCGCGCGTGCGGCCGACCAGATTTGTTCATTACATTTACGTGCAATACTAACTGAGATTAAATTAAAATTTTGTTATTGCCAGGTCAAACAGCAATGCATCGCCATGATATCACTGCACGTGTCTTCAAACAAAAATTAATATCGTTTATTAGCTAGATTACACATCAATCTGTTCATTTATACACCTCAGGGATTATACGAAAAACATTCTTGATCAACTCGCATTAAGATAAAAACAAAACTAACTTTATTTATTTTGTCGGACCGTTTTTATAACATCACAACCTTAAGTATAAGAGGGGGTGAAGTTTCTATGCAGCTGGCTGTACGTATCATCGAAATAGTATGTACTTCGTACAACAGGTACATACTATTTAAATGGTACGTATATAGGTAAGTTGTTATGCTTAAGCCCGTAAAGATTCTAGGCCCAAAACAGTATATGTTTTGCACTATGAAAATAGAAACAATTAAAAAGAAATTTGACATTTGTCATATTTGAAGGTACGTAAATAAAATGAAATTAGCTGTACCTGGCATACAAATTTGTAAGCAAGCTTCGCAATTTTTTTCGATACAGCTGATATTTGTGGAGTTGTGGGCGAAATTCCAAAAATTGTTGGGATCACTATTTCATATATTATTATTTTTAATAATGGATACCATGTATGTATAAGTGTCTAGCAGTTCCTATTCTAAGTAAAATTTATTAGTTTCAGAAAGAAACAGACGGAATGGGAAAGCATTTCCATTACTGTGAAACAAAGTAGTTGTAATGTACAATTGTCTCAATATAGTTGATTTTGAGGAAAGAAAATATGTTTTATTTTGTATGTTGTCTTGACAAACCCTGAATTTGTAATATTTGTGTAACTCACTAATTGGAGTTCATTGTGAATTTGTAATTGTGATGATCACATAGTGTTTGTTTTATTATCGAAATCAATTATGCCACCCAAACGAAAAGCCAACGTTCGGGCAGGACAACGTCTGTCGGGTCCACTAGTTTTTTTTTTATAAAATGTAACTTGCCTATACCAAGCTAAGCTTGATTTTAGAGACATACAGTACTGCATTACTAAACCAATGTTCTAAGAAGTGTCTGGAAATATTTTATAAGTATGTTCTAATAGTGTGGGGGACCAAGCAACCTGAGGTGTTGTTAGACTCTTACTTTACTTGCTCAACGAAGACAGTGGGATACAGTTTTTAGATACCAGCCTTGAGTAAAATGGGGTTAGTTGTTCATTATGTGATAACTCATTTCACCCACACTAGTGGTCACATAGCCTTACGAGTCACTCTCGCGTTGGATTGGATTGTCAGTGCCGGGAAGACCGGAGTTCAAATCTAGGTCAGGTGTACTTAGGGTGTTCTGTTCCTAAATTGTTTCCCATTCTTCCTCCAAGTAAATGTGGGTATATTTATTTTGAAATCCTACATTTCTTATACCTATTCCATTATGTAAAACTCAGAATATACTAAACAATAGTTTTACCAGTTATCCTCTGTGGTTGTGAAACGTGGTCATTTACCTTACATGAAAAAAATAAGTTAAGGATGCTAAAAAAAAAGATGTTTAGGAAGATATTGGGTCCAGAAAAGGGATTAAGCCCCTGGGGAGTGGAGGTTACACAATGATGAGTTACATACCTTGTAATCATCAAAAGATGTTAATCAAGTCTCGTAGATTACGGTGGACAGTACATACAGCACAAATTAGAGATCCTAGAACCATGTTCAGAATGCTACTGACAAACCCAATGGGGATGAGATCAATGGGAAGACCTAGATGCAAATGCGAAGTTCCTAGTAGGATAAATCAGGTACCTAAAGCTTTAAAAGTCCTTAGAAGTAATGGAGGGGTGGGGGGTGGGGGGAATTCTTACCTCCAGTTTACATTAATTTGTATGTGTGTCCTCTTACCTCCTCTACTGATTCTTATCCCTTAGATTAAGTAGCTAAAAGTCTTCACATCAAATATAAAAACAAAAATAAAACCAGTATTATTTAATTTCCACGCAGTTTTTATGTGTATATGCTAGACTAGAATTCCCGCCTTATTCTATTTGAACAAAAAATATTTTCCAAAATCATCGGTGTTTATAAGAGAAGAGTTTACAGCCCATCTAAGGTTTGGGTCTCGCCCTGATAAACAATAGGCCTGGGTGAAAACAGCATACCACACAAGCTGTTAAGATGGATCTTTTATTGCCCACCATAAAGCAACAATACGAATACAGCCTTCTAAACGAATTAAAACCAATGTACGCTAACATTATGGTCTGCTATAGGACGCCATTACAAGAGTGATACATTTAGGCAAGGTGGAAGTGGCGGTGGTAAAATGGGGGGCAAAAGGGGGGAGGGGCAGTTTTACTGATCACGTCACCGCGAGATGGATTTGAAAAGCATAGCGCTTATTTGTTTTTTAACATCGCGTTTTATTATCCGTTCGGGCTATAAGCATATATACTAATTACGGTAATGTAGTAATGTATTAGGAATTAAGAAGGTTCAATTTAGAGGAAGTGTACACATAATTGTGGTGAGAGAGCATGGAAAACCATTTAGTAAAATCACCCTCAATACACGCGACCGGTATTCGAACCCCAATCCCTCCGTCCCCAGCAATCCATTGTAAAACTTCACGGTAGATTTAGACCATGCAACCACCGATGCGGGTAGTAAGTAAATACTTATTTAATACAAATATAGAGCATGTAAATAGAAATAGAAAGAGGAGGTTGAGAGAGAATAAAGGTCAGTATGAGAAAAACATCTCGTTAAAGAGGTTTGTGAAACAGATATAGCTTGTGCTGGAGGTCATTAAGACAAGTTGGCGAAACAACTAAGAATTAAAAAGCGGCACTGAGAGTGAATAATAGTAATAGAAGAAGAGTAACTAAGGGGGGAAACCAAGGGGCTTGTAAGAAAGAAAGGGTTAGTGGGAGAATGGTAAGGGCAGTAGGGTAATCGAGTAAAAAATAATAAATTCAGAGGGACGCAGAAGTGAAGTGGAAGGAAAATAATGGAGGAAAGAGAGTAGACAAGATGTAGAGGGTCCATTTTAGACATAAAGGAAAGGGAAAGAGGTGTGGGGGGTTAATTTAATGGAGTACACTTCTGAAGAATTTATGTTTTTCTTTAAAGCATAGTATTTCAATCTTGTTTAATATTGTAATTTTCACGGGACCTTATTGTAACTAAGCTATAGAGAGCTACACTAAACAAATATCATACTTTATTATAGATTATTTACCCTAATAGGCTTATAACAATATTTCCAATAGGAACATGTCCACTGATCACTTAAAATCGAGCTAGATACCAAAGGAATTATAACATATGTTACACCAACTAAGCTAGGGCCTCATATTTTAACTAAGAGAGAAACGGGTGTAGAATAACAACAAATTTCTGGTTTAAGGTAACGGCACAGTGCCCAGCCCTGGTGTGCACCAGTGGTGTGCAGTGACGACTCCGAGGTGTACACCAGTGGTGTTCAGTGACGACTCCAAGGTGTTCACCAGTGGTGTGCAGTGACGATTCCGAGGTGTACACCAGTGGTGTGCAGTGACGACTCCGAGGTGTGCAGTGACGAATCTGAGGTGTACACCAGTGGTGTGCAGTGACGACTCCGAGGTGTACACCAGTGGTGTTCAGTGACGACTCCAAGGTGTACACCAGTGGTGTGCAGTGGCGACTTCAAGGTGTATACAAGTGGTGTGCAGTGATGACTCCAAGGTGTACACCAGTGGTGTACAGTGACGACTCCAAGGTGTACACCAGTGGTGTGCAGTGGCGACTTCAAGGTGTATACAAGTGGTGTGCAGTGACGACTCCGAGGTATACACCAGTGGTGTGCAGTGACGACTCCGAGGTGTACACCAGTGGTGTTCAGTGACGACTCCAAGGTGTACACCAATGGTGTGCAGTGACGACTCCGAGGTGTACACCAGTGGTGTGCAGTGACGACTCCGAGGTGTGCAGTGACGAAACTGAGGTGTACACCATTGGTGTGCAGTGACGACTCCGAGGTATACACCAGTGGTGTGCAGTGAAGACTCCGAGGTATACACCAGTGGTGTGCAGTGAAGACTCCAAGGTGTTCACCAGTGGTGTGCAGTGACGACTCCGAGGTATACACCAGTGGTGTGCAGTGAAGACTTCGAGGTATACACCAGTGGTGTGCAGTGAAGACTCCAAGGTGTTCACCAGTGGTGTGCAGTGACGACTCCGAGGTGTACACCAGTGGTGTACAGTGACGACTCCGAGGTGTACACCAGTGGTGTGCAGTGACGACTCCGAGGTGTACACTAGTGGTGTGCAGTGACGACTCCGAGGTGTACACCAGTGATGAGCAGGGACGACTCCGAGGTGTACACCAGTGGTGTGCAGTGAAGACTCCGAGGTGTACACCAGAGGTGTGCAGTGACGACTCCAAGGTATACACTAGTGGTGTGCAGTGAAGACTCCAAGGTGTTCACCAGTGGTGTGCAGTGACGACTCCGAGGTGTACACCAGTGGTGTACAGTGACGACTCCGAGGTGTACACCAGTGGTGTGCAGTGACGACTCCGAGGTGTACACCAGTGGTGTGCAGTGAAGACTCCGAGGTATACACCAGTGGTGTGCAGTGAAGACTCCGAGGTATACACCAGTGGTGTGCAGTGAAGACTCCAAGGTGTTCACCAGTGGTGTGCAGTGACGACTCCGAGGTGTACACCAGTGGTGTACAGTGACGACTCCAAGGTGTACACCAGTGGTGTGCAGTGACGACTCCGAGGTGTACACTAGTGGTGTGCAGTGAAGACTCCGAGGTATACACCAGTGGTGTGCAGTGAAGACTCCGAGGTATACACCAGTGGTGTGCAGTGAAGACTCCAAGGTGTTCACCAGTGGTGTGCAGTGACGACTCCAAGGTATACACCAGTGGTGTACAGTGACGACTCCGAGGTGTACACCAGTGGTGTGCAGTGACGACTCCAAGGTGTACACCAGTGGTGTGCAGTGACGACTCCGAGGTGTACACTAGTGGTGTGCAGTGACGACTCCGAGGTGTACACCAGTGATGAGCAGGGACGACTCCGAGGTGTACACCAGTGATGATCAGGGACGACTCCGAGGTATACACCAGTGGTGTGCAGTGACGACTCCGAGGTGTACACCAGTGATGAGCAGGGACGACTCCGAGGTGTACACCAGTGGTGTGCAGTGACGACTCCGAGGTGTACACCAGTGGTGTGCAGTGACGACTCCGAGGTGTACACCAGTGGTGTGCAGTGACGACTCCGAGGTGTACACCAGTGATGAGCAGGACGACTCCGAGGTGTACACCAGTGGTGTGCAGTGAAGACTCCGAGGTGTACACCAGAGGTGTGCAGTGACGACTCCGAGGTGTACACCAGTGGTGTGCAGTGACGACTCCGAGGTGTACACCAGTGGTGTGCAGTGACGACTCCGAGGTGTACACCAGTGGTGTACAGTGACGACTCCGAGGTGTACACCAGTGGTGTGCAGTGACGACTCCGAGGTGTTCACCAGTGATGAGCAGGGACGACTCCAAGGTGTTCACCAGTGATGAGCAGGGACGACTCCGAGGTGTACACCAGTGATGAGCAGGGACGACTCCGAGGTGTACACCAGTGGTGTACAGTGACGACTCCGAGGTGTACACCCCTGCTGGAGAGGTAACGACGCCGTGATGTACACGAGGAATACCTTATTGCGCTAAATTGTTGGTGTTGGGACGGTAACAAGGCTAGCGTGACTAGGAGGCGGGGTCGCCGGGCATCAACACCGCCATTTTTATACTCCCTCTCTCAGGTCCCCTGAACAGTCGCCTATCGCCTCAGACCCACTTCGTGTGCAACGAGGATTAACAAACATTCAAACATTGCCGGGAGATCTATTAACGTTCTTGGCGGCATTAACAATGGAACTCTTTCGTACACCAGATTTAATTGGTTTAAGGCTGGTATCGTACCTCTTTTTACGGCTTACATTATTTGTTAATGTAATGCTTATATTTTAAGTTTAATTTTTTCATTATGTAACTACAGTACGATTTAAATAAAAAAACATTCATTTATAAATTATGAAAACTTTTTTTAATGGCCGAAATTGATAAAATGTTACCTGTATTATTATTATTATTATTATTATTATTATTAGTATTATTATTAGTACCGCGTCTTACTACCCGTTCGGGTTATACGCACTTACGCTAATGTGTAATGGTAGGGTGATTGTGAGATGAAATGAAGGACCTACAGTTTAACGTGGAATCCGAACCACGGTGGAGGCCTGGCATTCCACACATTCACAAGATGTCTTGTCAGAGGTGAAGGAAGGGTTTGGTATTCAGATACATCTTTGCCAGGACCAAGGATTCAACCCCAGACCCCAGCAGAGAAGTCCTACAACTTACCCCTAGACCACCAGGTCACCTGTTACCTGTATTACTTGTGCTTTTTATAGGTGTTGACAGTGCCCGATTCAAGGGGGGCTTGTTAGGACCCCCACAAATCCCCGCAAGAAAAACATTAACTTGATTTTTTTTTTTATTGTGGATGCCTTCTTGTTTTGTACCTACAATAATGTTCTTCAATAATGAAATAACTATTTTAAAACAAATTGATGAATGTGCAATTAAAATTACTTTATAAAATAGTTTTTAAAGAAATTTTCGACAGTTTTTCTGCAATTAAAGCAAGAAAAGTCTGTATATATTAAGAGTTTTAATTACTTATTTATGTAGCCTACTTTCCTTTACTTTATTATTATTATTACATTATTTGTGTTAAATCAAACAGTTGCTTAATACTTTGCTTTCCTCAGTGAAGCTATGATGTAATTTACATTGATATATTCCCATCTACCTTCCTCCAGATATATAAATCCGGCACTAGGTGTTGATAATGTATACCAAAAGTGAGTCAACATATGAATAAGAGAAAACAGATTTAATAACTTTTCTAGCTGTCATAAAAGAGATTCCTATGAAAATTGGCTAGTATATTTGTCCCTTGATTGCGCGCATTATTCGAAGAGTTGTGATTAGCGGGATTTAGGAAAACCTTTTAGAAACAACACCATAATACATCAGACAAGGATCTGGGCCCAGATCTTTCACTGATTGTCAAAACACACAGAAGATAGTGACGTCATTAACAACGTGTTATCTCCTACTTAAAATCCAATACCAATGAACATACACTTCTTTTTTAGCACCACGTCTTATTACACTCTCGGGTTAAGCGCCTAGGTACTAATTGCACTAATATAATAGATTATGAAAGTTTAATTTAGAGGACGTTCACCTGCATTTTACTAAAAAGAAAACAGTGGAAAACCTTTTAGGAAAATTCACTCTCAGTGCACCAGACCACGATCGAACCCCAATCTCCCAGTCTTCGGAAGTCTAGTCTAATACGGGAGAAGCGTGTTAGACCATGCAACCACCGAAGCGGATCAACATTACATGTTGAAACTTGTTAGGCAGCAAGCTTACCTTGCATTATTGTCCTATGGAGCATAAGATAAGGTCATAATGTAGTCCGTTAAGGTTAGAGTGCTACCTTTCAGTGTAAACAGAGTGTAATTAGGAAATATTTATTATGTGCACCTTGGTTTTTTAAAACAATAAGAAACACTATCTTAAATATATTGCAAGCCTATCTCCCTTAACTGTATGGCCAATAGTGTAAGTATAATGAAAATTGATACACCTTAAGCCTTAAGAGCTAAAAATTGAAATAGCGTTATTTAAGAAAACTGAGGATGTGAAATTCAAGGTATTTATTTTAAAAAGCTTTTATAATTATTAAGAGTGAGTTACGTCGGTGAAAACATCTATATATTGATAAATTAAAACACTATAGGAATATATTATTTGGAACAAAAATAATGATTTTATCTTTCAATATTTTAAAGCATCAGTCCCCTTAACGTACGAAATAAACGTCTGATACCATTTTGCATTAAAACAACAAGAGGATTCCATCCCTCCCCACTCCCCTTCATATCCATACGCCATAGGTCTGGTCTCCCAACTTAACGAGAATCACGAACATGCGCCAAATAAAGGACTCTTTTTGCTTCTAAAAATAAAAATATATCCCCTCCCCGTAACATTTTAACAACTCAAAAGAATAAAGGAACAAGTTTCCATTCACTTGTTTCTTTTGTTCTTCAACATCCGAAACGTGTAGGCTATTGTCGATGCAAAGTACTTCTTAATCAAAACTAAAAGGCTATTGTTTATGGATATTTACCTCACAGGCCAACACTGTCCAACACATAAAGCCAGGAAAATAAATAAAGACTACTAACGCACCTTGAAGGACAAAGAATAGGACATTGTGACGAAATAAAGGATATCTTAAAAGTTACATTACATGTGATACCAAGACGACCAAAATGGAGGCGTTAAAACCTACAGCGGTGGGCTAGCAAAAAAATATATGTATATATTTAGCACCACGTCTTACTACCCGTTCGGTTTATACGCTTTAAGTACTAATTACGCTAATAGATTAGGAATTGAGAAGGTTTAATTAGAGGAAGTGAACCCGCATTTGCGTGGAGGGAGAGTGGAAAACAATTTAGGAAAAACCCCTCCCAATTCACCCGACCGAGATTCGAACCTCGATCTCCCTGTCCTCAGCAGTCGAGCTCAACACGACAAGAGCGTTAGCCAACTACGCCGCCGAGGCGGGTGCTAGCAAAATAGCATTTGGTCTGGTTTTTCGTTTACGGAGAGGTGTGTGTTCCAATCTCAGTCGGGTTTGTTGAAATATATTTTTCTAAATGATGTCCCTTCTACCATCGCTCAAATGAAGACAAACAAATCGTTGAGAGAATAGGTTGTAATTAAGACATTGTTTTTTCGTGTTGTGAATAAAATCATATTGTTAGTGATATATTTTTTTAAATTTAGTTTAAAGCCAATTCAAAATAAATTAAAGCATTTTGAGTGACAGCTTTTAACCACATGTTATGCTACCTACACTTGTTATTCGCTAGAGATAAATAATTGGTTGATACTACAAGTTGTGGGATTTAGGTAGCCTTCCCTTCACGTGCCCCGAACGGTTAACATGTAACCAGCCCCGTGGTATAGTGGTCGAGCACTTTGCTACCAACCTAGGGTCCCGGTTCGATTCCCTGCTGGTACCACGGGTATTTTGCCCGAAAGAGGAACTATTCAAACAGTTACCAGGGTCTGGTTAACTAGGCTTAAGTTAGCTTAAGTATTTCTACTCGTTCCACCCCATCATCTTATCGAGACATGGAGAAAGCACCCACGAAAAAGGATTTACGCTTAGTATATCCGGACGTCCTCTGGTCAGCGGTTAGTTACTACGTGCTAATCGTCTCACATACTGGTCTATAATAATAGTAGTTAGCCCGGAAACGCATGTATATGTATATATATTATTTCTGTTGTCAACATCCCTTTTACTCAACTAAGGAGACGGCCAGACTGGGCGAGCGAGCGACTAAAATATAAAATAGAACACATTGGTTGTAATGAGAGGTGGCCAGACTGGAGCGTGCGAGCGAGCGACTGAGCGTGTGCGCTTGAAAGATAGAACTTGTTATATTTTTCAAACTTGGACGCTCGACCCGGTACAGCCTAGTTTACAGGCGCTAGGCAGTATTATTGTATGTTGGTTCATATTGAGTGTTAGGAAAACTTCTCATTTTGACATTTTTATTATTATCGGTAGGTTTTACACACTTGCTACTAAGGGCCTAATTTAATTAGTAAGATCATAAACCATACCTATATGTATATTAAAATATGTATAAAACTTATATGTTAAAATATTTCAATATTATTAAAGTAGGCCTTTACAAATAAGAATCACCATTAGCATGGAGGGAGGATGAGAAAACCAAAACGAAAAATTACTTGTCAAAAACCACCCTCAGTTCACTGAGCCAAGATTCGGAGCCTCCTCGTCAACAAAAAGCGTAACCATTAATAAACTCCCTTTGTTATTTGAAATTCACTGAGTATTTAATTTCAACAACCCAACAAAAGACTAAATCATATTTTTGGGGGGTAAGAGATTAAGGTTGAATGTGCGATAGTTTCTCAAGGGTTTACTGGTGTATATATATATATATATATATATATATATATATATATATATGCCAGTAGTTACAGAATAGCCCTATCTTATAATAAGCTGCACCATAGTAGGACCCATCAAGGTAAACATAGTGCACTATCGTCGAGAATCGCACATGTGGAGATTCTCCCTCCATTCGGTGCAACCTGCCTATATTAAGATACTAACTTCCTCATCCAGATATCAAAGTATATTGCGAGACTGAAGCTTGAGGCAGTTGATACACCACACTTTAGGCCAAATGGTTTTAGGTCTAGTGACGGGCAGGCCTACCCCCATTCACGCGGTAAGCTTTCAAGCTACACTGTGGTGACAAAGAAACTACATTGCAATAAATGGAAACCTGCTTTGGTGACCACGTGGTTTAAGGCGTCACTTTCGCAAAAGATTAAACGGTCGATGACAGGGAGCTCGGGGTTCAAATCCCAGTCAGGTATACCTAGGGGGGTTAGTTATAAATGGTTTCCATTCTCCATCCACGTAAATGAGGGTACACTTCCTTTAAGTAAAAATCTTCCCCATCACTGACTCATTAGCATAATTAATACATGTGTGTACAACCTCAAAAGGTAGTAAGAAGCGGTAAAAGTGGGGAGAAAAATGGAAGCTTTTATAAGGGTCAGAGCACAGGATTCCTGTGTCTTGACACAGATTCTGTGCTCCGAGACACAGGAAACAGTTGCACATGAATGTGAGATTTAATGTGGGGAAATAGCTCTAAGCCAAAATAAATAAAATATTTCTCCAGGAAAGTTAAAACATAAGAGCTTAATAATTGTCTTCGCATGGTGATATCAACAGTTCATTGGTGTCCTAGAATTTAATGACAACCTTTTCTCTTCATTTTAAAGGTTTATCATCTAATGCAACCAAGCTCATGATAGCTATTCAACAACTGTTGATATCAACATGTGGAGAAAATTAAACTCTGTTTCTACTGGAGCTGTATTTTATTTATTTTGGGGAAAAAAACGTTTTTCTATAAGAAAGCACATGTTTTATGGCGTGTCCTACATACACTCCCAGCTTAACCCGATACACAATTTGTGACAATTCACTATTGATATAATGGTTCAATCATCAATACAGATCACATAATATGTTCAATTCAAGCCCGTCTGACACGCTTGGAGGCTATTCATATTGAGCATGGAGTAATTTATTACAATATTTCATTGACATTTGGAAATAGTTAAAAATATCATGAATGATTTTGTATATGGTCTTCAAGCAGTGTATACAATGAAGTCAAAAACTTTTATAGACCTATTTCATTTCTTAGTAAGAAATAATTCCATTTCCTAGTAAAAAAATAACTAACGTAAAATGAAATATTTAAAAAAGACAATTTATGCTAAATGCATTATTTAAACAAAAAAAATTAAAAAACTACCGTGATTTGATTTAATGCTTGAAATTATACAAAAAAACTTCATTAAGTTTATGCTTATTATTTTTTGATATAAATATGTAAAAATAAATATTAATAAAATTTTGGTAAACAGTTTCAATTTTGTGGCTTTCTTCTGTGCTTTTGTGAATTTGTGTATGCTTTTTTATCCACTTCAGTGGCCGAATGGTCTAAGGTATCACTTACGTGTTAGATTTGCTTGCTGAAGACGGTGACATTGTGGTTCGAATCCTAATTTTGGTCCACTGAGGTGTTTTTTTTCTAAATGGTTGTTTTTCCACTCTCTTTCCAAGCAAATTCGGGTAGATTACCTCTAAAATGATTAATTCTTACCCCATTATAATAATATATCATATATGCGTTTAGCCTGAACAGGTAGTAAGACGCGGTGACGTGGAAACATTATTAAACAAAGGCGATGAAAATAAATAAATTATAATTATCATCTTAATTATTATCCCCAACTTTCTAAATTCCAGTGTTTAAAAATCCATTAAAGTAAATTTCAAACTAAATTTTGAGCAAACTAATATTTTCAACTCTGATGAAACAATTCTGAGATCATTACAGCATCTTCCACACATATAATAGCACTGAGGCAGTCTAATAGCTTGACTGTGTCTCGCTCGCGTGAAATACATGTTTTGTGGCCCGTGCGAATGGATTCCCACTAATTCTGTCATTCAAAATCTGAGCTATTTGCTTTTGAATTGACATTCGGAACTGACCTTGATAAAAGGATTTATGTATAATAGAAAAGTGAGATGAAAGAAAAGGATTTCTACACCACTATACTATACTAGATAGCTGTTGCCCGCGGCTTTACAAATACGAAAATATACATATGTATTTACAGATTAATTTAAAATATTACGTTACGTTGATGACCATAACTTGACCTCAGATCAAAAATAATGCAAGTCCGATACAAACTTTCACCCGCTTTTTCATCCCTTATTAAATAAAATTTCCAAAATTCCTGAAACACGTATTTATTTGTTTTACGTCTATAACCGAAATACAAAATTTTGTTTATGTAACTTTCAAAATGACGGACTTTCATACATATTATCATCCCCTATTTTGAACCCTTTGGGGTGGAATTTTCTAAAATCCTTTCTTAGTGGGTGCCTACATAACAAAATGAATATACAGTCCGAATTTCATGCTTGTAGCCTTGATAGTTTGCGCTCGGCGATGATGAATCAGTCAGTCAGTCAGGACATGTTATTTTATAAGTATAGATTACACAAAGAGTAATAAAGCTTATTTCCAAATAATTAATAAAATTCGTTCTTATGCATATTAAATTAGATTGAATGTATAATGATTGTACTTGGACCATATTTAAAAATCTCAAACACTCGTATACAAGAAGAAGATAGAATACAAAATTATAGCAAACGATAAAAGAGATAAGCAAACCATTACTTTCTTCCTTTATCTTACCCCACGAAAACCAAACTCAGGATGTTCATAAGATAAAGACCCAAAATAAAAATAATAAACTCTTCCACATTTTTTTTAACAAATATTCTGTGGCTAGAGCTCTGATAAAACGTGCACTGCTTTCCATCACGTGCAGAGACAAGATCACAAATATTCATAGTTTCTTGTTCACGGAAAAAGAGATCCTTAAGTTTAATGTTCTACACAAAATTAATTGACAAGACACTATAGACTCCATCTGATACCAATCGTTCGAAAATAACTAGATGAAGTTCAATATAAGATCCCTTGAATATCTTGACAAAACTCATTTGGGGGCATTCGAATTTGTATTTAGTTTTAAAAGTGTGGTTTATCTATTAACTTTAGGAATTATGTTTTATCTTCTTTTGCTTGGTTCTATATTATTGACACAAGCTTTAAAACCGTTTAATGCGGACTGTTAGTGTGATATAATCGAATGGTTTTATTTAGGGGCGTGCAAGTAGGCATTTTTCACTTCAAATCGATTTTGAAATGAGTTTGAATGGAATCGAGATTTTTTTTTCGAGTTCAAGTAGTATAAAGCAATATTTGTGCACGAACGATTTCAAGTTGAATTTATGTAATAGATAAATGTATAAACCATTAATAAGTACAAATATGATATATTTATATGTTTTTTTGTGAAAGAATGTATAATTACACAAATTCGAATTTTTTAATAACTGTAATATAATTGTACGATTTTTTTAAACTATACAAAAGGAAATATTAAAATTTTATCTCAAGATTAAATAAAATTAAATCAACAAGGTGATTTCTGAGATAAAAAAGCTCAAACATTTCTAGTACCTACTAAAATTTTTCGATCATTGTAAGAATCCTAGAGTTCGAGAAGCTACTAAAACGTGTCTCGAACTTGAATTTTCGAGTACTCGCATACCCCAAGCTTTATTTTGTAAAGTGGTACATGTGTTACCGAAATCAAATTAATATCAAACTTTAAGCTAGCTTTAGATAACATATGACCAAGTTTCCCAACCTGAGGGTCGTAGTATTGCCTTAAAGGGGTCCATAGATTTACATAGCTCACAACACTTTAAAAATATTCCTAACAATATTTGGAGAATAAATTGCACCAGCCCTTTATTAAACCACTCAAAATATGTAAAAAAGACTTTATTTTGCTCTGCAATTATTCTTATATCCTTTAAATTATTGTGTTTATAAATAAAGTTCGGTGACTTTCCAGATGGAAGTATTATAGCCCAGGAAATAAAGGTTTGACATCTGGAATAATTAGATAAAAGATTAGTTTTGGCCAGTTGTTAGACCAATTAAAATGTGTATTTTCCAAAACTTCCCCCCTCACCACTGTGCTTTTACTCCTGTTCCCACCCCCACACCCCCTCTTCCAAACTTTACATTCGCAGATATTGAGAAACTAACTTATATCTTCATAACCAATGGTAGTGATGATGTAATTATTTTTTTAGTTTTAATAATAGAATTACGTTTTACCAATTGATCCTATTAAAATTTGCGCTAATACCAATAGTTTTGTCATAAATTTAATAAAGGCTTAAATAAAACAGATTTTTTGTTTCAATATATAAAGTTTTAACATTGTAGCTTGTTTGGAAATGACAATATGGGAGTATTTTTGGTATGTTAGCTCTAATGACGCTTCAGATAATATCACTCCATGTGGATGGTGTAACTATTGGGCAGTACCACTACGGCAACAGGTAATACCCTCAACCTATGTTTGACAGGCAGTTCCGGTGAGTGGCTGGACCAGATACTGGTATACATCCTCTCCACACACTGAAACTTTCCCCTTTCATAAAATATTTAAACACAAATATTAAATTGTATATGTATTATTATAAACTCAAGGGAAGGCAAAAAAGTAATTGTATAAAATTTTACATATTCAAAATAATTATAATTATAATTTTTAGCACCGCGTCTTACTACACGTTCGGGTTGCGATTTGTATGCGAGTTTTTCTTTGTTGAAAAGTATACATAAAACATAAAAAAATACCCTATGGTGTGAGCCTGCAAGCGAGCTATACAGACATAACGGCCACCACCATTTGCTACGATAGTGCCAACATTCACGGATAGAAAGTATCATGTGGTCAGCACAAAGAACCCTACGGCCATTTATCTCAGTTTTATAAACCGGAAGTAGCTCATCATTTGTCCTCACAAGGCTGAGATTGACCCCATTCCATACCCATTGCTTCACAAATACATTTTTGGAAGTTTTGGGGATCTATCCCAGGACCACTGACCACTAGATCACAGAAGCGGTCAATTTATTAAATATTTTTTTTTAATTTATAAAAGGTTAAACTTTTGAATCTACTCAATCTGCTTCTTCTAAATGAACATTTGTGTGGTCTTACTTTGAAATGTTTTTGTGGAGAGTACGATTGATTTTGAGTCGACACACCACCAAACAATAACAATAACAGTAATAATATTTGATGGCAAATAACAGTCACCTGTCAAAAATACTCGTTTAAAAAAAATACTTTACTGCACAAATTTTAGAAATAAAATCTCAACATTTGTGCCAATTCTTCTTCCTCTCAAAACATCATATCTTCCTACGAAACTAGACAAATAAACAAGTAACAAACAAACCGAAATATTTACAAGTTCGCCAAAACAAAATATTGCGGCTATTCTTTTGCAATGGCCATCTCTTTTTCTGTGTTCCCGATCCTTTTACCGCGTCACTATTTAGTTCGGTGTCTCCCGTCCACCTCAACCCTTCATCGTTATTTTGTTTCTTAGCTTATATTTATTTTGTTTCTCGGTGGTTTTGAGTCCACACACGCCCCCACGATAAACCTTCCCCGCCTTCAGACGGGGCCAGCGAGATCAGATATAGTCGCGGCGCACACAAGTGAAGACTTGGCCAGTCAGTCTCTACTACCTGCTCGCGGTAACGTTCTTCTCGTCAGTGTGTTCTTAGTTTATTTCAAATCCTTGGATAACTAGGGTGAGCGTGTGTACTTTCCTCAGCGTCAGAAGTAAGGTGGGGATGTAGGGGACGCGAGAAAAGGCCAGTGTTTTCGTACATTTTATAGAAAAATAAATGTTGTCCAAAATGAATCAAATGTTGCTACTTTATAAACAATGTTTAATTCTCTTAATAAAATGATATCAACTGTTTTCGAATATTTGTCATTAACGTAGCTGCACTTGATGATAAACTTTTAAAATTGAGATAAAAAGTTATCAAATTATAGGACCAATATTCAACAATTATTAAGATAAGGCTACTATATTTTGTGGGAAAAAAAATCAAAGTGAAGGCGTCTACTTTTGCAATATTTAATTCGCACTACTGCCAAAAAATATTTTTTAAACTGCAAAAACCCTGTCCTTGGCTCGAACTCCCCTCTATCCCACAGTGTCCTGCGGTGTAAGGGTTTTGTTCAATTCCAGTTGAAGATACCCGAAGGATCTTTTAGGGGTGAAGATAAACTGGGGTAAACGATACCCCCACGTCAGAATTAGACAGCGTCCTCTTCGTCTTAACCTGTTCGATCGTTCATAACAAAACATTAACTCTAATCGTTGAAACAAACGGTAAAATTATTACTTGAGTAAAAAAAAAAAAAAAAAAAATCGTTTCAATATATGTATGCAAGATATGTAACGTGCACTTTGTGATCCAAACGATTATATCAGTACACGAGAATTTCTATTAGCGAGAGTGAAAGGGCCTACCAATTTTGCCGGTAAAGGTATTTTCACCTACCTTCCAGGTTTATTTTACGTGACACAATCGACATAGGACCGGTGGCTTTACTTCTCCTGCTATGGTATTTGTGCTATGGTATTTATTTGTACTATGGCTTTTCATCGCTCAAGAGTCCGTCGACACTGCTGGCTATGAACACACGAAAATCTGTTCCTGAGGCAAACACTTTACCTCAAGACCACCAAGGTCAACCAAATAGGAATGATGATCTTACAGCCAAAGAAATATATTATATAGTGTCAGCTAATATAAATGGTGACAAAGTGTTTGTAATTGCATCAAACAATGGTAAGATTGTCTCAATCATATAGGGCCTATAACATGATCAATCTGTTTCCCACTTTTTATTAAATCTTACTCAATGATGTGTAGGCCTACTTTATAATGAGATACACGAAATACAATATGAATGTATTTTTGATCAGATTTATTGTTGAGTATAATTTAAAAGTAAGTGTTAAAAGGATCAAAAGATTTTTGCCTAAAATTAAACTTTTTGGATTGGATATAATAATATAGTTATGAAAACAGTTTAAGATTATTTTCTTTCTTTCCCTCGTATCATTTTTTTAAAGTTACATTTTAAATCAACTTCAGTGGCCACAAGGTCTCAGGCATTAGACTGTATTGCCAACAACGGGGAGGTTAAGATTCAAATCCCGATAGGTTCTACTTATGGTGGCTTTTCCTAAGTGGTTTTTCACTAACTCTCTATACACAAATGCCGGTACGCTTCTTTTAAGAGTCGGTGACCTGGCAGTCTAGGGGTAAGGTGTCAGACTTCTATGCTGGCGGCCGGGGTTCAATCCTCGGTCCCGGCAAAGATTTATCTGATTACCAAACCCTTCCTTCACCACTGACAAGACATCTTGTGAATGTGAGGAATGCCAGGCCTCCACCGTGGTTCGGATTCCACGTTAAACTGTAGGTCCTTCATTTCATCTCACAATCACCCTACCATTATACATTAGCGTAAGTGCGTACAACCCGAACGGGTAGTAAGACGCGGTGCTAATAATAATAAAAAAAAAGCTTCTTTTAAATTCAACCTTCCTCATTCACAACACGGTAACGTAACTATGGCCTATGCTTATAGCCCGAACGGTTAGTAGGATGCGATGCTAAAAAAAACGCTTCCACCAAATCTGGTTTCAGCTTTAGCAACAAATGTTGCGGTTAGTATAAATGAAAATTCCGAGGCAGTTTGGAATCTTGGTACTGTCGTATCTATCTATACTCCTTTACTCCTCGCTTCCAATGACCACTGTCAACGTCAAAAGCTATTTCCCGAAGCAGGAGAAACGTTTTGGTGGAGAGGGGACTCAGGAGAGTGAAGAAAGCGGGAGAGGGGTGAGAGGGGAGCGGCAAAGGACGTAGATGGAGGTGTCGGTATTAGATGGGAGAAGAATAGTAAAGAACAAAGGAATAACAGAGAAAGACAAAGCAAACGCTGGTGAGTTCCCTTCACTTTTTGGTTGGCTGGTCATAGCAGTTTACACCAAACTGTACAATAATTTATGGGGAAGCCACCTAAACACCCCCACACCCCCTCCTTTCCCTTTTCCTCTTATCCACGACCGACAACTTGTTAAAATGGTTTCCCTCGAGTCCTCCGCTTTGCATAATCGAAAAGCGGAACTAATGTATGTATGTTTTAGTTAAGAGTGGAATATTTTGCCGTTCTCAATAGCAAAGATTCTTACAACATATGAGCTAGGAAAGTACACACATTAGAATAGCAACCTTCTTTTCACGCGTGCTAAAGGTATTTAAATGGAGTACACTCTTTTTTTGAATACATATTTTTTTAAGGGTATTGAGGATTGTTATAAATCACGTATAAAGGAGTGTAACTCACTTACTGACATATCGACACCTTAGCTCAGTCGGTAGCATGTCTGGTTACTGAACTAAAGATCCCGAGTTCGATTCCCGACATGACCGAAAATTTAACATTAATGAAATTTGGGATTACGCTCTCAAAATGATGAATTAACTGCTGGGGACTGGATGTTGTGCATGTCCTACTCCTAAGATATATAAGACATTTGAAGCTACAACAGGCCTAGCCAGCCGGTAGTGGAAAATATATGGCTTGAATCAAAAATCGACCCTGGTTATAGGAAAGCATTTATTGTAAATTTTAATTATGCTTACAGATTCGAAAAAAAAAATGTAGGCGTGGTTAACGAGATGTGCGGGTATTTAAGTGGGTTCAATATATGTTTTTAATATATTTTAATTTGTTGAGAAACGGATTGTACTTTCTTGGTTGACTTACGTTAATTGAAAAATATATTTACTTCAGGACCCTCCTTTATATGTCTATTGTTTTAGAATTAGTTTCAAAGTGTTAATGGAAATGTGAGACACAGTATTGCTCATGTATTATTAAAAACTCAATATATGTATATTTTTATATAGAACTATAAATATTATATGCGGTCCCCAAATGCATTTAATTTGGAATAAAAAATCAAGAATCCCACAACAAAAACAAAACTAAAACGTTATTTCAAAACTCGCTTGGACACCATTAAGTGCACACGTACTTAGTTTAATAGGATTAATCAACTGTATTTTTACACCCTATTAAAGAACACGAAATTGGAATACAAAAAATTCTTGCTTTGAAATGCACTCAGTTATATTACTTACTAGAAGAGAACTGTATTTTATACTAGAAAATTTCTAGTTTCAGAAATTCATAAATTCAATCCAACTAAGCCAGTTTTAAATTTGAGAGCATTTTCTCTTTCACGGTATATATGGGGACGCGGCAGTTGGCCTGAAGTCATTTGGACTAAAAATTAATTTCACTAAAGTCATTTGGCCTAAAATGTAAATTTAAAACCTTCGGGTATCTTCGGAAAGTAAAAAGTTATGTTAGTTGTTTCATCTGAATATAGATAGCACAACTGATGCGAGATAGTTAAAATATTTCTAAAAACATTGACATATCTCCTACATACAGCTCTACCCCAACAAACCTATCATCTTAATTCTACAAAAAAAAAACCACATCAGTAGTTCACAAAACACTGTATCACTTTTTTTTAATATAAATTTCCGATATTATTTCCTTTTTAGTACATATTATGGTCATAACGTTAATAGGAACGAAGATATTAGAGAAAAAACATAAAAACATACCATTTTCAGCGCCGTTTACGCACGGTAAAATTGTATGCATAAAATCGAATTATGGGGACTTTTGACAACTTACACGCACTTCAAATTTGTCTGAAGTGACGCCCGATTTTCATTTAAAGTTACTGGACTAAAGTAATGTTAACTCTATATGAACATATTTGTTATCTATTGTATTAATAAATGTATATAATAGTGACGTATGAAATAAGTTTAGCCAGTGAATATCATAATGGCCATATATATATAAACTTAAATTTTGGTTTGACTAGATCCTTAACTTTATTATTATTGTTAGAATTATATTATTATATATAATATTAATACAGCCATTTTTGACCAAACAGTGTTACTATTTTTATTACGGTGATATTATTAACAAAATGGGCTATTTTCACACAATAAGCCCCTTGTTTGAAAAGTATATAATAATTTCCCTCCTAGTAATTAGCAAAGCATTCTCACGGTTTATTTAAATTAATAATTACTTTTGGGCTATCCTTATGTTTACACTTATGAAGGAAGGATGAGGTAAGTAGAATTTATAGGAAGTATACAATAATTTGAGTGAAGACGAAATGGGAAGCCATTTAAGAAAACTACCTAGTTAAATCAGGCAGATATTTAAAATTATGTCCACCTCATCACTGGCAAATCAAGTAAAACGAGGATGACACATTTATCTGCTTGTCCACAGGTGTGGGCCATTGAAAGTTTTTTTAGCAAGGATAAATACACCTAATTTTGTTTGTTTCAATAATTTAGGTCTATCATTGATTTTAAAGATTATAAATACAAGCTAAGGTTTGTTTGCACCTGAGGCCTCACTAAGATTGTACCACGTGCCCCCGTCACGATACCATGATGGCATAGCAACGATACGGGTGTGATCATGATCATTTACATCAGCGATATTTCATGAACAGTACACTTTTGGTCGATGGCTCTCAGCTGGGGTCACACGTTCTCCTTGTAACATTTACTGAATGGAATCCAGAATTTGCACTTCTCTTTTTAATTTAGAGCTTAATTGTATATAAACTACTTTGGATAATGAGGAAGAAGCCGTTAAAATGAACATGTAAGAAAATCTACCAGAAAAAAGAAAGTAGAATTTTTATGCATCAAATAACTATTGAGTCGACAAATGGAAGTAGAGTATTTCTCATAAACGACGAGAAGAATCTCCGTGAAAATTTTAGAATATTTACTGGCACCTTTGAAAAACAAAATAACGAAATTGAATAATGTTTTAAAAACCAAACACTAAATTTTGTGAATCAATACGCCCTCAAGGAAAAATTATCATTTTCGTGACTCCAGTCAGAGGTTTCTAACTATCTTTTGATCGAGTGTCGACAATGTGTTGGTTCGTTTCAGTAGACTGTGGGTAGAACCTCTTTCTATGGCACACTAGCGCTCCACTGGCGATGAGATGCAATACGAAACAATATAGCTACGATTACGATACGATAAATTATTTTCTGAGAGTATTGTACTGAGCGAAACTGTACCGTAACTGTATCGAGGTCGAAGCATCATTGTTGATGTAAACCGTAAAATTCGAAACAAGGGAAAGAATAGTGTATCGTAACGTTACTGTAACGTGATTGTATCATGACTGGACCCCTGATGTAAATCAAACCTAGGAACATATTTATAAACAAGTCTCGGGAGTCAACCAGTCTCCCAATACACACATTACAAACAGTTATGGCCGAATCGGGTATCGGTTGACCTCCAAGTCTTGGCTAGGCTATATATACACACACGGCTCTAGGAAACTTCGAACCTACTTGATTTCGAATCAAAGACTCCGGGATTTCAAGCATAAGCGGCTTTATCTAAAGTTAGAAGTCTTCACTGAAGTTACTTTTACTTAATCAACTTTGCATGAAAAATAAGTGAATACAAATTGGAAATTGCCCGGGCGGCTACTCACGTCCTTTTTAAAAAGACGAAGATGGAATGTCTAGGTTACGCCAGGTTACCGTGATGTTAATGGGCAGCGACGCCCTCTGTGGCAGGAAAAGGGGTTTGGGTGGGAAGGGAGGGGAAAAACACACACTGGGTTCACCTGTCTAAACCAGTGTTGCCATTCAACACTGCACAAATTTCTTTACCTACACAATGTTGCCTCTTTATACGTTCCTTCTAGACTACTCACAAATACATAAATAATAAAAAAAACTAGACTTTTTATCTTCTAAAAAAAGACAGACCCTTTAAAATATGTGTTGAACAGAAATAAAAAAAAACCTAAGCTAATCGCCTAAAGGTCCAGCTGGAGTGAATTCCTTTCACTTCAAATCTTCTCCCGTTTTCCGTTTCCTCTCTTCCTATCTACCTTGTTGACTTAAGAGAACACTTTTACCTTATCAGAATGTACCTCTAAACCACTTCACATGGAAAGCGGGGCCGGGGAAGGGGGAGTTCCCGATATTAAGTGCTGTTTCTGCGACCACTCTCAAGTGGTGCGTTCCGATATTACGTTATCTTGCCAAGACGGGACCTCACAAAACGTTCTGACATTTTAACCAGCCACGGCAAAAAACAAAACAAAAAAACCTTCAAGAGAGGTGAGATAAAAAAGGAATAGAAACAAACAGGAGTTTGCGATAACAAGGGAACTCCATCGAAAACGTAAGCGAAGAAAGAAGGGGGAGAAATATTGAAGGATCTAATTGAAAGAACAATGTTTCTACTATCTTAACGAGGTGGGTTTTATTTTCTACCTCGACTGGAAACGTCATAAAGAGTTTAGTGTTCTTTTATTAAACGACCGTGTGTTTGTAGAGCGTAGTTTTTGTTACGAAGAAAAACCAGAAGCCACTCCCGGAATGCATTGGCTTAGGCATAATAAGGTCCGATGGAAACGAATTGTCTCGCCTAACTTTCCTTGCAAATTTTAACTATCAGCAATTTTCTGTGTTTATGACCAATTAGTAGCAAACAAAATTAATTCTATATTTTGCTTCAGTCATTTTTTATAAATATAGTATAATCTTTTTTTTTTTACATTTTTAAGATTATAAAATTGTCTGTTAAAAAACCGTTTATGAATACGGTTATAAAATAAATATTCACTAACCTAATCACTTATCCTGTTCGTTCCAAGATTTTAGAATGTGCCAAATGTATTAAAACGTCCAAGAGACCCTGATTCGAGTCCAGATGGGGCTGACAAGATATTTAATACTTGACATGTCAACTTTTAGATGTGTAAAATATATACAGCGACTACATGTCAATGCCGGTTGTTCGACATCTATTGTTTGTATATTTTAGATCAGGGGTTCTTAACCTTATTCATAACATGCACCCCTTTGTGAGTTTGGTGAAGCCAATGGATCCCTTCTCGTAATAATATTTTTAAATGCATTAAATTAAATACATAGAATTGGAAGGAGAAATGATTTTAATAAAATACAGCTATCAAAATATTGGTGACAAAATCACAGGTACTCCATATCATACAATGGATTATTGCCTTTTCATTTAAAAAAATGGTTGAATTTCATATTAGTGATATTAAAGATGTGTTTTATTTTACCAACCAATGGACCTAAGGTTAAGAACCCCTGTTTTAGTTAGTACCGTACTTTCTAAAGGGACTCAACTCAAAATATATCAATTGTACAGCATTATTTAATGTCAGATGCCCTGGAACTGACAATAGGTTTGTCCTTTTCCTGCAATAATTTGTTTATAGAAATGTGTTGCCAAAGTTAAGAAGGTTTATTAGGGAGTAATTGTTAAAACAAAACGCTTCAGCTGGTACCAATTTTATATCTTAACATAATAAAAAATGTTTTTTCATCTTTTCTTGTTGAAGTGTGGGAAAAGGAGACTGACTCAATGATTGACCTTGCTAAAAAGTGTAAAACTTGTTTTGATATAGAAAGAGAGAACTAAGAAATGTCATAAGGCAGTTAAAAGTAAAGTAGTAATAGTTGGCTAACAAAATAATTAATATTAAAATATAAATAATGCGCTATCATTCTTTGTATAGTTTTAAGGAGGCGGGGGAGGGGTTAGTATTTTTGGTAACTAGGGGTTGCCTTATAATAAGGGCAACACTTGTCAACAGCAACTTGGGACAAACTAGTCATCATGGCTCAAACACAGAAGTTAAACATTTAGAGACACATGCTCCACCCTCCCTCTCTCATAACCTCAACCTTTCAGTAAATCAGCACACGGGTCTTTTTGTCAACAAGAGACCTGACAAATTTGTTGTAGAGGGGGCAGAACTCTCTGTCCGTTTTGAGAGAGATAAAACGAGTTTGTTTGCTCTTACCCCCTTTTCTTTTTCCTTCGTTTTGCCACTGAAATGGTGGGGATGATGGGCCCTCAAACACTCACAGGAGACATCTCGGCAAACAGGTAATGCCCCCCCCCCCTTCCCTGAAACCATCCGTGTCTGCTTGGTACAGGTAGAACCAAAACACGATGCTATAGAATGTCCAAAAAGAAGTTAAGATTTTAAAACTTAAAGAAAAAAAACTACGCGTCACTCCCACTCTCGGGATCTTTTCTCTCTCATAAGAGTTTGACTCTCCTCAACCCTATGTCCCTCAATCTATCTCTCAAATTTAGGAAGAACACACGCAATTTACGTTACACTCATCCATTCGAAGGTTTACTTTGATTTGAATCTTTAATAATCACAAGGAATAAGTTTTTACTCTTAAGAGGCCTCGAGTAATAAACAACGTCTTAAAAAAGGTTACCATTCACATCGGTGGTCATTAGGTCTAAGACGTCTGACTCGCAATACACTGTATCACCGGTCCAGAGGTGGTCAAGGTTCTAATGATTTAATGGGGGGGGGGGGGGGGTAAGTATTCCAACACATGTGTTCCCATCGCCTTTCTAAACTAATGTAGGTGTACATTCTCTAAGTATCCTTATTGTTAGTGTTATTCTATTTTAGCACCGTGGCTAGCTTCCATTACAACCCACCCACATTTATGTGGTGGAATGAGGAAGTTGATTGTGTGAATCAAACTGTACACGATGATGCAGCCTATAAAATAGGGCCATCCCATAGTGCAAGGTAAGACTTTTATTATTATTATTATTATATTATCACCACGTATTCCTACCCATTTATTTGTGCTGTACGCACTTACGCTAATGTGTAATGGTAGAATGATTGGGGATTGTGGGATGAAATGAAGGATATATAGTTTAACGTGGAATCCGAACCACGGTGGAGGCCTGGCATTCAACACATTCACAAGTTGTGACTAATACGTCTTGTCAGAGGTGAAGGAAGGGTTTGGCACTCAGATAAATCTGTGCCGGGACCGAGGATTGAACCCTGGACCCCCAGGACAGAAGTCTGTCACCTTACCCCTAGATTGCCAGGTCACCGACTGTGTGTTAACTCAAAGAATAAACTGGGCGTTCGTGCAAGAGTCTAACCTAAACGTAGGGCTAGTTTCATTGGCCGATTGAGTACACCTCAGGTGCGGCGATAGGCTAATAAATACAAGATGACACCTACCTAGACTAGAATAAAGTGTGCTGGTCTCGCATGAGAATACCCATTTTGGTTTAGCTGGATGTCGTCTATTAGGTGTAGCACCGCACTTGAGGTGTGATAAGTCTGAGTATGAAACCGGCCCTTAGTCAACTATGACTGATGAGTGAAAATAGTAATCAATTCATATAGGGTATTTGTTTCTACAATTTCCTGTACACATAACAACTGTCGGGCCATTTGTGTGTGACTCTAATGAGCTGAACCTTTAATAACAAATAAGTTAAATATAATTATGGACAAACATGCTTCAAACGGATTAGGATAGTTTGTCAATAGGATTTTAATTACAATCGGCTTCAAAGGAATCGCCTCCCACTTGATATTGAAGCCTTTAATCGGAATCGTACAGCACCATAGTTGCTAACTCCACGAATAGTTAGACACTTTTCGCAGGACCTTATTTATTTAATGGAGGCATTTAGCGTGCACTTTCGAAGCTGATTGATTATATCACACACACAAAATGTCTATGAGCGAGAGCAAATGATTCTACCGATTTTACATGGACAGGTGTTTTAATATACCTTCCAGGGTTATTTTACGTGCCACAACCGACCTGGGAGCGACAGCTTTGCTTCCCACCAAAGAAAGCTGTGCTACCGATCTTTATCGAAGAAAAATCCGTCAACTCTGGGCTGGTTTTGGACCCATGAACATCGGGTCTTGGGGCAATTACTTTAAATACAAAGATCACCGAGTTCAATTGAAGAAGACACCTTATTAAAGATGAATGCAAAGAGAATATTTGAATATTTAGGTTTATTTTATTTCAACGTGCACCACGTATTACTACTTGTCCGGGATATCCGATTATTTACACTGATGGAATAGTGATAAGGAATCTAGAATTAGAAAAAAAAAACATACCTACGTTTGCGTAATGTGACTGTAGGAAAGAGTTAATTAAAATGAACCTAACATTCTAATGGGAGTCGAACCCATCCATTCCGTCCCCGGCGAACCATATCACACAATATTGAAGCCTTAGGGCCAGTTTCATAGTCAAATTTAGTACGCCTCAAGTGCGGCGCTACACTAAGTACATGACGACACCTACCTAAACCATGGAAGGCCAGTTCCTATGCGGATCGGCCCTTCATTCTGGTTTAGGAAGGTGTCATCATGTACTTAGTGTAGCGCCGCACTTGAGGCGTACTAAATTTGACTATGAAACTGGCCCTTAGTCCTCATGCACACCTATGACTCCAAGAACTAACAGCACTTAATGAAAAGTTTGTGAAATTAAATAGTTTATACAATTTAGTGTCTTAGGTTGAGTAAGTTTGAATGTAATATTTTTATATTCGCAAAAAAGTGACGATACAAACTTATGAGAACTTTGTTAATATAAAACATTTCTCATCTAGCAACTTCCTTAGCTACAAGAAAAATTAAATACAAGGAAAAATGATAGCGCCAAACTCGCTTACTATCCAAATCAATTAACAAGGAATGTGGGTGAATACATAGGCTTCTTTTGAACAATTAAATACGTCACCACACTCCATATAACTGGGGAATGGAAGGTTTGCATGTGATGCAGCAAGGAATTTCGACCGTTAGACAAGTACGGTTGAGCCACATTGGGAATTAATGACCACATACACGATGCGTTCAATGGGGGAGATCGGATGTCGGATGGTACGCTCCATTGAGCCCCAACTCGGCCGCAGCCGTCGACGGCCCACCGGGGGTGGTCTATTCGTTAGGTGGCGTGTCCGATGACTGGGGGTGTGCCATATGGAGAATGGTGTTACCCATCACATAGAGAAGTATCCCCTTTCTACGGTTGAAAGGATAGTACCAAGGGTGCTAAATTCAAGTTGTCCTTAAGGGGGGAAGGTTTGATGGGAGGTAGAACGTCTGACCCTAAGCCTTGTGTCTGCAGAAGAGGTAGTTTGATCAACAGTAGGGTTTCTAAGCCTCTCTCCAAGAGAATAAAAATGCAGTCCCATCTACTCAATACACCTTTTTCTTTAAGTTAGTTATTTTAAATCGCTTCTGGCCAACTAAAATTTGTTATTGATTGAGAATTTGCAACCCGAAAGTTGGTTTGACGAGTTTCCTGATCCAGCCGGAAAATAATTGCGCCCTCAACCTTTCATCTGGTTAGCACCGCCCTCCCTCTACATTTGGGAGAACGCAATGTACGAGGGAAGTCTTAAATAAGTACCTGCGGTTATTTTATGTTGCTTCCCGCATTAAATTTTTATGAGCGAGCGAGAAAATACCCACACATTGTCATATCCTGCCTTTCATGGATATTTTATATGCCCTAATTGACATGGGGCTTTTATTTCTTCGGAAGGAAGTTGTGCTACGAATTTTTATATCTCTGTAAAGATCCATAAAACTTTCCCAGATTTGAACCCACCAATTTAATGTTGTGAGTAGAGCGCTTTACCTCAAGACCACATAAGTAAAGATACTAGAAGCTACAATAAAAACCAATTTAAATTTCTTTTATTTTAATAGTGCGTCTTAGTACCGGTCCGGGCAATATGCATATATACAAATTACACTAATGTGTTAGAAATGTGTAAGGCTAAAAAATATTGGAGAATGTGTGGCCTGCATTTGCGTGCAGGAGGAGTGGAAAACCATTTAAGAAAATCATCCCTCAATGCACCCAAAAAGGATTCAAACCCCCAATTTCCCCATAAGTAGCAGTCTAATATATTTCAAGAGTGACTCCTTAGACCATGTGGCCACCGAAGCAGCTGAGGATTTATATGCCAGTGAGCGCTTAGGGCCTAGGTATAATAACAAAACCTAAGGTGGGGTGGAAGGGAGCAAGAAGATACTTTTTTTTTCAGTTCTTATAACAAAAAACTTTTCTGGCAAAAATAAATTAAATTTTGTTTTAGTAGATACCACCGTCTCTGTGGTGTATTGGTCAGAGTTCCTAGCTACAGATTCATAGGTCAGAGGTTTGATTCCCAGCGCATTCAGATTTTTCTGTGAAGTAATGGCCCTGGAAAGGAGTTAAATTAGTCTCGTGAGGAGCTACTTGAGTGAAAACGTAGTGGCTCTGGTCTATAAAACTGAACGGCCCGAGGGTTAATTGAGTAGACCACATGAACCTCAATTATCTGCAGAAATGGGTACTATCTTCGCCAAAAGACAGCAGCCACTCGGTCGATATAGCTCGACTGTGGGCTGATGTCATTTTATTTTTTTCCACTTCATTAGATACGTTTATTATAATTTAACACACAAAGTAATCTCAAAAGTTATTTAATATTTTGCCTCGGCTATCGCAAAATTTGAACATAAACTTTTTAAATTAAGATTAAAAGTTAGCCTATCTTAAAATGCCATCATTCACAGGAAAAACATTCAAAGAAACTGTCTAGATTGTTTCTATATAATTTTTAAACATTCATTTTCAAACTAAATAATAGGCCCATTTTAATTTTATTCATGCCAGGCCGCCACCGTGGTTCGGATTCCACGTTAAACTGTAGGTCCTTCATTTCATCTCACAATCACCCTACCATTACACATTAGCGTAAGTGCGTATAACCCGAACGGGTAGTAAGACGTGGTGCTAATAATAATAATAATAATAATAATAATAATTTTATTCACTAGCTCCAAATAATAGGCTATGTTTGAGAGTGTACAACCAAGTTTAGTTACGCAATGTAAAATGATATATTTTTATACTCTTACGTATTGGAGATATTTATTTAAGAGAGTTATTTATAGCTTGAGGTCCTTTAAAAAAATATTTTCAGTAATAATATACTTTAGTAGGGGCAATTCAAATAGTAATGAAAATTAATATAAAACATACATAATTTGGTTTTTTTTTTACTAAACAAGAACTGATTATTGCCACCATAAACTATATACGACTCAATAAAGAGAAGTTTCATAATAAAGACTACTCGTAACAAGATGGCGTCATCTTCTATACTTATGAAATAACATGTCCTGACTGACTGACTGACTGATTCATCATCGCCGAGCGCAAACTATCAAGGCTACAAGCATGAAATTCGGACTGTATATTCATTTTGTTATGTAGGCACCCACTAAGAAAGTATTTTAGAAAAATTCCACCCCAAAGGGGTCAAAATAGGGGATGATAATATGTATGATAATACGTATGAAAGTCCGTCATTTTGAAAGTTACATAAACAGAATTTTGTATTTCGGTTATTGACGTAAAACAAATAAATACGTGTTTCAGGAATTTTGGAAATTTTATTTAATAAGGGATGAAAAAGGGGGTGAAAGTTTGTATCGGACTTGCATTATTTTTGATCTGAGGTCAAGTTATGGTCATCAACGTAACGTAATATTTTAAATTAATCTGTAAATACATATGTATATTTTCGTATTTGTATATAATTAACTTCCACGCGAGCAAAGCCGCGGGCAACAGCTATCTAGTAAAATATAAAACTTATAGTTGCCTCGAGAGATAATGTGGAAGTCATGACAAATTGACACCGGTGCATTCCATCATGACTTCAAACTTGAATAGGCGGAGGGGAGGGACTTTTCTCGTCTTCAATTAATACCACGCGGGTTGTTAATTAATAATTATATAGGTTATACCATTTTATACCCGCACATAAAGCCATGCAGACCAAAGTCTCGTTTTGTCTAGTGTGACGATGATGGGAGGTCGGGATTAGAGTCCTGGCTGGGTGTAATGAGGTAGTTTTTACATGCTGGTAGTCCAAAACATTGTCTTAGTCGGTACCACATCTAACTACTCAGCTAAGGGTCCCAGGTACAATTCCTAGCATGAGCGAAACATCCATCTAAGGTGAAATTGGAAACAATGAATTAACAACCATGGGACTGAGTGTGGTGGCAGTTCTAGTATAAAGTTAGTTTGTAAGTTGTATGCTGATATTTAAAAAAAAACTTCAAATCTTACAACTTGTTTGGGATATACACAATTAATCACATTAATGGGGTAGAGATGAAGGTAGACTTGAGAAGAAATGTCACCCCATTTGCACCAAAAGAGAGAAAGTGGAAATCCATCCTTGATACACTTTGCTGAAATTCGATTCCCCATCACTGACAAACCATTTTCGACTATCTTGACATTTAGTCTGCGTATCCACCGGAGCAGGAATGATATGTTAGCTCAGTTCAGAAAGTGGATGTTAAATAGAGGAGACCGGAGCTAGTTTCAACGAGTGCACTTTGGACCAAAGAATTTTTTTTTTCTAGAAAAGTATTGTAAAATAAAGCGTGCCACTACGAGAGATTATTGCTCTAGCGTAGTCGGTCCAACGAAGCAAATGGAGACACAAGTATTTTTGATTCATAGTTTACATCTTGATTTTCTGTTTTTCTGTAAGTGATATACGCTCATCCTATATGTTTTTTTGTCAGGTTATTTTGAAATACATTCGAGATCATCATCATTAAAGCGTGAACTCTTTTGACGTTTGGTTTAAACTAAAGTTTTAATGTACATAATATATATAATGACACCATCTTATAGTTCAGATAGATGCCACTATACTGTTATGGAGATAGATGTAACAAGTGTTGCGACTTACCCCGCTTACGTGAGAATAGTTTAACATTAATTGTATATATTAGACTCAAATAAAATAAATATAAGTATTGACATACGGAATTAGAAGTACCACATCAATAGCAATTAAAATTGAGCCAGGTTTTAATAAATAAAGCAATAATGCGTTTTTCATTTTCATTTATTTTGTTTTGTTACCTATCAAAGCGTTATAATAACATGTTTTCAAACCAATACATAGTGTAGTTTCTATGTTTTATGCCAATACACAGTGTAGTTTCTATGTTTTATGCCAATACATAGTGTAG
This sequence comes from Timema cristinae, assembly GCA_039000515.1. Classification (NCBI taxonomy): domain Eukaryota; kingdom Metazoa; phylum Arthropoda; class Insecta; order Phasmatodea; family Timematidae; genus Timema; species Timema cristinae. The sequence continues at coordinate 56,810,575 of JBCFYV010000001.1, forward strand.
TTTCTATGTTTTTATGTTAATACATAGTGTAGTTTCTATGTTTTATGTCAATACTTAGTGTAGTTTCTATGTTTTATGCCAATACATAGTGTGGTTTCTATGTTTTATGTCAATCCATAGTGTAGTTTCTATGTTTTATGCCAATACATAGTGTAGTTTCTGTTTTATGTCAATACATAGTGTAGTTTCTATGTTTTATGTCAATACACAGAGTAGGTTCTATTTTCATTATACTCTCTTGCGGTGACTAACATCACCAATACCTAAAAATTGCAATTAATTCGCGTTTTAATTAAAATTAGCCTACGAATTTTGACTGTTTTGATCTAAGACACTCATGAAAAAGCCCCATTATAAGACGGGAAAATAACTTCACAGAAATAAAAACTAAGGTTTAAAAAAATTGTTAAATAAATTCGCAAAGAAACAAAAGTTTAACCAAGGAAATAATAAACCCCCTGAAAGGGAACATTGATTTTGAATATGGCTCAACAGATAAGGATCAAACATATCGTTGAATGTGGGGAGGGAATTTAAGAATGGGCGCAGTTCAGAGTTCACAAAATGTCGATCCATTGGCTGGGTATATAAAAAAAAAGTTTCCCGTGCATTATCTTTGTATCAGATGAATATGATGAATTTGACGATTTAAAACAATTGTTGCAACATATCCCTACTGGTGTTGCAGCGTGCCCCTTTAAAGGGATAACATGCAGTCCTTTATTCGAAATAGTTTTCCTAAGATAAATAAAAATGTATAATCAAACATACACTTATCGAACAATCTGAAAATGGTATATTTTATACCCGTAAAAAAATAAAAAGATTTATAAAAAAAATTAATCAAAGCTGAAAAGTGTTGCAACATACCCCGGTCTCCCCTACCCCCAATATAAACAAAAATGATAAATGGTTGACTACGTTACCTTTAGGTTAATACGGGTACAATTCCTCTAAATTCTATCTTACTCATTCTTAATACATTATTTTAAATTTGCGGATAGCTCGGACAGGTAGTAAGACGTTAGTCGTGGGAAAAATTTTGTTTATAATTATTGTTCACATTGAGTGAGTGGGGGGGGAAGAGGGGGGGAACTTGTATAAAGCTGTTGGTATGCTATCATACATTCTTACCAGAGTTTAAATTTACTCTTTGGTGTTTTTATGATCTGTATTCTCTTGTCGCTTTGAAAATTGAGTGAACACAATATCGGCTCTAGAGAGAATAAAACTAAAGGGTCCCTCATATTAATATGGAAACCAGTTTAAACTCTCATGAATAACTCTTAATGCAACATACAAAGTTCAATTTAAAAGCTCACAAGAGTGCTCATCTATCCTTGTATTTGGATAGGACTACGTGGGTGCGGGGGAGAGGGGAAGAATAGGGGTCACGGCGGAGAGGAGAAGGCAAATGTCGTTAGCAAATTATCGGGCCAGTTTTAACATTATTTTAATTAACTTTTTGACGATAAAAATATTTTTAGCACCGCATCTTACCACCCGTTGAGATTTTAAACTTGATCTCCCCCCCCCTCATCCGCAGTTTCATCTACTGCGAGAATAGAAAATGCAGCCACCAAGGAGGGTCGATAAAAATATTAATGTATGAATATAAAGGGCCTACAAAGAATCGAATTTATTCGTTTTTACTACTACTACTACTACTACTACTACTATTACTACTACTACTACTACTACTAGCATTATAACTTAATAATAAAAGTAATAATATAAAACCACGAAAACCCTTTCGAAACTTTCGCACATTCAACCTTCCCCTCCACCCCCCACACCCCTCCCCTACCAAAAAAAATTAGTCTTTTGTTGGATTGTTGAAATTAAATACTCAGCGAAGTGTATACACAAATAAGCAAAGAGTTTATTTTCGGTAATTGATAAAAAAAAAATGTTAAGATTTTTCTTTTAACTTAAATTTTAAGCAAACAATGTGTTTTAACGTACAGTGAAACTGTCAGAATTCGATGTAAAAAAATCCTTTCCACTGATACCTTATTCATCGCTGTAGGCTTTGTATTAGTCGAGAAACAGGTTTGTTGACAATATAAATAATATACAGGATAATATATAGTATTAAGGAGAAATTTTCCCAAACGGAAAATGTTCCTATTTATATCTATAGACTGATAAGGCATGAAACTTTCCGGTAGAAAATACCGTTCGAGTTCTCAACGAGACCGGGCGTTTAGTTCCAAGACGGGGCGTTTAGTACAGAGACCGGGTGTTTAGTTCCGAGACAGGGCGTTTAGTATAGAGACCGGGCGTTTAGTACAGAGACCGGGAGTTTAGTACAGAGACTGGGCGTTTAGTACAGAGACCGGGCGTTTAGTTCCAAGACGGGGCGTTTAGTTCCGAGACAGGGCGTTTAGTACAGAGACCGGGCGTTTAGTACAGAGAACGGGCGTTTAGTACAGAGACCGGGCGTTTAGTACAGAGACCGGGCGTTTAGTTCCGAGACGGGGCGTTTAGTTCCGAGACGGGGCGTTTAGTTCCGAGACGGGGCGTTTAGTTCCGAGACGGGGCGTTTAGTTCCGAGACGGGACGTTTAGTTCCAAGACGGGGTGTTTAGTACAGAGACCGGGTGTTTAGTACAGAGACCAGGTGTTTAGTACAGAGACCGGGTGTTTAGTACAGAGACCGGGTGTTTAGTTCCGAGACAGGGCGTTTAGTATAGAGACCGGGCGTTTAGTACAGAGACCGGGCGTTTAGTTCCAAGACAGGGCGTTTAGTTCCGAGACAGGGCGTTTAGTTCCAAGACAGGGTGTTAAGTACAGAGACCGGGTGTTTAGTTCCGAGACAGGGCGTTTAGTATAGAGACCGGGCGTTTAGTACAGAGACCGGGCGTTTAGTTCCAAGACCGGGCGTTTAGTTCCGAGACAGGGCGTTTAGTTCCAAGACAGGGTGTTTAGTTCCAAGACAGGGCGTTTAGTTCCAAGACAGGGCGTTTAGTATAGAGACCGGGTGTTTAGTTCCGAGACAGGGCGTTTAGTTCGAGACAGGGCGTTTAGTTCCGAGACAGGGCGTTTAGTTCCGAGACAGGGCGTTTAGTTCCGAGACAGGGCGTTTAGTTCCAAGACAGGGTGTTTAGTACAGAGACCGGGTGTTTAGTTCCGAGACAGGGCGTTTAGTATAGAGACCGGGCGTTTAGTATAGAGACCGGCGTTTAGTACAGAGACCGGGCGTTTAGTTCCAAGACCGGGCGTTTAGTTCCGAGACAGGGTGTTTAGTACAGAGACCGGGTGTTTAGTTCCGAGACAGGGCGTTTAGTATAGAGACCGGGCGTTTAGTACAGAGACCGGGCGTTTAGTTCCAAGACCGGGCGTTTAGTTCCGAGACAGGGCGTTTAGTTCCAAGACAGGGTGTTTAGTACAGAGACCGGGCGTTTAGTTCCAAGACAGGGCGTTTAGTTCCGAGACAGGGCGTTTAGTTCCAAGACAGGGTGTTTAGTACAGAGACCGGGTGTTTAGTTCCGAGACAGGGCGTTTAGTATAGAGACCGGGCGTTTAGTACAGAGACCGGGCGTTTAGTTCCAAGACCGGGCGTTTAGTTCCGAGACAGGGCGTTTAGTTCCGAGACAGGGCGTTTAGTTTCAAGACGAGACCATTCTTACAGGGCCCTGGTGGGGCAACTACCTTGTCACAGCAGGTTGGCGGTATCGATATGGGGGTGCAACACGTGCATGGCCCATATGTGATGTGTCTGGCCCGCTGGCGACATGGTATCAGCTGGCCTCACCATCGACACCTGTTGTCTTGCTTCAGATACTCGGGGGCTGCGGTCATTGGGGTCAACTTACCTTCGTATAAGAAGGGACTTGACCACCCTCCCAACCCCTATTCAACTCACCAAGCAGAGTAGTTCTCAGCAGTCATCTGTCGGTACCAGTTGGTGTCCAGTTGCACAGAAGAAGTTTGGTAACAGGCACCTTATTTACACGGTTTATTTTCAAGTTTTTTAAAGCAGATTAATTATGTCGTGACCCGCCTCGGTGGTGTAGTTGGCTAACGCGCTAGTCGTGATGAGCCCGACTGCTGAGGACAGGGAGATCGAGGTTCGAATCTCGGTCGGGTGAATTGGGGGTGGTTTTTCCTAAATGGTTTTACACTCTCCCTCCACGCAAATGCGGGTTCACTTCCTTTAATTCAACCTTCCCAATTCCTAATCCATTAGCGTAATTAGTACTTAGGCGTATAACCCGAATGGGTAGTAAGACGCGGTGCTAAATAATAATAATAATAATAATAATAATATATTATTATTATTATTATTATTATTATTATTATTATTATGTCGTGTACCACTTTGGAGAACTCCAGTCCTTTGCTTTACTATATTCGTGATGTTTATATAAAGTATCACGATTCTTGTAAAAACATATACGCCCGATAAAGTTTTTTATGGTCTATACATTAAGAACTGGCTAATTCGACATTAGCCAATTGTAAAAATTGGATATTTCGGATCCACCATGATTCCCCATGAAATCCATATTTAAATCAACGGTAAAAAAACCAGTTGATTTGAATTTTAAAAGGAATATGATAGTATGTAGTTCAAAGTCTGTCTATCCATTGTTAAATTTTTCGAGTTTTTACTTATTTCAATCCTAGCTTTACTATCTTTATTAAATCACGCCTTGTGTCAAGAATTTCAAATAAAGTTAAAAGTTATTGAAGCAAAGCAATGGATAAAGCGGAGAATTCTACGCAGGCGGCGAAAGAGAGTTTCCTAGAATAAGGGATGTGTTGGCTCTGATTTAATAGCTTTTGTGTGACAATATAATCACGTGACGCTCTGATTGATTTAGCTCTGCAATTTTAATATGTTGATTTTTTCCTAGTTTTTCTATTTTGAGTTCAAATTGTTCTTGTTTTACATCTATGTATATATTGTGTATGTTTGTTTTATATAGAATATATATAATGTGTACATTTATATGTAGCATATTTGACGTTATTGATTTATTGTATACCAACCTGCCTAAATACTCATAAAAATGGCCAATTCGAATTTTTAATATTCCGATTTTTTTTTTAGATATCTTTTGGATTTAAATTAAAAACGTTATATTGTACTTTGTTTATATGGAGGTATAATTATGCATTTTTATTGGCGCCTAATAGGTTTGACCTATTTTGTTCAAATTTGATATTTACTAAAATGTTATACTACCTCGTGTATATTGGAGAAACATATAAATTAAGGGGACTTTACCCAAAGAAATACTAAACAAACATATTTTTGACTTTATATTTGTTTCATTAAGGTTTTTAAAAGCTAAATTTCAAAGTGCAGTTTTAAAAAGGATGATATTTGTTATAAAATTATTTATTCTATATTAGAAATCATTCAACTCTTCAGACAATCAAGCTATTCTATTGTAAGGGATGTCAATAAACATTGATAAGTTATCTTTATAAGAAAATTAAAAATATTATATTTGATCATAAATATGTTTTCAACTGTTATTTGTGCTATAATACAAATAACGAAGAGAAAAAATCCATACCAGACTAATGGTACTGTCCACAAATAACATGAAAGAAAAATGACATCCATGAGATCAACTAAAATACCTATTAGTAAAACCGGTAAAAATCAATTCCATGCCCACCCTCTCAGTAATGCCCACTAAAGTAGACGTCTTGTCAACACTCGAGAGCTCCACAGCAAATTAAAGGCACAGCTTCCCAGAGGAACCAGCTACTGAACCCAGATCAAGTGCTTGTGTGTGTTTACCCTTCAATAAAATTATATTTTTTTTAAATAAGAAAAGACTGACCAGGATACTTGCATTTTACTATTCAAGCGGCATACAAAAAGGAGAAGAACATATAAAAACGAAGCACACTTTAACCCTTTAGAACTGAATTCATCCGGCAACCCCTTATTTCCTAGAAGTAAAGAAGGCCGGCGAAGAAAGGGGCGGGGGTAAAAAAAAGAAAGGCTGTTGGGTAAAGCAGTATTGGTTGATGTTTGGACCGTAGGAACCAGAACTCGCCGCAACGGGCAATATTTCAGAGACGGAGGAAATAAGGATAAACCGGTTAATTCATTAGATTGAATAGTGCTGTATCCCGCGCTTAGCTGCCCCCTTCACTTTAAGAGGGTACATGTCTCATTAAACAAAGTCGAAGACTTGAGCACAGTAGACCTAATGTGCTCGACTCTAAACGACAAAGGCCCCGAAAAAAGGTTCTTATCGGAATTCCGGTCCTTGCGTGGGTTTCGGATTTAAGCAGCAACGAATGGTTTTAAAGGTTGTGACACACCAAGCTACTTTACTCGCTGTTACCAATAGCAGTGACTAGCTCGTCACATCAAGTCACCGCCACTAGCTTGTCCCACGTAGACACTCTTTGTTTAGTTGCCGCGAGTAGGGAAGTCAAGGCAGGCTCGCGCAGAAAGCACACCCCGCAAGCTCCTATCATCAGCTGTGTTATCACGTCTTTTCTATATTTCTTTTTGTTCCGTTATAGTCGGAAAAAGGGTATAAAATAGGTACCCTCAGATTTACAATTTATTTTTCTATCACATCACGTCGTTGAAGGAGGAACATCTCTCCACGAAGGGACCAGTGGCCATGGAGTATAGGGCGTGGTTCTCCCCGCCCGCCACTGAGGAAAACCTCTCTTCACGAAAGGACCGGTGGCCATGCAGTATTGGGTTTGGTACTCACCGCAGCGTCTCTGAGGAAAATCTCTCTTCACGATGGGACCGGTGGCCATGCAGTATTGGGCATGGTACTCACCGCAGCGTCTCTGAGGAAAATCTCTCTTCATGAAGGGACCGGTGGCCATGCAGTATTGGGCGTGGTGCTCACCACAGCACCTTCGAGGAAAGTCTCTCTTCACGAAGGAACCAGTGGCCAAGATGTGTTGGACGTGGTTCTCACCACCACGCCCCCAAGAAATATTCTCTACGATTTCTTAAGTATAGAGGCGACGTCTATCTAACTTATTGTTTAGTTAAAAGATTAGAAATTGTGTATTTAATAAGTCCATCTGACTTATTGTTTATTTCAGACTTGGCATAGTCGAGGCGACTATTACGATTATTTTGACTTCTTGTTTCAGTCAGAATGACTAGATTTTGGTTTTGTATTATTACAACTATGTTGATGTTGTCACAGCAACTCTAGTGTTGCTCAAGTCCCTCGGACTTGTTATATTGGTCCAAGGGACCATGTTTCCTATATCCATATGATATAGCTTCGATATAGGAGCCTTGAGCTCCAGATGTAATGAGGACTTAGTCCAAATGGTTGCTATTCTAACGAGCACGATATTTATCTTTTGAGTCCTTAGAATTACACACTTGTTTTTATGGCTACAACCAACGTATCGAATTATTCTTGTTGCCACGCTTCGCGTGTGATATTAGCTTGGGTGCGTAAAGCGCGGAACTCCGCTTGTTTCTACATGGGGATAATACCTTTTGTCTTTTTGCCCATTTTTGGCACCTATGGGCTGAGTATTAGTCTTGTATGAATTATATTAGTATTTTACCCCAGGGAGTGGGTCAGTAAATACATGTACTATTGAATGCTCTGGCAGTACCAATAGGGAAACGACCGGCCATAGTACTATTGCATGTAGACACCTGTATGTTAGCCATCTACCAATGTAATAAAATAATCTTTTTATTGAAATTCATTGTACTATGTCTCTTAAAGTATTTTCTTTTGTCCCAATCAAGCAAGCTAGTTTAAATTATAAATGTGTTAACAATACTATATGTATATAATTTCCAGTTAACGTTTGTTTATAATTTACTCATTCAACCTGACTGTATCCTGGCGTCAGTCCAGCTGTTTTGTTACTGAACATTGCTCTTCAAGCATACTGCATTTGATCTTGCCCGTGTTGCGACAAGACAGTATTATTCTGAAACTTCTATCTTATGTTTTTGTATATCTATTGTAATCAATATCTATTATTTTTCTGTTATAATAAATCTATTTTTGTTATTCTAATCATTTTATCTATCTGGTTTAAATGATTCCTTTGTATACCCGGTAGAAAAGTATGGTTCACTATTAACGTTTAACTACATAGGTACTTTCCTAAAAAAAACTACACCTTATTAACACACTTGAACTAATACAAGCATATAATTTAGAAATGCAAATGTTTCATGAAATAAGATATTATGAAATATTATTAACACAATACAGATAATAATCTCAATCTAATCTTTAGCTTATTTTGAAATAAGTCCCTATATTTTTGTTGAAGTGCCGACCCAATTTGTTCAGGTACTCTGCACTGCTTTTAACTACCACGGAGCAGACCATATTGTGTTGAATGCATTTAAGTATCTCCTCCGCACTGCTTCTGCATCCTTGGTGTAATGGCTGGATAAATATCCCACAGCTCCTCGGTCAACAGATGGAAGGGTGTTCCCCACCTCCTGTCGCCATACCACCTGGGTGAATTTCACATGTATTTAAATCATCTTCATCAACACATCCACTTGGGAAGTAGTGCCTTCAAGAGGTCATGCGGAGCAAGTTATGAATGGCACATGCAGCCTTAACAAGGACTTCCGTTGTTTCTACTTTTAAGCCAATGGGCCTTCCAAAAATACGAAATTTTACTGTCAGGACGCCAAACGCATTTCCACAACACGTCTTGCCCTAGACAAGCGATAGTTGAAAGATTTTTCTCCGAGATTTAGTTTCCGGTGACTAAAAGGCTTCAATAAATCGCTCTGCATGGAAAAGGACCATCCCCTGCACTAAGTCCTCCTTCAGGCCAATTAAGGATATTGTTTTCCATTGCAATGTTTAAAGTTGAAACTCTGAATATGGTATCGTCGGAATATCTCCCATCATTTTCCAAATCAATGTATCTAAAGCAGTAATATGCATCCACCATTGTGAACAACACAATACTGTACTGTCCTTTGTAGTTGAAAAATGTGTATGTGCTGTTTGGAGGACGAAGGAGGAATATATGTTTCCCATCAAGGTCCCCACAACAGCTAGGGAGGTTCCACCTTGTTTAAAATGTGTTTTGAATATTTTTCCACTCTTACACTTTGTGAGGAACAAGAAATAGAAAGTGTGAGAAAAATAATAAACCAGAATTTTAACTGGACCAATCAAACTGTAGTTTAGTATACAATTTATTTTTATTTACAGGAATTACATCAATGACGTAGAGCAATTCAGGAGGTGAAGAAGATCCATAAGAAAGGACTGCATCACAGAATGTCACTTTGGAGAGTGCTTCCCTAACAAAGAGCTAGCACAGAGGCCACCACCAACTCTGGAGCAAACATCAAAAATCCGACCATAATGGTTTCTTCATCTGCAAAGGGAAAGAGATCACTAAACAAAATGGGTGCTCCTGAACTCCAAAAAAACTTCTAAGACGAAAAATAAAAACTCGGTTTTGAGAAAACTATTTCACAGCTCCATGAAAAAGCACAGATGACAAACTATAATGAGGATGAATATGACCGGTTTACAAAGCATGTTGCATCACAATTTCGACAACTACCGATCAAAAGTTTCATTTTACTTCAAGAGAAGATACAAAGTGTGATCACACGAGAAAGTCTTTCCTCCATCTCACTGGGATACTCCTCAACGTCACCAATTAGCTTCCTCAAGTATTCTGGAACTTCCAGTTTACAGGGCTTCCCAGTTTAGAGGGTTATAACAGTTTCCAGGTCTCTCCCAGCTTCAAGGGTTCTAACAGTTTCCAGGTTTTTCCCAGTTTCCGGGTCTCTCCCAGCTTCCAGGACTCTGCCAGTTTAGAGGGCTCTTCGCCGCCACAGGCCAGCAATGAATTTACTCCAAAAAATATCACTTTTTCTTTATTAAATCCAATTGAAAAAGCTATTTTACACATATACAATTGAAAATATACGATAGTTCTAGAATGTTGGTGAAAACTTAAATTACTTGTATTGTAATAATCATTAGTATAACTTAATAACCACTAAGAACACTTTATTACACTTTTTTCAAATAGATTTACTGGGTGTATTAAAGATGAATGTTTTTTGTATTTTAAGTTATATAAATAAAATGAATAAAAATGAAAATATTGTATTCAACAAACCTTGATGAATATAGTCAATGCGTTATACATTTCTATCAAAGCACCAAGCAAGAAACGTGATATTGTGCTACTCATATTGTGATACTCTAAACAAATATTCAAGTGACCTCAGGTTATCAACACTCGCCAGATAACTAAATGCTATTTACAAGTTGGTCTTGCATGGAATAGCAATCCTCATAGAAGTATCCTGTTTTGTATTTTTTGTGAAATAATTTCCAGTAATTCGTCAAACTTCACTGGCGACATACTCAACATATTCCTGTAGGCAGTCGCATCCTCTTCAGCCAATTCTTTCAATAGATGCTCCCAATTGTTCCCTTCAGGCTATCCACTCCCAACTACACTTCCTTTTCCTATCCACCTTTTCTAATGAGAGATTATCAGCCATTTCGGCACATGCTAACCATTCTAGCTGTCGCAAGACGTGTCGGCGAGGACCAAGAGACGACATGTTCAAGAGGTGTCCACGGACCACACTGGCCTACTCGCCGCGACTTAACGCTGAAATCAGTAGCGACGTGTGACCAGCAGGTAGCAGCGACTGGTAGCGACGAGTGAAGTCGTCAAGTGTAACCCAGGCTTTAAGGTGGGGATGTAGGGAACGCGAGAAAAGGTGTTTTCACAATTTTATAGCACAACGATTGTTTGCCTCAAACAAAAAAATCAAATATTGCTCCAGTATAAACATAGAGTAAAATTTTCTACACATGGTTATATCAACAGTTGTTGAATAATAAACATATATAAGAATCGCGGTTGTAAAAACTATCTCCGGCCATTACAAAAGCTACAAGCTCTACTTTCATACATATATAGGTGAGATCATTATGTTGCACAGCGATTACGATTCACAAATCTTATCGATGCCAATAAAATAATTATTTTATTTGCGTTTGTATTTATCGTGTAAACTTTCTGAACTGGCTGATTATTTCAGCACACGACCATAAACTAAATTAATTCAAGGACAAAACATCCAGGCCTCACCCTTTAATCCATCATTGTGAAAGGGGAAACTCACATTTCACATTTCACAAATGATTAATTTTTCTGTGATGCCTAGAATCGAACACGGAACCTTTTTCTCCTTACCAACTGAGCTAAGGCGTCGAACTATGACATAATAATAAAAATATAGAGTTAATTATGAAACAATATTGAGAACCAACGATATTTATATTTCAATATGTCCTTAATTATCGTGGGCCTACTTCACCAGTCCATTATCCTCGGCCAACACTGGTAACAGCTCGACAAGTGATGATGTAATAAATAAGGTCTTGTGCCACTGCTGTTCTATTAAAAGCTGTTTCTAACGTCAACATTTTATACTATTTCTGGGTGAACGATAATTAAATATATAAATTATGTTTCATTCGACTATTTAAAAGAAGGAATTTTGTTTTTATTTTTATAGCACCGCGTCATATTACACGTTCAAGTTATACGCCTATTTATTAATTGCTCGAATGGTTTTAGGAATTATAAGTTATTTTATTAGAAAGAGTACCGACATTTGAGAGGAGGGAGAGTGGAAAACTATTTTGGAAAAAAAAACTCAGTTAAACCGAAGAGAGATTCAAATCTTGATCTCCCCGTCATCAGCAGTCTTGCCTACTGAGAGAGTAGAGCGTTAGACCACTCGGCCACAGAAACGGGTGTTTAATAATTTCATTTTAAATAGATGTGTACAGTTAAATTTGTATAGGACGAGCCTTTTCATAAAGTGTTAGCATATTCATCTGAGGTAGAAAAATTTTACTATTTTATTAACACCATTATTAAGTATTGATGATACTAGTATATAACTAAGTCACAGCTGCAAATCACATGACTTGAAGTATGAATACATGATAGTGGATGTAGTAGCTTTTATAGCTGTCAAAGAAGACATTCTTATGAAAATTAGAATGTAGAAACACTACTATACGCTTGCCTAAAATTTTATATTTGGTTTTTAGAAATAATTTAAAATTAAAGTCAAATTAAATTTTTTTTTTAAAGAGCTAATATTAAAGCACCTAAGGCAATGTCAATTCAACAACAACAAAAAAGCATGTTGACTCCTAGCTTTACTTCAAATAAACCACAGAGCAAGTAATAATTAACATGTTTTTTTACACCTTTATGCACCAAAGGCTGTGGAGTTGAGTATTTCTGCGATTCCTGCAGATAAAACACTCTCCAAACCAGTGTCGCGGACACCACCTAGGCCTAGAACTAACACAGTGGACAGCGCGCAGCTTTATTGTACCTACCAATAGGCTCAGAAAATAGAGCGTAGCTGAGGCAATATTATGTAAGAGACCGTGTTAGGAATACATGCGTGTTTCAGATGGGAGAGTGGACCAAGTACTTTGATTCGTGAAGAACGTTCGTATGGGACATATTCACGTCATTAAAATATTTTGCACCAGTACACCAAAAATATACATTGGTGTGAGCATACGATCAAAATTGTAGCCAAATGAAATGTCGATGTGTGAGGGGGTTAGACTCCCCTAAATGTCGGTGGTGAGAATATGAATAATAGTCTCTAGAAGCTATTCGAAGTTTCTCTAATGGTATCCAAGAGCAGCGATTTTGAAAAACTATGTAAATGGCCTTAAATGCAATGCAAGTATGTATGCATGTAATGGTTACGGTGATTGTTTCACGGTTAGGGATTTTTAAGGCACTTTAACTGTGTTTCCCTGTGTTTTTGTAATATCAAGTAGTAAGACTAGTATATTTTAGATCTACTTTATAAGTTTTTAGTCTCGCATTAGAATGGCCGGCAGATGATGGGAAGATCCAGGTTAGAATCCTGTTGGGTCCATCGAGGGTGGTTTTTCGTAAATGTTTTCTAGCTTTCCTTCTACGATAATGTGGGTAGATTAACTCTAAAATACTACCTTCCTCATCCCTACCCCATTATAGTAATTATAATGTGTGCGTAAGATCTTAACCCGTAGTAAGACACAGGCAGTTAGAAAAAAGTTATTTGTGAAATTATTTGTGGTATTGGCAAGACAAACCGCCCCTCTTGCCCCCCCTCCCCACCTCTCCCTACTTCTCATGTGCACACCTGAATGCCATCACAGTTTTGTGGAATAGATGTAGACCAAAAACTAGCTAGTGTAAGAACTATAGGATATTATTTAAAGACACTTAAGATTAGATTTAAATTGAGATACGATGTGAATGAGTTCAACATTTTTAGACTGCGACTTAGCAACTTTTCCCTCAAAGAGTGTGAAACAGACTGGAAGTATCTCGTAGAAAGTGTCAAGAACCAGTGCAATAAGAGACAAAGTTTACGAGAATCCACAGGGACGATTGACACTTCGATTTCACAATAGGACACGGAGTTTGGGATGGAAAAAAAAAAAAAAAACGCGCGTGGATTTTGAATAAGTTCTCAGCGAGACTTTGTCAGTAGAATTTTCAATACACGCGTGTATCAGTGCGGGTTTGGAAGAAAGGAAATAAAATTTTTGGAGAATAATTTTTTATTTCTTTCAGTTATAAATTTGTTTTACATTCAATGAAAATCTTTACAAGTAATACAATAGTTTGTTCTGAATTTTGACAGTCATTTCGAGAAAAATAATGTTTATTCAATTTTCTGAATAATTTATCAGGTTTGTCATTATTTACTAACTACCAAATTACCTCTTTTTTCCAGGTTTTTCAGAAGGGATTCCCATTTTTTCAGGCAACTTAAATTGAAGAAAGGAGTGATCAAATTTCATTTTTTCATCTAACTGACAGTGTGAAGTATCCAATTTTAAAATCGGACAATTTATAATTAATCCTCTTTCATTTCACAACCCTTGTTTAAGAGGCCGTAAGACATTTTTGAATCAGCGTGTTAATTCTTCAGTTTATTTTTTCCCAACACAAATTAACAAAATATGTTCTTTGTATTTTTACTAGATTTTTCAACTTTATCTGTGTTTTCACCTTTTTTCCAGACACAAAATATTGCCGGTGTTTTCCCGGTTTCCTAGGTGTGTGGTCGCCCTGTTTACACCTATAATAGCCGGCTAGTACCCTTTTACCACCGTAGGAAAAGCATGAAACGCCTCTCTCACCTCTTATAACATTCATGAAAAAAATCTCACAAAAAAACCCATGATTCATGTATTTATGTAAGAAAAAATATATTTGTTATGTATTTTTATGTAAGAAAAAATATTTTGCTATTAGTTAAAAAAAATTACCCGAACATGGGAATGAAAATTAAAAATGTAAAAGTCCAGAAGAAATAACAGCTTGAAAATGAATTGTTCAAATGTTGGCCTTATAAAATAGCTCTAATAAATCTTTGAGCTCAAATGTTTTGGCTATTTTGGATTAAATAGGAAGAAGTACGTGCGCATTTAAATTTTAATGAGGAGTGATGCTTATAATGTAGTTTTTTTATAAGTTTTAACTTGGAAAATCACCTTTCAGCGCTAAGAACGGTTACTTTCAGATATATATTTGCTATTATATGTGTATTTTTTTAAATTACCTAGTTTTTTTGACAAGACTTACATCCTTTAACCATGGGTGATAAATAAATTAAAATAAATTATACAGTGCACTGCACATAAATTCTCTTTTATTTTATTGTAGAGACATATACTAAATACTAGTAGGATCTGTGAAACTATATAATATACATTGTTACAGAAACATTCAACCAAAGAGTATAAATTAAATATACACACTGTTACAGAAACATTGAAAAAATAGGAACATATCTTTCAACCAAAAGGTGTGATAATCAATTTCAAACGTCTCCATACATATCATTATAGTTCAGAAACTATTGGTTGTATAAAAATACATCTCAAATAGAAGAATTTTATTTTTAATATTACTATAACATTACAGTGATAAGTATTTAATATATGAAATAAAGCAGTTAATAACAAAGTTGGAAATTTCCCCTTATGTAAGTTACATCAAAAGTAATTTTCACTGGAAAAATGAGAATTGCCAATTTGTTTGTAATGTTAAACAGCGGTTAGAAACCAAATGTAATCAAAATTGTTAAAATCTGATTTCAAGAATATAGATTTTTTCCCTTTGTGCCACTCTGTAAACTAATTTCAGTGATAAGTATCTAATTACAAAAATCCCTAGGGGGAAACTTAAAAACCCTAGATACCAAGTTTTAGAGAGATCGGTAGAATGGTTTCGGGTGCAGACACACAAACGAACGGCATCGTGAAAACACTTTTTTGGTTTCAGGTTTATCAAAATCTCAAGCTCGACTATTTTGACAATCACAATACTTTTATCTCCGAGGAATCAAAATAAAGTAAAATATTAAAATTAAAAATTACTATAATACCTCATTTTTTTCACATTCCGAATATGCCACCCTCGGCAGCTACAGTCTACCCCCCCTGTCCCCCTTCTCCCACCCTGACCAATACATAATTAAAAGTATATCATTGCCATAGGGGGCGAGGGGGTAGGGGGCGATGAAGGGGCAGCGAAGTAACCTCGTCTCGTCTGAGGCAGTAAAACAATTAAAAGGTAATATTCCAACAGCAAATAACTTGAATCAGGTCTTGAGTTATTTTCATTGGCACGATAATGGATTAGGAATGAGGAAGGTAGAATTTAGAGGAAATGTGACCATTTCATCATGGAGTGAGATTTGAAAACTATTTAAGGAAAAAAACACCTCTGTAAACACGTCTGGGATTCAAATCACGAGTTTACCGTCACAGACAGACCAAACATGACAAGAAAGACGTATTTTCCAACGCGCTAAAATGAAATAAAATGAAGATTTTCATTTCAAAATCTCAACTGAATTTGGTCAACATTTTCTTATATTTAAGCATAGTTTAGATCATTTTAACGGAATATAATCATGGCCTAACAACTCGAAAAATGTATAGCTAATTTTTTTTAATGGAATTTAGCTTTAATGTTACTTTAATATCACTAATTAATTTTATGATGCCAAGCATGACCCAAAGTTGTTTGTTAATATAGTATTGTTAATTGGTGGAAAAGAAAATTAATCTAGAGAAGATTGTTGACCACACGCAATGTTGTTTTTTAAATATCATACAGGCTTGCTAAAAGAAATCCATTGATTAGTTTAATTACTATGAAAGAGTCACACAACATTGTTTCTTTAGTGATACAAACATAAATTTTAAAACAAAAGTAGAAACTGGAAAGTTACTAGCCAAGTGTAACTAATTCGATAATTACATGCGAAATAATATTTTAAGCCTATAGATGGTAAAAAGGCGAAAGTTAAAAACAGAGATTTTCTAGGACACCTTTTAAATATCAAACTTCACAAGGATCCCAGCAAATACCTTTTCAAACAAATAATTTAAATAAGACACAGATCGCTTATAACTATGATACAAAGTGCATTATAAAGTTATAATGATTATTTAACAGATGGAATAATTTACTCAATTTGGGTTTAAATTATATTTTCCCCCTATTTCACCTGTACCCTTAAAAAGAAACAAAGCTTCAATTATTTTTCCTGCCAACCTAGGGCTGAATCTGTAGTACAATTTCGAGCATACTAAGACTATAAAGACTCAAAAGTCTCCGAGACAGGATGCACACCATGTAGTTTAATAACTGGAGTGAAATGTAACAAAAGGGAAAAAACGACGAAATATAAACTTTACGTGCAGTTTAGTCTGCAATTCCAAACAGGCGTGACCACTTAAATCTTTGTCATGATTTTTTTTTTACTGTACGAATTATCAACATCTACACACTCTTGTATGGATCTTTTTTAATTCACGTGTCGACTTCACGTGCGTACAACATAGGTGTAAACAGAAGAAAAGTTAATGAAATGGTAATTTGATATAACATCAGTGTTTTTTTTTATAAATTTTAATTGCATTTAAAAAAAGCTGTAGCTAAATGAACACATGCCATTTTATAATAATATGTCGCATCGTCAAAGTCAAAACGCTATTTTACTAGGATGGTTAAAGTACATTCAGGCCAACTAGCCTTTAAATTCATTTGACAATAGAAAATTAACTGAACTATTTTAACAAGTGTATAATTATAATCTATAAATAGTGCTTCAATGGTTTTAAATCATTATAGCTCACGAGTTATTTGGGATCAAACTTATTTTATTCTTTCTTGATACCATTGTTAGGGTAAAATAATTAATGTATGGGTCTGAAATCTGATATTAGACATTCATATTATGTGCACACTATGAAATATTTATCTTATATTATTTCTGTTGTCAACAACCCCTTTTCTCATCTAATACAAAGCCTACACCGATGAATAAGGAATCAGTGGATAGGATTTTTTATTGACTTCTGACAGGGCATGCTCAGTTTACGTTATAACACATTGTTTGTTTAAAATTTAAGTTAAAAGAAAAATCTAACAATTTTTTTTATCAATTACCGAAAATGAAAAATAAAAAATTCAAGTGATTGGATTCTGACACCAATTATTGTATAAAAAGAGATATTGTAAATTGTAAATACGTTCACATTAATAAACTCTTTACTATTTTGTGTATAAACTTCACCAAGTATTTGAATTTCAACAACCCAACAAAAGATTAAATCATTTTTGGGGGTGGGGGGGGGGGATGTTGAATGTGCCAAACGTCCTAGAACGAGAGAAATATTCTCGACTCAACCAGGGCACGATTGAAGTTTTGACCTCCCATCAATATGAAACCTTTTTATGGCCTTAAGGTGGGGATGTAGGGGAAGCGAGAAAGGTTAGTGTTTTTGTTGGTTTTATATCAAAACAGCATTTGGTCAAAATATATTAAATATTGCTTCCATACAAACATAGAATTTAAATTGTCTTCCCAAGGTAATATCAACAGTTGTTGAATATCTGTCAAGAGTGTCCTGGGATTTAATGAAAACATTTTATCTTAATTTAAAATTTTCTCATCTAATGCCACAATGCTAATGGCAGATAAACAAACATTGTTGATATATCACCATTCGAATAAAACTAAACTTTATGTTTCTACTATTCACTATATTTTTGACTTTGGCACAAAAAAAAAATAATCGCAAAAACAGTGCCCTTAACTCGTGTTCCCTAAATTATATCGTTGCGGGTGAGGTTTTACTTAAGTCATGAACGTTGTATCATTTTCATGAAACGAACAGATACAATTTCTAGCCACAAAACCATTTTATACTCTTACTATTTCGTAATTACAATCACATTTAATGACAGAAAAAAAGTGCACAGATTAATATGGGATTTTAATTTTCAGAACAAAATTACATTTTGGAAATGTTTCAAAGAAAATTTTTACACTTTAATAAAAAAATCCATTTTTTAAAATATATTGTAGCCGGTAGTATATCGTGATACTTAGTAGAAAAAACTAGTGCTGAAAAATTAGAATTTTGGTTTATTATGATCCACATCGGTGGTTGAATAATCTAAGGCGTCATTCTGGTAGGAGAGCGGAATGAAGGTGACGGGGTCAAAAGGGGTCGAGTCCCGGTCGGGCGAGTGAACTATTTACCTGTTCCCTCTTCTCTCTCTATTCACCTATACATCTCTCCGCACAAATGCGAGAACATTTCTTCTAATTCTATCTATCTCATACTTAAACCAATAGTGTGAATATGCGGATATCCTAAACGAGTTGAATGACGTGGTGCACATAAGTTTATTTAGCCTTGATGACGAGATTTAAAACAAACGGTCGGTTGGTGTGGCTCCCAGACGGGATCCCCTTATCCGAAAGGAAACGTTCAAAGAGACCGGTACATGCCTCCATCACTCGCCGGGAACAACATCCGGGTCGGACCGCGGACACGAGCGGTGGTCGGATACAGGCCTGCACCTTGCATGTGCATTAGACTCATGAGATGAGGTGATGGGGATAATGATAGTGATCATGAGGGTGTGGAACTGGTGGAAAATTTAAACCTAACTAACCAGACTCTAGTGACCATTTTGATAACTCTCCCTTCGGGAAAAAACACCCATGTCACCAGCTGGGAATCGAATCCGGGACTCCTTGTTTTGTAACCAGGTGCATTGACCACTGTGCCACGCGGTCAGTTGTAGATATTGAGAATAGATGTCAAAAAGGGAAGTTGCAAATCACATGACTTGACGTATGAATACGTGAAAGAAGATTTGGTTACTTTTCTGTAAGATAAAGCCATTCGTATGGAATATGTACTATAACTATTTATACCTGTCCCACTAAGGGAATAAAACAAGACTCCGCCGGATTCACCTTCAAGTTTTTCAAATGTGAGTTGACTTTTATTTGAAGTAGAACCGTCGGACTATTTTTACAATGGCAGAAACCCCAGTGTCTTCAAGACAATTTACCTTTGTGCCTGCCATGTTATTTAGAATAATCTTTTGTTATAAATAATATTTTGCTTACACTTACTGAATACAGTTGTTATATCAGCACAAAACTAACAAACTAAATTAGGGTGGGAATGTAGAGGGCGGCAGAAAAGGTAAGTGGTTTTACACTTTTTATACCAAAACATTTTTTTAACAAAATAAATAAAATATTGCTTCCATACAGACATAAGAAGTTAATTTTCTTCACATGGTGACATCAACATTTGTTGAATATCTGTTAAGGATGTCCTGGAATTTAATGAAACCTTATTAATTTAAAAAGTTTGTCATCTAATGCCACTATGTCCAAGACAGATATTTAACAACTGATGATATCACCACGTGAAGAAAATTAAACTCCATTTTTACCGAACCAATAGTTGATTTATTTTAGCCAAAAGAATCCCGGGTTCAATTGCTGGAATGGCCAAAATATTTATCTTTGTTGAAATATGGGTTTCCCCCTTACCAGTGATGAATTAACGGTCTGAGACTGGATGTTGTCTCTAATCTAGATTTAAGTTAGTTTATAAGTCGTGTGCTGATATATATATTCAGTCAGTTCAGAAAGTGCACGTTAGATACTCAAATATATGAAAAATTTACTATAAAATCTCTACGGTAGAAAATAGGTTGATTTCAAGAATTAGTGTTAGTGACTGTTGAACGTTTATATCTATAAATAGATTTCCAACCACTAATATATTGTTTGGATAAAATATTTAATAAAATACCGTTCTTAGGGAAGCGAGATGTCTTGTAGAAAGGAACAAACCAGAATTTGTTAAAACCGTGTTTAGATCTTTCTCAAATAAAAGCAAATAGCACAGTATACAATAATTATCTCCCCACGAATGTAATATAATACGAGGTTACATAAAGACCTAATCTAAAACATGTGATGGTAATAATACAACTTCAATTGAAGTCTTTTATTCAGCTAGTTTGAAAGTTTAATTCATTATGGATATAGGTTCGGTTTATATCTTTCTCTTTCAAATACCTAGCACATATAGCTAATTAACAACTCATTGTGAGATTCAAGTCATTCATACGCTGTATGTAGCAAAGTAATATTTACAACCAATATAAAAAAAAACTCTTAAAGATGAATTAATAACGTTTTATAACTCTGGCTCATGTGAGAGATCATAAAGTATTTTTTATTCCCCGTATCTATGCCAATTTTTGAAAGTAAAAAGATCACCCAATTACACGTAATTTGAAACAGGATGAAGTGTATATTTGAGAAAGCAAGGCAAGATCCAAAGGTAAAGAAAGGGTGAGGTTGGAGGGTGAATATACAAACCTCAATTGGCTAAAAGTAAAGAAAAATGTTCTATCAAGCCTCTAAACCCCCCACCCCCCACCCAAACCTTTTCAGAAAAATTAACTTTCTCCACAGGCTTATATTATATTGCACCTATTTTTTTATAGTATAATGTAAACAACAAAGCAAAATATTAATATTGTACCTAACTAGTTGGCAAATCAAACGCCACCAATGTGGTCACCTGATTGTTGAGGTCACTGAAATAATATTATATCATAGTAATCTTTTAAATTACTGAATATTCCTAGCTAATTAGTGCGGATGATAATTTATAAATGAGTGCTGCATTCATGAGTTCTCCTTTGAATACGTTTTTTAGAACCGCAACCCAATCCCCGTTTGGGTTGGACGCTTTTGTACTAATTACACTGATGGTTTTAGAGATAATAAATGTTGTATATGTATAGCCAATGTAACCACATTTGCGTGGAGATAGTGGGAGACAATTTTGGAAAAAACTCCCTCAGTATACCAGAACGAGATTTGAACCTCAAACTCCCCATCATCGGCATTCTAGTCTATTGCAAGAGTGATACCTTAGACCATGCAGCATCTGAAGGGTGAAGGGTAGTTTTTCACGGTATTGAGCAACTTTTAATAATACATTAATTTGATGTATTACATAGCCATAAATCAATAAGATCTTGTCAATCACTCAAAAACTAATGAAAGTTTAGTGAACTCATTTTAAACACAAATGTATATATGAGTAAACCTAGTAAACAAGTATACATGATAAGGTTAAAAATCTTAAACATTTTAGTAAGTTTTTTTATTTGCTACTACATTTTGGAAAATTTCACCCAACTTTGAAGGGGCCCAAAAGAATATAGGTTGTGGGGGTGGGGGGAAGGGAAGTGATTCTTGGCTCCCCCCACCCCCACCCCCACCTCTTGAACATACTGTTTATACGCCCATGCAAACTCATATTTAAACTGCATGAAAATCTGCCAGTAAATATAATTTGCACGGCACTTTATTATAAACTAAGAGCGGTAACGAATATCAAGATTAATACATTTAGTCAAACGTTGCAATTATTTGACCTAGTTTGTTATTTGGATTTGTCTTTAGATGTAGACATATTGTTTTAGATGGTTTGAGGTTTGAGTTGAAACGGTACAAATCGTCACGCTCACTATAGTATAGAAAGTCTGTGACTGGAGGTCGAGATTCGAATCTCTACTGGATCCACCGGGAATGATTTTTCATATGTGACTTATCACTATGGTTTTCCCATTTGTTCACTCTAATGCGGGTTAATTTAATAAAACTACCTCCTCAATCTTAATGTAAGGATTAAGCTTTTAGTTAAATATATGATGTAATAGTATAAACAAAAATGTATTTTTAAACTTTGTTACAGTCATAGATATATTAAATAAAGATTAATTTAGTAAGGGTAAATACCAATTTAGATGGTTCAGAGTTGATCTATTGATCTTATTTGAGACAGAAATGTTAGTTTCATTAGAAACCGGTTGAACAGATTTAACCGATGTTACAGCTCTTATCAAGTATTTCCACACCCTTCGCAAAGGTCACGTTTAGATCAGATTTGCTGAGTTATGACTCGTACTACATAATTATAATAGCGAGTGGATACTATAGATTATGAAGTTCTTCTTACACAACCTGATAAAACTCCCCTTTGAAACAGGCTTTCCAGCTGGGGTTAAAACCCGAATTCCCTACATTGAGAATCTACTGATGTGGTTAACAAGCTTAGCGCTCTTGGCCGATATCGTTCAAAATGCCCCCTTCTCTATTTCATTATATATTTAGAGGCATACATTCCACAAGTAAGGCATGTCGATCTCTCATATATCAACATTCCTATTAAACTCGGCCTATACAAATCACCGTGCTAGAAGACAAGGCACATTTCGTACAGCCCATAATTACTTCGATTATAATGCTCCGAATTGAGGGAAAAACAAGGAAATACCTTAGCTCGAGAACTTAGAAATATATCGTATATAATGAAGGAATGCCCGAAACAAACAAGAGGCTTAGGGATTTGTGAATCTAAAACGTTTGATTTGCTTTATAGCCATGCCAAAATGACGCATTATAAAATATTAAAGTAACTTTCTATGATATTTTGATAGTATAAAGTAGGCATCCTAATACAATTTAAATTAATTAAGTAATATATTTAAACTTTTAAGACGGGGTTCCCAATATCATAAAAAATTGTGTCGAGGTCTCTAAAAAAATACTTTGAGCTGTATCTATTCACACACGCACACAAAAAATTAACACTCACTAGTATTTACTTTAAGCTCTGTGATTTGAGCATGAGCAAAGGTTTTTTTAGCACCCAGTCTTACTAACTGTTCAGGTTATACGCCTATGTAATGAACTAACTAAGCTAGTATGTTAGGGATGAAAAGGTTGAATTTAGAGGAACTGAACCCTCATTTACGTGGAGAACGAGTGGAAGACCATTTTGAAAAAAAGCCGGCTCAGTACACCTGACCGGGATTCGAACCCCAATCTCCCTGTAAGCTGCAGTCTAAAAGTCTATTGCGAGACCACATGGCCACTGAAGTAGGTTGAAATAAAGTTAACTTAGGGGATATTTGCATGAGTACGAAGGTTAGTATTTAATAAAAATAAAGCCAAATAAAGAGTTGTTGCTACGCCATTCAATGTTTCGTAGGGTGGGAGAAATGTTTTTTGGGGTCATAATTACTCAAGTAACTTAGATCTTTGAGCTTACATCTTCATTTGGAGTTTTCTTTTATACTAATGCCTAATATTTAAAGCTTGCACTTAAATGTCCCCAATTCATGAATAATTTAATGTGTTTTTGTCCAGCACCTTAGCTCCGTGGGTAGTGTATCTGTATACATAACTAAGGGTAACGGGTTCAAAACCTGGCATGGTAAAAAAAAAAATTGGTGAAATGTGTATCTACCCTTTCACAGTGATGAATTAACGGCCGCGGGCTGGATGTTGTGACTGTTATAAATTTAAGTTTTTAAGTCATGTGCTGATCTAATCTGTCGGTTCAAAAAGCACACGTTAATTAACTCAAATAAGTTAACTATATTTTTAGTTTAAATTCCTTGTATTTTATTTTTTATTTTTTTATATTCACGAACAATTTCCTATGACTACCGCGGTATTCCTCTAGAAAAGATGGTCAGTTATTCGATATGAAACAGATCCTTTCCACGATCAGAATCGAGGGCATTGAATTGAATCACGTGAATGGAGCTAATTCGACCTGAGAATGACGGTCAGTAAGCGAGTGGTATTCCATTAACCTGTGTATGTTAAGAGGAGGATAAAAAAAAACACCACTACTCTCACCCCTCGCACCTCTATTGTGAACGGAGCCGCGCGACAAAGCCACCTAGATGGACGCTCAACGCCAAGAAGACAACTCGACGAAAACAATAGGCCAATAACTCACGGGCATCACACACACATACTATACATACATACGAGGACATCGCACATCAAGTTCCCAAGAGGTAAAATAAAAAAGGGTGGGAGAAAGGAGAGGGTGTCTGCCCTCCTAAAAACATGGCATGGGTGTGGTGGTGCGCGCGCGTACGTCTCATTGTTATTCACGCCATAATTCATCAGCGGGAGTTTAAGAGCGAGGTACTTGTGGACAGTGTGTGGTAACAATGCGCGGGGTCTCTCTTGTTTGCTTTCAACCCCGTCACGGCGCAGGTGTGATATGCTACCTGGTGGAAGGGGTGGGGGCACTAGAACTAGATTGTATACCAGTCTGTACGTACAAAAATGTATGGTTGCTAGCAGCATTAAGGTGGGAGCCTAAGGATCGTGAGAAAAAAAACAGGGTTTTTGATGTTTTTATTGAAAAGCTTTTTTTTTTTGGACATATAAACAATTGCTCCAGTACAAACATGGAGTTTAATTTTCTTCACATGTTGATATCAAAATGTGTTTAATATCTGTCACTAAGTAGCAACATTAGATGACAAAACTTTTTAAATGAAGAGAAAAGATTGTCATTAAATTCCAGGACATCCTTGTGAAATATTAAAAAAAAAAAGAGGTAACCACGTGAAGAAAATTAAACTCTATGTTTGTATTGAGGTCATATTTGATTTATGTGGATCAAAAAATAGTTTTGCTATAAAAGCTGCAAAAACACTGGCCCTTTCTCGCGAACCTTACACCATCACCTTTAAAAGTGACACACTCTAAAAGGTCCTACTTTCATAGAAATTACATTTAAAAAAACGTTTTTGACGGTACAAATTCCTAACACCCTCGTCGGTGGTCACATAATCTAATACGTCTCCCCCGTGTTGTAATGGATCGACGGTGTACTAAGGGTATTTCTCTCTCTAAATTATCCCCCCCCCCAACTTTTTACACAAAAATTTGGTAAATTTTCTCTAATATTTACCTTTCTCATTTCTGGCCTATTAGAGTATTTGATCTATGCATTATTTTGTTAAAATAAATACTATAAACAAAAAAATTATAACGTTTTACTTTATTATTAATGTTGTCTTAGAATACTGTTGATGATGGATGATGATTATAGTAATAACAATATTATTATTATTAATAATAATATTGTGTCTCGGCTACATCCCGAAGTACTAATGTACCGTCACCCTGATGACCTAATCGTACATCCTTTCCGTGGAGTCTTTTCATGCCCCGATGTGGTGAGAGGATGATGGTGGTGAATTGGGCGGGGTGAAGATCTTGACTTTACTTAATAACAACTAACCAAACCTGATGATCATGGGAAATATTCACCGGTACCAGTCGGGAATCGAACCCGGGAGCTATAGGTCAGCAGCCACTAAACCACGAGGCCGGTTAAAGATATATATAATATTACAAAACGTAACAGTAGCAGATCACATGAATTGAATGCGATCAACATTGATAATATTTTACTATGTTTTTAGTTTCATTTATACTATCCTTCGAAATTGACAACCGCACATCACATGACCTGATGAATGAATACATGAAAGTAGATCTGGTTACTTTTCTAGCTGTAAGATAAAATCCTTCCTTTGAAAATTGGACTGTACATCGCGCCCCAGTGAACCTCGTGAGTTTCACTAAGCAAACACGGGAGGCAGCACCTCCCCTCATTTATACACGAACACAAAAACCAACCGGCTCTTTAACAGAACAGGGCATTTCATTCGCTACGAGAATTGACAGCGTATAATTTGGTAAAATTTAAGCTTGTCTCAACTAGTGACTTTTCAAGTATTTTTCCTTTCTCTCTCGTTTCACTACTTTTATTATTATCTTCTCCGGCATGTTTGCACGGATGGTCGCGGGGTGGGAGGATGTGATTTATCATGGCACTTGCATGGGGTAGCAGAGGGAGAAAAAAAGGGGTGGGGAAAGGAGGGGAAGGATGAATTTATTGGCTCGAGGAAAACCATCGCTTGCCATCTCCACTCTTAAATATACACTTGGCTTTTATTTGTTTCCCATCAAGGTATAAAAAAAGAGGCCTTCTAGCTTTCTACCTACCTGGAGTGGACACGTAAAAACCTTCCACCAGGGGTGGACAAAAGAATGCTGGAAGGCCCACTCCAGCGTTTAGAAATTTATTTGGATAAAAATACACAGCCTTAAAATAGTTATACATTATTTAGCACTGCGTCTTACTACCCGTTCGGGTTATACGCTAAATGGATTAGGAATTGGGAAGGTTGAATTAGAGGAAGTGAACCCGCATTTGCGTGGAGGGAGAGTGGAAAACCATTTAGGAAAAACCACCCCCGTTCACCCGACCGAGATTCGAACCTCAATCTCTCCATCTCAGCAGTCAAGCTCAACACGACAAGCGCGTTAGCCAACTACGCCACCGAGGCGGGTAGCCTTAAAATAGTTATACATTTGAGGCGGGTAGCCTTAAAATAGTATACATTTTTTTAAATTTAAGAAACCTATGCTATATATTTAAAAAAAAGAAATAAGTGAAGATGTTTTGGAAAGTTTGTTTCCCACGGTCCGGGTGTTCACCCGGCATCCGGACAGATAGAAATACATGGAAAGGGATGTGTTCTTTCACACCATCCGAACCCGGGCAGATCTCCATCCGAGCCTAGAAATCTCCCGGATCTCCCTGCTACAAACCTGAGAGTCTCGGACGGGCGCTTGCCCGGACTGAGCTCTATCGGACCACAGCGCGCAATGAATGCCTTCACAAGAACCGGGTATTTAGTCGTTAAAGTGGTCTCTTGGTGTGCTGTTTAGGTTTGTTGAGGAGTGTATAGTTTACAGTAGCCGTCCATGATATGACAAAAGAACAACAAGATGTAAACGTTAGTTAGTTTAGAAGAGTAAAAACCAAAAATATGGGAAATATATATTAAGCGTAGTTATATTACAAAGATTGCAATAAAGGAGAGATGCGTGGAAAAGTGTTCGTGGCCATTGAAGCCAGATTTTGAACTTTTAAATAATGAAAAGAGGAAAGAAATTGCTAAGTTTAAAATGTTTCCATTATTTGTAATTGTATGTATTTTGTAGAGTATATATTATTCTATCAAGTTATAACCTAAGCTATCCTACGTAACTAAAATAATTTAATTATTTGCGTTTATTAGTATTCTCATTACATGACAATATATAGTATAAACATAGTCTTTGTATAAAAAAAGAAAAAAAAAAGTCGACCAAATGTACTTACTTTTCCATGTCTTTTTGAAAGGAGTGCGTGTAATATGCGGACAGCTGTATAAAAACATATTTTTAATTATACTTGTAATCAATTAACAATAAAGAAAAGAGGTCCGGGTCCAGGAGACTATCGGATGGATATGGTTTATCGTGTGAAGACATCATCTGGGCAAACACCCGGACCGTGTGAAAGGGGCCTAAAGAGGCGACAACATAACCAAATCGGAATTGGAAGCAGCACTCAATCATTTAAAAGATAGGAAAGCCTGTGGAATAGTGGTGATTCCTGCAGAACTACTCCAACATGTTGGAAAAGAGGTAAAGGAAGAACTGTATTGAGTGTTTAGGGAGTTTTTCAGAACAGAATTCATCCCTGAGGATTTTTAATGGAACATTGTTATTACAACAACAAATAAACTTGGAGCAGTTTACTGTTAATAGTACACCAAGTCTCATGGCACATGCATCAAAAGTTACTTATAAAGAATAATGGAAAAACAAATGTACCAGAAGGAAGAAACAGTGCTTGAAGAGGATCAATATGTAGTCAGAAAGAAGAGAAAAACAGGAGAATCCTGTCATTGAGGATGCTTATTAGAAAAGAAGATATGGATTATCAAGAATAAGTACATTGCATTTCTGGATATCTAAAAAGCATTTGATAATGTTGAACTGAATAAAATGTTTGAAATATTGATAAAACTTGGGATCAAGTAGAACCAGCGAAGACTAATATACGATTTATACCGAAAAATAAATAAATCAGATAGCAATAATTAGAGTTAATAAGCACCAAGAGGAAGCTAAGATAATAAATGATGTTATAGAATAATTAAAAATATCTCCAATTATCTTTAACGCTCATATATAAGAAGAGCTAACAAAGGTAAAAGAAGAAATCATGTCTGGAATTAGATTATTATTATTATTATTATTATTAGCACCACGTCTTACTACCCGTCTGGGTTATACGAGGACCTACATTATAATGTGGTATCCAAACCACGGTGGAGGCCTGGCATTCCACACATTCACAAGTTTGACAAGACGTGTATTAATCACGAGGTGAAGGAAGGGTTTGGCAATCTGGAATTAGAATAGGAGAACTTATCAACACTCTTAGTTTTGGTGATGACATTGATGTCTGTGCTGAAAGTGAAGAGAATCTCCAATAACTACTGGAAAGAAATGATGAAATATTAAAAATGAGATGTATTATGAAGATCAATAAAAAGAAAACAGTAATAATATGCAGTAAAAGAATCAGTCGAATGAGTATAAAGTTAGAAGAATTAAGGCTGCAGAAAATGATGGAGTTCCGCTATCTAGGAAGAAAAATAACCTAAGATAAAAGAAGCAAGAAAGATATTAACTTATAAGTAGGATAGCGCAGGCAAAGAAAGCTTTTGCATAGCAAGATGATTTAGTACTAACTTGACAAGCATAGATTTGAAAACGAGGAGGAAAAGATTCCTAAAGGCATCATGAATGGCGTCTGTATCAACTACTGTACAAAAGTCCTAAGAAAAGCAAATGAAGAAATAACATTTTAGAAAGGTATGCAGCAAAGATGACTTAACAAGGAAGGTCATAGAATGAGATTGAAACATGATAGTTTGACGAAGGAGGCCATAGAAGGAAATCTGGATGGGTGACATTCAAGAAGGAAACCAAGACTGGAGTATAGTAATCAGATAGCAAACGGTGTTGGCAGAAGAAGGTACAAAATTTAAAAAAAAACATTGTCACAGGAAAGGTCAAAAAGAAGAGCTGCAGCGAACTATCGAAAGATTGATAATCTAATTATGATTATGCTAATTAAAAGAAAAACTGATTGAGAAAAATTGTAAACACCAATAGGAGCGTGAACAAAGGTGTCAGTCTTGTCTTGTTTGATTAGCGGTGGCGGGAAGGTTAGGTTAGATTTATGAACGTGTGTGTTGAGGTTGTTTTAATAAGTGATTTCCCATTCCATCTCCACGCAAATGGGGTTAAAATTTATTTGATATTCCTTAGCCCATTAATCAAGAATATCCCTGTCGGCTAGTAAAGATTGGAGCACGGAATAAAAGTAAATGTGCCGCGCCTTAACACCCCCACACCACTTTTCCACTTCATTTTGTATTTTTCAAATAGAGCCGATTCACACAAAGTTAAAGCTTTTAAAATAACACGTAATATCTAATAAATTAATTTAAATACACTTTGTTAGTTTATCTTTTTAAAATGTAATAAGTGATGTGTGTGTCTGTCAACGACATGAATGCAAAATATATTGATGTTAATTTTTTTTTAAGCACAGCATCTTACTACACGTTCGGGTTATATGCCTATGTAATAATTACGCTAATGGCTTAGATATTAGGAAAGTTTAACTGAGAGGAAGTGCACCCACATTTGCGTGGAAGAAGAGTGTAAAACCATTTAGGGAAAACCACCCTCAGTGCACCCGACCAGAATCAGACCCTGATATTCCCGTCTTTGGCAGTCTAGTCTAACACGAGTATAGCGCTTTAGAACACGCAGCAATCGAAGCGGGTTTGATGTTAATTGATTTGTTTATTTTCAGGTGCAGGCATATTAAATATAATATATATATATATATATAATATATATATTATGAATTTGGTAAGAATAGGTAGTAACTTGGGATAGGATTAACATTAAACTATAATTTCTTAACAAGCACAAATATAACCACTTTTAAAATGTTTTAATTATTTATTTGAAAATGAGTTTTTTAGATTACTG
Organism: Timema cristinae; assembly: GCA_039000515.1. Classification (NCBI taxonomy): domain Eukaryota; kingdom Metazoa; phylum Arthropoda; class Insecta; order Phasmatodea; family Timematidae; genus Timema; species Timema cristinae. The sequence continues at coordinate 56,840,758 of JBCFYV010000001.1, forward strand.
TGTGTGGAAGGTTTACAGAATCAGCTATGTGCATTAAGTAACAATTAAATGTTTATTATTCCACAAAGAGGATATAATCATGAGATAATTCATACAAAAACAATTAAAACATTATAAATGCTCACGTTTTCAAAAATTAACGATACAAAATATCTTGTAAACACTTTAATAATGTAACATTTAGTTTAGTGTTTCGGAAGTATTAATTTTAAAGAATACTAAATAACATTTTTCTAAAAAATCGATCTAGAAGTTTAAATAATGAGCTTTCACTACAGATCGACAATTTTGATAACATTAAAACAGACCAGTAAATTAGCTGATGTGGACCAAGTAGTTTTCCTTCTGTAACAAGTGTTGTTTAAATAAACGACAGTTCTTATTGATGGGTGAGTTCCAAAATAGTATCGGTCTTGGTTCGATTCCTTCGGTTCTAGTACAGGTAGTACTTTTTTATGAATTCAACTTAATCCCAAAGTTAAGTTACAAGGCCATTTTATCTCCTTCAATACAAGCGAATGTGACATCACTAATTGCTAAACATAGTCTTAAATTTCAATATATTTATTTAATTGTATTTATGCATTTATGAACAACAACAAAAATTAGCTTAACATAAAAAATTAAGTATTAATGAAGAATCGGCGGGAGTGAGTAATCTCAAAATTGAACCGATCCATCCCTTTTGGCATACTAAAAAACCATTTAAAACAGTGTATTCTAAATTTTCTATTTGCTTTTAATAGTCTTGGACCACTTATATAAATTTGACCATGCTTATAAGTGTAGCTTTATTAGCCTTTAGAGGTTCAAACGGTATTTATTAAACCTTTTTCAAAAGTGTTTATAGTTTGTAATTAGTTGATAAAGGCTAGGAAAACACAATGTTCGGGTACAAATGATTCACACAGAGTTTGGTACAAATTGGCTGAAAGAGTTTATTTTACCTATGGTCTACTTTAGACACCCTTTTATTTTATTTCTAAGTAGTTATGAACTATTTTAACTGGTTATTTTTATAGGCTAGCAATCCGGCCCCCCCCCCCCCCCCAAAAAAAATGCGCTCCTCCTTTGACAACTGTAACGCTATGTTTAAGCTTTTTAACGACTAAAATATCAAAATAAGGGTGTTTTTATTTTATAGATTTGGACGCCCATGGACTCAAAATGTGAACCTAAGGAAGATCCAAAATATTACCTGAAATGTTCAAATGGATGGTATTTTCAAATTTTAGAAAAAATCATTGATCTGTTTAAAGATTATACCCGCCCATTCATGCCCTAACACAAATAAAATTACTTGGTTACTAGTCATATTTGTAATTTTTACTAGGCCTACATCGTAAATAGACAAAAAAAATCACTCATCAGGATTTGTGTCACCTAAAGCCAGTATCTAGTCCGGCATTAAAATCGATTTAAAAAATGATAATCTATACTATGGGGGTAAATTTGTAATAAATGCACAAATTGTGACACAAAATCTCAAGAGCCATGGAGAGAATATAATCGAGACCTTTCGCCTAAAAGCCTTATAGTAAAAGAAAGGCCACTGTGTTTGACACCCCTGGCTCGTCTTGCTGGCCAGCAACAGTTTTTGTGGCACCCGATTGTTTATAGAAGAGGCCGATAGGTCACTTCCAATTAAACATTTACCTTATTTAATGATAAGGCACCAACTCATCTGCTTCTCTGTTACATTCTACAAGAAAATAAACTACTCTCCCACCACATAGTCTAGCAACGATCATCATACCTATCAGTGCCCCCTCCCCCCACCTTTTCTCCCCCCCCCCAAACATTTTCTCTAATTTTTCCAACCCCCCATCCCATCTAAACCATGCTCAAAAAAACACAATATGCTAATGAACCAAAAGTCACGGTCTTCCTAAACATACTTTCGCCCCGGCCACTAGAACACAGCTTGACTAAATTGAGAGTGATTCGAAACCAACTCGCCATGCTCCCTGAGGTTCATCATTCCTGAGGGGAACACTGCGTTCAGTAAAACGAACGAACCAATATGTATAAAACATCAAGGTCATAGTCCACCTAAAGTCAAAACCATCTCTACTCCGCTCCCATGTATGGAAGATACATTTTAAACGAGCTGCTCGCGTCTATAAAAACCAGTACAACAATAATAATGTTCCTGCCATAAAAGGAGAAAAACAAAAGCATCAAGATTAAACACGACGTCCCACAAACCCTTAAAATTTCAGGATACTCATTCTACTAAACCAACTTCAAAATAAAAATTGTGTGTTTTACCATTGCAAAGTAAATGGTGGTTTATGCAACTGTTAGAGTATAATGAAGGTAAAAAAAAAGTAAAAACTAGAGGTTAGTAGATGAAAATAGTTCGAAATATCGTAAATTTTAGATGATGAAAGTAAAAAAAAAATTAAACTTAGCAAAGTGAAATAATATTATTAAAGTTTTTCATTTTTATTGATGTTATTAAAACTGCAACAAATATGGGTGCCGATGTCTATACAACACACTTAATTTTTATTTAATATCCAAAGTGCTCGGTGTTCGAGGGAATGAACACGATTTTATATTTGTTTAAATACATTTATAATTCCAACTATGCATTTAGAATTTTAAAATAACCATGAATATAATGTTATTTCTTTTTGTATATAGTAAAAACTCTCGGGAATTATGAATCAAGAGAGATGTTGAGAAATTATGTGACACTTAAACAAGATATTTTAGAGTTTGGTCAGTATTAAACAAGGTGCCTGGAACAAATTACGATAAAAAGGTCACCTAGGCTTTAATTTATACGTTGTCAAAGCTCAAATATTGTCCGTATTAAAAAAAAGGACTTTTATAGAAAAAACAATTATTTTTAATGTCTAGTCTCTTTCTTGATATAAATTTACAATCGTGTTAAAATGGGCCCAAAATTTTGTGAGGTGTAGCGGTTGGAGTACGTATTCAAAAATACAAAAGCGCTTATTAAATGTAATAGATAAAAGTGAATCTTGTATTTAAAAATACAATTAAATTAAACTCAATATCATATTATACGACAAGAAATCATCAATTTTAATAACTTTACTATTATTATTAAAATTCCTTTTATAATAATGATAACTGACAACCAACAGTCACAAGACTTTTAACAGGCCAACAGCCAAACATAATTAATAAGGCAAAAAGTGGAGAACATATAATAATAATTACATAAGAAAACAATTAAAACAAAAAAAAATAGTTTGAATTAGTAAGTGGAGACTAGAAAATGATACGGTTGAGAACAGCAGATAAAATATTTAAAAAATAAAACTATATACTCAAATATCAATAAAACAGAACAATATAATGTTTAAAATAGAACATAAAATTAAACAACATAATGATAGGGGATTTCCCTTATGATTTCTAGTTGAAATATTTCCTATAGTTTCTCTTTAGATTTTAAATTAGTAGTTTTCCTTGGTGATCAAGTTAAAGAGAAGACAAATTATAACTATGCTCAATAGAAGATTTCATTAATAGAGAATAACCGTTGTTCGCGTGTTTTACCACACGTCAGTCTCACAATAGAGGGCGGAGTTTGTATCAGAAACTTGTAGAACATATTTTAGGATTTCAAGAGATACGAGAGAGCACAAAGATGCCCTCATGTTCAAGGGCAGATCGAGAATAAATCGTGTTATTAAAAATATGTTGGTTTTGTTTTTTAAAGGGTGTTCCAAATAAAGTCTTTGTGAGAAGAAAGTTTCGAGACCAAGAGATTTTGAATACTATTATAATCATTGTAAAAGCAGTTAAAAAAGAATATATCATAGCAAGAAGAGCCAAATTTGCGTTGAACACTTTCCTATTTGAGTGTGGCAGTAAGGGTAGTGGAATTCCACACCCTCACTAGCATATTTGAACTTTGACCTGACCAAATCAAAATTCCTACGTAATCTATGGCACTAGGAACTCGAAAGTTTATTACCGCACTCAAAAAAGTACGCACCTATCCCTATCTGAGTTAATTCTATCCAGTACACCTAAATACACCCTATCTCTCTCAGGTCTATCCAAATATCTTCTACTTGCATCTGGGTCCCAGTGGTCTCTTCCCATTGGGTTTGCCAGTAAATACCTTGAACAAGGTTCTAGATACTCCCATTCGCGCTGCATAACCTGCCCACCGTAACCTGCGAGATTTTATTACCCTAACAATACCTGGTGGTGAGTACAGGGTATGCAACTCAACATTATGTTGCCTCCTCTACTCCTCACTATCTTCATCGATTTTTGGACCTAATATCTTCCAAAGCACCTTGTTTTCGAACACCCTAAATTAATTTACGTCATTTAAGGTAAGAGTCCATGTTACGCGCCCAATAGAGAACAATCGTTAAGCAAAATACAAACTTTAAATATTGTATAATTTAGAGATTGTAGTGGTAAACTTAACAAGGCCAGGTAATTTAAGAGAGGGAGAAACTATGTGATCTACATGATGTGGAAGTAGAGATTTTAGTCAAAGGTAACACTTAAATCATTAATAAAGATACAACGTTCTATAATATCGTTGCCAAGTTTATATATGAAAATATTAGGGGTGGTTTTCCTGGTGCAACTTTATATTTATATTTAGTGATTGACGTTCAATTTTCAAAAGATAGTGTAATATGTCGTTTATGACAATTTGTAAATCCAAACATCCAGCAAGTGAATTAATGATATTGAAAAGTGTAAGACCATCAGCAAACAATAAATAGTTTAAAGATTGTAAGTACATACCAATGTCATCAATGAATACATTAAAAGTTAGAGGACCTAGATTTAACCACAAGGGGTAAACAAGGCGTTGGAGGGGTTTGATTCTATTTTGATGGGAGAATATATATTTTGAAAAATAGCTTTTAAACCAATTCACACAGGATATTGATAGGCCAAAACTACTCTGCTATGACAGAATAATAATACTTGTGCTGACCTAATATATCAACAGCTCTACTTTGATTAAAATAAATGACATCATTCTGACATCTAGTAGAAACTTGAGGGGCAATATAATCGAAAAATTATATTACTACTACTACTATTACACTACTACTACTACATATACTACTACCACCCCCACCACCACCACCAATAATAAAAATAATAATAACAATTAGAGCAAAGGAATCCATAGACGGTTACATTTATATCCACACAATAAAAAAAATTTGCTATAAATGAATTAAATGTCGGACAAGGCGTCTTAAGCTGATAAATGCTGCAATCATTAAAGAAACCATGCTCGGTCTGACGACCTTAAGACCATCAACCTGACGTATCAAGGAGCGAAGTGATAGATCTCGTCCAAAAAGTCACGACGTGTCCGCCCTTGACCAAGAATAACTGCTCTTAAAACGAGCTGCTAGATCTGGTCGGCGATCCACAGGTCAGGGTTGTGATACCAGTTTCTTGCACGGTGACGAAATGACGTGTATGTTCATCGTACAGTTATTCTAACGAGAATTAGATTGCTTGTGGGAACTTGAACCCAAAATAAACAAAATTAAGATAGATTAAAATAAGTACACAATCTCGCCTATGTTCACAAAACGCTTTCATTTTGAAAAACTTGAAAATGCCTTAAAAATAAAAGCAGCTGTTTTATGGTTATGCTAACACGATATGGAATAAAATAAATTCCCTTCGAAATAAAAATGTAGCCTTTATTAATAATTAAAGACTTGATGTAATAGCACATCTGAATATTTGGTTATTTGAGCACAAGGATTAGAAATTAATCTACAAAAATATCAGCCTTGAATTTAAAAACCCGCCTTAAACGCACCAGTAGTCACTAAGTCTTAAGATCCCATCTCACCCAACGGATAACACCTTAAAGAGGCAATACAGCATCCAACCAGGCGTCATAGCATGATGGGGTTTTCTGAAATAAAGACTAGTGAAAGTGTTACAATATTTTTTTAAATAAAAAAAGGTATACTATTTTAAAATAAAAACATTTGATCAAAGTATTTGACTGTTATCATACGTAAAATTCAGAAGACCGGACTTGAATACATTTTGTGGTTTGAGCGTAGTCCTGTAAAGATTTCCCGGTTAATAGACCGTGAGGTAGGCTGTTAATAATCGAAATAGAATCAGTTTGAATGAGTCCTCGTAAAATTGCGTATTTGTCTGAAAATATCTTGTTTCTTATCGGGAGACTTTCCCACGGTCCACCAAAGTTAAAAACTCAATAGAAATGTAAAAAGCTGAGTAATGCCCTGTTAAGAGACGGTAGACACTTGGTCACCGTTGGCTTGGAGTTTGAGGCTCGAATCCCGGCTGGATTCACAAGAGGTGACGTTTCAGATACAATTATAGCTAAGGTTTTATATTCTCTTTCTTCGCTAAGGCATATGCATTTCATGTAAGCTAATAATTGAGAATATTGTTGATAGTCCATGTGTTGAAAATGCCTCCAACAAATACTAATAAGTATCCATTCTCAATTGCAGTGGAAACACGAAAGGGTTTGAGGGGAGACAAGAGGTTAGTTTTTTTTTTTTAAAAACTTCCGCAACCAATGTAACAGCTTCAGCTTATTTACAAAAACAATGATTAGTTAATTTTTTTTAAGTTACTTTTATTATAGTAATCGTTCAATAGGTTTAAACGTATATTATTTATCTTAAGTTGTATTCCATTTTTTAAATTTTTAAATAAAATTATTGTCCTACCTTACTGTTTCAATTTCAGCTTGAGTTGGTTTTCAAAATTAATCATAGATAAAATATACTGTAGTAAGATTTCATACTTAACAATTTAATTGTTTAGAAATATTTTCATTTATACCTATTATCTCACATCATATATTATTATTAATTATATAATAATAATAATAAATAATAATAATAATAATAAAAGTATTATAATGACTGTTTTTCGTGGCACAGCAGCAATTCTGAAGCAAGACTCCTTTAATCCAATATCTGTTTCTTAATAAACAAAGCAATATTTATTAAATAAAAATTTAAAAACACGCATCTGTTCTTTCCCATCATGATGGAAGTAATTTAAAGTAGTAAATGTATAGGCAATCCTGGTGATAAGGGTGCCACCTACCGGAGTACTATTGATGCGTCATAGTCATAGATGTCAATAAATCCCACGTTGTTTAAGAACTGGTTTCTTAGTTTTAAATATCGTTCACACAAAAATAAAGGTGAAAAGGTAACCAAATCTCTCCATATAATTAAAAATATTACAATTTAAGTTTTATAACTAAAAAGAAATTACAAAAATGTGACAAATCCTTTTCAATGACGATTCACGTGTAATTTTTTGAGTTCTGAGAGCAAAGTAAATAGAAAGTAACAGTGATATAGTCTTCCTAAAGCATAGAAAGTATGTTTTCAATATGGTAACAAAATAGAATTATAGGATGGTTGAATATTGTTTTATACTTTAAAGTGAGAATATTTCCCTTCAAGTGTTGTTGGAAATGTTATTGCAAGTTATATAAAATATGCTAAAATTATAGTAAGTTTGATAATGTTAAGTACATCAAATTAATACAACAGATCATTGCAATAACGATGCGAAAAATAGTTCAGAGATTATGAACATCAGTGACAAACATAACATTAACCATTGTGTAAAACTCGCGACACCATGGATAGTTGACAGGGGATCATATTAAGATATTATTAACAGTTTCTTTGGAAGGGACATCGATTTAGGTTGTGGGTTCCAATATAATGGTAAGTTGCGTCAGGGAAACTGAGGGCTACAATTACATTGATGGTCATGCTAGCTTTGATAATTCAGGATTAAATAGTTTGGTCAGCTATGGTCATAATACAATTATTAGTTGTGATTACTTTGAGTTTATGACTTATAATGACATTATTGATTATGATATCCATTAAGATGCGGGTTTTATTACCATGGTTGATTAAAGGTACAGTGATGGCTGCGGGTGGTAATTAAAACATTGCTTACGATTAACATGGACATGAGGGTTATATTGTATTATAGTGACAGAAAAACAAAATTGATTATGGTAACTGGTGTAATCCGATCGGTACTAGCCTGGTCAGTTAATGTGTGAACATATATTTCAGTGGCGTAGCTACTTTTTCACAACAAATACATCAATAATTGCAATGGCAATTATAAAAATGTATGTAAAAAGTATATCCTGAAGTAATAATGATCACTCAAATCCCATCAAGGTGTTTAAATAACGATGGTTTGAAACAAGGTGTAATAAAGTGCGCAAGGACGCTACCACTGGCGCCAGCTAGCGGAATGTGTCGCACAGATCGATCATGACGGTAGTAATAACCATGCCGACCGAGGTTGTAACAGTAAGGACGATTATGATGTTAATGATCGGCGGGAGGGCGAGATAACTCGAATATTGCTCCCAGTGGTCTCTAAGTTAAGTCTTGGTGCTAGTTACCGGTCCAGGCAATAAACCAGAAACCCCCCAACTATGTTCGCGTGTTGACTCAGGATTACAGAAACGTTGTTCTCACAACAAGTGGATCACGTTAAGGTCAAGCCTAGCCTTCCCACAGTTGGGGTCGTTTTCCTTCAGAACGCCGGCAGCGAACACTCAAGCAGGAGGAAGAAGAGGGTGTGAGGAGAAGAGCACAGGTCTAAATATCAACCAGCTTCCATAAGTTATGGATTTATTGACGCTCGTGACGGTATTAGTGTAATGATGAAGGTAGCAGATCTCGGAGATGTTGGCCGATTTATGGGACGTGGTTTCTGTCGGTATGGGGGCTTGGAATACATGTGCTATTTATTTTTATTGATTTCCCTTGAGAGAGGTTTCGAACACATTTTAATGTGTTGTTCAGGACCATAAGTCAATTACAAGAATACCAGATGAAAAGCCTATTGCTAAGCTACTGCATAGGGATCAACAAACATTGGGTTGATTCTTTCGAGCTTAGAAACTTAGCTTAAATTAAGTTAAGACTGTTTTTTTTTGTTGTTTTTTTTTTCAAAATTATATACAATATTTTTCTTATAATATTAAATTAATTGATTTATTTTAGAGCTAAATGCCATCCATTCTAGTTACAATCCATCTGGACAGTCAGTCCCCAAGTTGTTGTAATTAAAAAAAAAAAGGGTGGGGATGTCGAGAGAGAAAGAGCGAATCATAGTGAGAACACAGATGAGTAAAATAACAACTACCAGTCACCAGTTAAGATCCAAACAGAATTTCTTCTTCTCAGTTAAGTACATCAGTCAGGATTGTTGATGCCGAACCAAACCTTCCGCCATAACACTATGTTATTTGATTTTAAACGTATATTTGAGCCAACTACGATCATGAAAACTAGGCTAACGACGTTTACGGAACCATTTAACAATATTCTAATCGGTACCTATAAAGGTAAGCGTCCACTAGCCCACGTTAGACGGACAAAACGTATCCTATTTAGTGTAGTGCATCCACCTCATTCGGAACATCCGGATTTCCGAAGGAGGCGGTTCCCAACATTTATTTTTCAGTTCTATCGTGTCTCCTTTTGTGTGTCAGGGTTGCCACTATTTTCTTATTACCAAATTCCCTGTGTTTTCCAGGTTTTCCAGAGAAAATTTTCATTTTTCCAGACACCCAATAGATATTATAAATATAATTATAGAGGCATTTAATTTAGTTTTAAAGAACATTTTAGAAATGAAGAGTGGTAATTTGTCATTGGAAGCATGTTTTATTGTGCAAGAGAAACACATGTTTAAGAATTATTTGGAAAATGATGAGAAATGAATGACACATTTTCTAGAAGGAAAAATTGGTTATATTTTCTGTCACCCTAAATGGAATGAAAAAAAATGGGAAATACCAAAATACAATTTTGAGTTTAAATGTGGGGGTGGAACGAGACGTTTGTCTTATTAGCGGGGGTGAGTGGAGGAAGCCGAAAATGCGCGGCATTTGCCGAACGAAAACGAGTCGTCTCAGTTGCACTCAGGACTTATCTCAAGCTGATGAGGTGCTGGTAAACATAGTCATCATAAATGAGACGTGTTCCAATCAGACTGCTCAATTCTCCAGTTACAAATTTTAGTCTATATTGTTCCGCTTGCAAGCACTTTATTGCCCAAATTCACTAACAAATTCCAGTAAATTCTAGCTTTTTGGTGAAATTCCCTGTGTTTTCCCGGTTTTTTCCAGGCACAAACAAATTCCCTGTCTTTTCCCGGTTTTCCCTGTTTTCCAGGTGCGTGACATCCCTGTGTGTCCTAATATCTATAATGACATCAGCGACACGGGTGGTCGTTAGAATATAGGCTACTAGAGACAAATACCATAGCTGCACCCCTCAAAGCTATCAATAATCTAACAGCTGGTGCTGTATTTATTAATCTAATTAGACTCGAGAGTATTATTTTTCTGATCAAAAATTGGGTTTTTAATTTATTTAAGTATTTTCGCTTTGTTTTTAAGGTAATCACAGTTATTTTGACAAAAATAACAAGTTTTAGATTTGATTCATGAGCATATTTAAATAAACTTAGAAAACGTTCCCCAGATATTTACTTTGTAACAAGTGATATGAGGGGGAAATTATAGCTCACTCACACGCGGTAGTTCACGAACTGATGGAAAACCAGACTGAAAGATATAGTTCAGTTGCTAACGACTAGACTACAGGCTGTATTATTCTATCAGTCGCAAACGACTGAACTACAAGACGTAGTTTGCAAACTTTTGAAATAGATAAATGAACTGCTAATTTCAGTGAACTTAATCACTTTGAACTGTTCCTTATACTGAACTGTATTGGTCATCTCTAAGCTAAATAGAGATAATACAGCTGGGAGTTCCGCAGGCAAATGTTGAGAACGGTAGGGGGAGAGTACATTTCTCAGCATTCCAAATGACGTCAACCAAAAGCACCACGCGGATCAGATTTTAATATGTTTCCAAGAACTCTTATCGGCATTGCAGATGTCATATGTGTAAGATACGGACAGGTGGAAGTAATCTCGTTCAAAATAATGTAAGAGGTTCAAAACTCCGATACTTGCTAGTGAAGCAACAGTATCGCTATAGATTGTATTAACAAGAAGGTCAGGGTACAAATCCCGACTTGGTACACTAAGGGGGATTTTCCATCTATGGTTTTAAAACCTCTCCCCAAACAAATGAGGGTATATTAACTCTACATTATACATTCCTCATCCCTTGACTGTAATTATAAATATAAGGATTTCCCTGTGAGTATTAAGACGCAGAGCAATAAAACTAATCTCTCGATATTATTATGTTTACATTATCTTCTCTTGTCATTTCAACAAAGTCGGGTTCTTAAAGATTCACAAATATTTGCGTGTTGAAATAGATTGCAAAGTTTAATTTGGTTTGCTTACACAAACATAATTTTATTTAGTTGTAAATTATTATGTAAACGTAGCAATGTATAAAAGCATCGTGTTTGTTTGAACATAAATTATGGAAATGTGTGGTTTTTTTTTTTTTTTTATATATATTATGTATATGTATTTATATGAGTGGAGGTAGATGCTGTTCTTGAAATGGCCACGCGTTCATATTAACATTTCGAAGGAAGGGAAAACAATCTGTTTTTACGAGCAAGGTGATACTTCAGGCTCTAGGCGATATATTTTTTTTCATTTATCCGTGAGCTCAAGTATGTTGGTTATGCCAAGTTCCTTTGCGTGTCAGGAGAAGTAGCTCTACTTTTATTGCACTGTGTGTTATTTTGAGAAAGAGATAGAAAAAAAAGAGAGAGCTACATATTTTATTTTCCTCTGTTTGAATAGTAGTAGTCTTGTTGTTTAACCTTTTTTTTAAAAAAAACACCAGGTAATTAAATATTTAATTACTCCACCGTAGATGATGTTGCGTGCAATGAATAGAGTGTTTTGTTAGGATGTTAAATTTTTAGGTACATTTTTAACAAGATTAATAAGAGAAACGAAAATGAATTCCGATAAATAAGGTACACACGGACTCGAGGGGATGCAAAACTATAGGATACTATTTTATAGCAAGCAGTTCATTAAAGTTTTAGTATACCGCATAGGTGGACGAGCGGACTAAGTGTCACGCTCATCTAGCTTTATTCACCAGTGACGGGATGTCAGCTTCCCAAATCGCACCCAAGTATGAGTTTTTTTTACTAGAATGGTTTTCCACCCTCCCTTTACGCAAATGCGAGAACATTTAACAAAAAAATATAAATTGATAATTTTAGCCCTTCCCTGTTGTATAGTTAAAAGCGTATAAACCAGAAGTGTAGTAAGAAGGAGAGAAAGAAAATTCCAATCTCCATGGATCAATAAAGGAGTATCTGTTGAGGAAACATGAATACTTTTCAGTAGCTTGGGGTGTGATTAAAGGGGATGTGGGGGAAAGCCTGTGTTTTTCAAGTTTTTATGAAAAAAAAAATTTTTTTTGGGATCAAAATAAATAAAATATTGTTTCATTAAAAACAAAGAGTTTAATTTTCTTCACTTGGTGACCTCAAAATTTCTTGAATATCTGTCAAGGGTGTCCTAGAATCTAATGACCACTTTTACTCTTCATTTAAAAAGTTTCTTATCTAATCACGCTATGCTCATAACAAATATTCAAGAACTGTGTATATCACCCCGTGAAGAAGATTTAGCTCTATGTTGTTGTTTTCCCTAAAAACTGTAAAAACACTGGCCTATTCCCTCCCTCCTTAGCGACTAAGGGTTCGGCCAGACTGCCAAGCGTGCGAGCGAGCGCGCAAGCGACTGGGTGGCCAAACTGGCGAGCGCGCGAGCGAGCGAGCGCGTAATTAGCGGACCCTAGTTAGATTATTATTAGCACCGCGTCTTACTACCCGTTCGGGTTATACGCACTTACGCTAATGTGTAATGGTAGGGTTATTGTGAGATGAAATGAAGGACCTACAGTTTAACGTGGAATCCGAACCACGGTGGTGGCCTGGCATTCCCTACATTCACAAGATGTCTTGTCAGAGGTGAAGGAAGGGTTTGGAAATAAGATAAATCTGTGCCGGGACCGAGGATTGAACCCCGGCTGCCAGCACAGAAGTCTGACACCTTACCCCTAGACCACTAGGTCACCGCCCCCCCCCCCCTCCCCCTAGTTAGAGAAGATGTCTCTGTCAAACACACTTAGTACATCTCTGCTCCTCGAAAATTCTTACAGAAAATATTGTGTATTTATAAAAAAGAAAAAAGTAGAAGTGCATCCAATTAATAAATTGAGAAATGTGTATGGTACTGTACTGAAGTGTTTTAAAATCAGATTTGCCGCACCAGTGGCAGAATGGTGCGTTGCACTCGATAACTTTTGACTAGGAGGCAAAGGTTCGAATCTTGGCTCAGTGAACTGAAGGTGATTTTTAAAACTTATTTATTGTTGTGGTTTTTTCATACTCTCTCCAAACTAATGGTGATTCTTATTTGTAAAGGCCTACTTTGATTATAATATTGAAGTATTTTAACATATCGGGTTTACATATATACATTATACTATTTATGGTCTTACCAATTAAATGAGGCCATTATTATTATTATTATTATTATTATTATTATTATTATTATTATTATTATTATTATTATTAGCACCGCATCTTACTTCCCGTTCGGGTTATATGCACTTACGCTAATGTGTAATGGTAGGGTGATTGTGAGATGAAATGAAGGACCTACAGTATAACGTGGAATCCGAACCACGGTGGAGGCCTGGCTTTCCCCACATTCACAAGATGTGATTAATACACGTCTTGTCAGAGGTGAAGGAAGGGTTTGTAAATCAGATAAATCTGTGCCGGGACCGAGGATTGAACCCCGGCCGCCAGCACAGAAGTCTGACACCTTACCCCTAGACCGCCAGGTCACCGGGCCATTAATAGCAAGTGTGTTAAACCTATCACTGATAGAAAAAAGTCAAATATCATGTCAAAATGAGAAGTTTCCCCAGCACTCAATGAACCAACATACAATAATATTGCCTAGCGCCTGTAAACTAGACTGTACCGGGTCGAGCGCGCGCGCTTGAAAAATAGAACCAGTTCTATCTTTCAAGCGCGCGCGCTCAGTCGCTCGCTCGCTCGCTCCAGTGTGGCCACCCCCATTACAACCAATGTGTTCTATTTTATATTTTAGTCGCTCGCGCGCTCGCTCGCTCGCGCGCTCAGTCTGGCCGTACCCTAAGACCTAGCTCTCATGGAGAGTATTTGTTCATTGGTGCAATTAAAAGGGTACACCCGTATGTAGCCTGATACCCCGTGTGTTGCAGGGGTGGCAGTAAGAATACTAGTGGTAGGGATAAGGGTTTTTAACTACCTCTTCCTGGACAAAACTTACTAAGTACTAGTTCACGAGATACACGCTATAGTAAGACTCTGGTAAGCAGGAGCTTTTTTAAAAACACAAACATATTTTTAAAGATCAACGTTAGTAGTATTTTAACTCATTAGTATTCATATCTCATTGATATTAATTTTAATAATCAAAGGTTACAGTTGCAGTTCATGTTACTGTAGCAAAAATATATGAAAATTGTTTTAGTAACATTTATAATGTCAAAAATGTCTTCCTATTTAGAGTAAATTGTAAATTTAATGTTTAAAAATATAAGACATCCATTTCCTAGACCATAATTTCATATAGTTAAAGAGGATACCCTAATTTCATAAATCAAAACTGTGTAGGCCATTATGGGAATATGACCCAAGACCCCTAGCTCTGAAATGTTCCCGTTAAACTAGCAATTATGTTCTCTAAGCATCAAGGTAACTTAACAGCAAAAAAACAGAAGTGTGTGTGTGTGTTTGTTTAGGACGAGGGGTAGGGGGAGGATGGGGTACTAATTATTTTAATTAATTATTATAGGATAACACATTTAAAAAATGAAAGTGCAAATATCACATAAATTACACATATAGTAGAAAACTTTAACATTGGAAAATGTGTATATTGGTAGCTTCTAGGAAATATTACATAAATTAAATAAGATAAATAATAGTTTTAGTAACATATATGGTGACATTAATCAAAATAGTATTTCGTCTTGTTCCCGAGTTCAACAATAATATCCAATAATTTAATCATTTATTGGTTTTTTCATGCCATAGTTATGAAATGAGAAACAAATAAATGATTTGATATTAAAATTTACCATCAATTAAATTTTAAGAGAATCTACACGGATCTAAAATGAAATTTATGTATATTTTGCCAGGAAGGATAATGCTTTTTATTCTAAGTTACAAAAATAAAAGAGCTTAACGCACAAGTGACGATACTAGCGCATTAATCCGCATATTATATTACACTATATTTAATATGAATTACAACACATAAAAACTAATTTCGTGCACTACAGTATGTCTGTATCTAAACCAAATTAAAGTTTAACACGGTTATTCCGATTTTGAATTCAATAACATAATTGTTCATAACATTTTTGTGTGGCTGCCAGTTTCAAAAAAGAATACATTTTGATACGTCAAAAAGAGTTCGGTTAACTCTATGTGGGTGTTTACTAGATCGAATGTGTATGTTTACATAGCCAGTTAGTAAGTGATCTTACAGTAATGTCATTGCAATCAAAACTAGTATATACCCGCTTCGTTTGTCGCATGGTCTAAGGCGCTACTCTCGCAGTAAATTAGACCACCAATGACGGTGCGATCGAGGTTCGAATCTGGTTAGGGTGTATTGAGGGTAGTTTTCCAAAATGACTTTCCACTATCATTACACGCAAATGCATATACACTTTCTATAAATATGAACTTCCATATCCCTAAAACCATTAGCATAATTAGTACAGCGTATAACCCGAACGGATAATGACGCGGTGCTAAAAATAAATGGCAAAGATTTTCTCTCTCAAATCTAAAAATAGAAAAATGTACAAAAAACACTCATAAAATTTGTGAAACCAAACCATATACAGTAAAGGAGAAACACTCCACCAGTGAGTATAAATGTAATAACAATGTTACAGAAACATTGAGAAAAGAGGTGCATCTTTATCAAGCAAAGAGAATAAAAATCAATTTCATATTTCGAAGTATTCCATAAAAAAGTACATGTTTGCTTTTTGCTAAGAAAATGTTGGTTTTATAAAAATATATTCCAGATTAATAATATTTTTAGTTTTAACAGTTCTACAGCTTTACAAAGATTAGTCATATCATTTCTCAAATAGTTGCGGATATGTGTTCAAAATTAGATATGTATGCTTATTAATAATTATTATCAGCACCGCGTGTTACTACCCGTTCGGGTTATACGCACTTACGCTAATGTGTAATGTTAGAGTGACTGTGAGATAAAATGGAGGACCTACAGTTTAAACGTAGAAAATCCGAACACACACGGTGGAGGCCTGGCATTCCCCACATTCACAAGATGTCTTGTCAGAGGTGAAGGAAGGGTTTCGCAATCAGATAAATCTTTACCGGGACCGAGGATTGAACCCCGGACCCCCAACAAAGAAGTTTGACACCCTACACCTATACCACCTGGTCACCCTAATCTTATTTAAAGTTTCCTTAAGGTCATTTCCACGGGATAACGCGAGTTGCCATTTTGTTTGTGATGTTAATGCCTAGATATAGAATTTAATAAAAACTGTTTGAGGCAATTTTGAGAAAATCTATTTTATCTCTAGCCTTGATTTTAGGGTTGGATATCTAATTCCAAAAATCCCTAAAGGGGATCTTATGTAAACACTAAATACACAGTTTTAACCCAATCGACAAAATAATTTCGGCTTTAGCCTGAAGTACAGAAACACTTAATTTTTGTTTTTGTTTCAGTCATGAAACGTGAACATTTATCAAAATCTTGAGTTCGATTTTTTGACGATCACAATACCTTTCTCTTCAAGGAGTCGAGAAAAAAATAAAAAACTAGAATATTGGGGTAATTCATCCAACACACAAAATAATCTCTTTATAAACTATATTTTATTGAAACGTGAGAGTTAGGAGAAAAGTTAAGTCAAGTTAAATATAGCTGGTACAACTTATAACTTAACATTGTTATCAGTTTTATTCAGATACGCTCAACAAAATCACATAAAATATATCAAAACAAATATTTGCATATATGACAAATATAAATTTTTCGTGAGCATAGTTAGCAATAATTATTTGAAAAGATGTTGACAAAATATTCCACAAAATTCTGCGAGTTTATTTTACTGTCACGCAAAGCCCACAATTCTACTGGCATGCCCTCCCCCCCAATAAAACCTACAAAACGACGGTAATCAGCAACAAACTCAGGAAAGATGAAACTGTCAAACAATAACAATTTAAAGACGAGATTAGTATGGCCCTGAGACGATTACAGCTGTGTGTGGGAGGGGGGAAAGCAAGACGTCATCAAAGATAAAAATAACTACAACGACGCAAACAACAATCATGCAGGCCGGACAATAACTCATATTCCTGCCAGTAAGCTGATTCAAGAGCCTGAGGTGCACTGAGGAGGGGGGGGGGATTCTACCATGTGGTTTCTTATCCTCTCTCTAAGAAATATATTTGTGTTTAGTCCCCAAGGGTCTAGGGAATAAGATTAACTTAGAATAAATGCAGCCGCATAAGTGTTGAGAGACTTGGAAGTGAGAGTAATATTTAGAAAACGATTTGTGGTTTTAATTCCATTCTATAGAAAATGGCGACGTATAGTAATATAAAAGACAACTAATGAGCTTAAAATACTCCCTAATAACCATCGTCTACGTATCGGTCTACGAAGGATTACGAACCAAATATGGTCAGCATATTAATTTGAGGGTAGAGAATGTTTATGCTTTCTTTTGAGAAATTGTATTCTTTCCAAAAATAACCTTGTAGTGTTATTAATTACATAAGACAAATAAAAGTCTCTTTAAGAATACACATATGATAATTTCGCATGAAAGTAGTCTCTAAATGTATTAAACCATTCAAAATGTTATTTTAATCAAATGTACTTGGATGGTTAACGAAGTTATCGAGTATGTGTAAGCGGGTAAATTAAATCAGTTTGTGAGAGTTTAATTTATGTTAATTCACTAGTAAATTTTGAGTTTGTTACGGAAAAAAGAAAGATTTTCAAGGCGTCGTTGCTTTGGACTTTTGCGTCTTGAGAGATATCCTGTGAAATAGGTAGGTTGAGCAAATATTTTCTAAACTATGAACTAAAAGTTTTAATAAATAGACAGCTGACTTATTTTGATTTCTAATACTATTTATAACAGTGTTTACTATATACAATATTTTTTATATAGAGAGCAAAAGCGTTCTTGACCCTAATTTAGAAATGTGCCATTTTATAAACATCGTTAGTAAAAACCATATATTTTGCTGTCATGAAGTAAAGAGAAGAATATGATTAATTTTTCTAGACACTGGGACTAGATAATTATTGAGAGGGCCCTTTTTGAAATGGTTTATTATTTTTCAAACAAAGCGTTTCAAATTTTCGCTGTAAGTACAGCCGGTTGGCAATCTTGGCCAGAAATTGACGTCAGCTTCGGACAGGCACGCGTAGGCCCTACATTCTGATTGTGGATGGGATGTCTCACCACCAAAGACTCCGTTGACGCAGTGTTAGTCCGAACACCAGAGTTTTATGCAAGGTCGCCTTTATTATCAGCTTCGTCCCAAGAGGAAGCGAGGGGGTTCGAGAAAAAAAAAACAACAGCGTATGTGCTGCGATACATTTCTCAACCGGAATTAGTCCTAGAGCCAGGCACAAAGAGATGACAGCTCTTCATTCTTGAGTCCAGTGGCGCAAAGTAAGATAACAACACCACGTGACTTGAACGTGAAGTAGAGAATAATTTCACTATTAACTTGCAACAGAACAATAGTATGGGAATAACAAATTTATAAACTTACAAAATGAGTCCTGTGTGTCAGTATTTATAGTAAACGCACTATTTAAACTGTAACATCAATTTAGTGCATTTATTTTTAAATTTGTGGTGAACAGCTTAAGAAAGGCAGATTGACACCAGTCACTTAAAAATAACTCACTAGAGTGTAAATAGTTAACGAAACAAACCGAAATGTTGTGAATTTGTGTTGTGTAGTTACAAATGCGTGTGAAGAGTTTATGAGCTGAGATACTAGCCGCAGGTTCATCATTTGAAAACAAAAAAAGAATTATTTTCCAACAATTTATTAAGGTAAGTCTTAAAAAATTAGTGCTTCAAGAGGCAAGTTTTCACATAAATTTAAATTCTAATATTAATGTTCAGAAACGGAAGTAGAGTCTAGACATTTGTATGCTTGCTATCTATGAGTCCAATAAAATATAAGTAAACACAATAATTTATACTGGGTCAAGAACGTTTACAGTTTCTTTTTTTTTTTAAAGGATAAAAATACACAAACTTACTAAAGATTTGTATAATTAGGATTAAACATAAATAAAATTCAGAGTGTATATCTTAAGACAGTTCATATCTTGGATTTGCTCAACTTACCTATTTCACAGTATATCTCTAAAGACCCAAAAGTCCACAGCAACCACGCCTTGAACAGCTTGCTTTTTTTTCGTAACAAACTCAAATCTTGAAAATGGGATATTATTTCTTGATTCCCTTTACCCAACATAGATTATAGATCTATTAGTAATGAACATTAATCAAATTCTCACACATAGCTTTATTTACGTAAGGAGACGTTCAAGTAAGCAAACTTTTGGCCATTTTTGCAAAAATAGGTAAATGCCTAACCCCACCCCATCTTGCTTACGTAAGGTCTTTGTCAACTTTTTTTAAAATTTGGTCAAAGGAATAACCATTATTTTTTTTCATACAATTTTGCCTATAGCCTGAATAGGTAATAAGACGCGAAGGAAAAAAAAAAAAATAAATTGCTGGTAATTAATAACAAAAAGGTGTAAGTTAATATTGCGAAATAATTGACAATTAACACTGGTATGCAATGAATTTAAATTTAATGAACAGGTAAAATTAAAACAAGTTATAATATAAAAGTTAGTGAGTACAAGAATATTATATTTATTAAAAAAACACCTTAAACTCAATTTAATCCGATGACCAAGGTCCTTGAATCCATGTCTCAACACTTTCAATTATTTTTTCTTTTGGAGAGGGGAAGGGGGTGGGAACTAGGTCACTCAAGCTATGGTTTACTTCTATAGGCTTCTTAGCTTCTTCCTTGCTTAGCCACTCAAGGATCTTCATTGATGCCCGAAGCTGCCCAAGTCCAAGCGCCCTCCCTCAATTTTGTCCTTCTTTCTCTGTCTTACGTAAGCACTTTTTTGCCCTCCCACCCCCGTCCCCCTGGTCAACAAAAATAAGCAAAACTAAAAACTCCCTTACCCTCTAAGGTGCTTACGTAATACTTGAACGCACCCTAACCTGCTAACACAAGATCAATAGCTACGTTAAGAAACAAAAGCTACAGAATTGCCAACTTAAAAAACCCTAATACATTAAAACGTATATTATCACTATATTAAATCATGATAATTAAATAAAAATAATTATGTATAATTTAAAAATAATCAACCAAGTTCACCTATGCTTTCAAGTCTCTGAAAATTCAGTTAAGACATCATTTTTAATGGTTTGATACATCTAGAGACTATTTCCATGCAAAGTTGTAATGTATGTATTCTTAAATATAAATTTTTATTATTTAATTAATTATTAAGGTGACCTGGTGGTCTAGGGGTAGGGCGTCGGACCTCTGTGCTGGCGGCCGGGGTTCAATCCTTGGTCCCGGCACAGATTTATCTGATTACCAAACCCTTCCTTCACCTCTGACAAGTTATCTTGTTAATGTGGGGAATGCCAGGCCTCCACCGTGGTTCGGATTCCACGTTAAACTGTAGGTCCTTTATTTCATCTCACAATCACCCTACCATTACACATTAGCGTAAGAGCGTATAACCCGAACGGGTAGTAAGACGCGGTGCTAATAATAATAATAATAATAATAATAATAATAATAATAATAATAATAATAATAAATTATTTAATTACCAATCAAAATATTGTAATGGCTAACAATTGTTTGTGTATGTAAACATTTTTAATAGTTTTTCAAAAGAAACTGTCAACATTCTCTAAACTCTAAACTTTGTTAGGAAGGAAAATAAATTAAATAATAAATAATGCTACGAGTGGTAGCTTAAGTCTACTTTGTATATTCATAAATTTGTTTAATTTATAGCACAGCAATTTGTGTGTTTACATTAATATCACTGTTTAATACAACAAATAGCTTATTTACACTAAGACACATTAACGAAATCCATAATTTATTTATATAATATACACGGCGGCCACTCGTTTGGTTATGGCTCGATTGCGGGCAGATGTCATGGCTTTCTTTCTTTTTTTTACAAACATGTAAAATACACTAAAGTATTTATTTGTAGAATTCAGTTTTGGTGGCTAGATAAACACAAACATTTATGTATTTAAAAATTATGTTAATGAAATTGTTAGTTTGATTTTAGAACTCTACCAATAGATTCGTTGTTGTTTTTACATGGATTACTAGAATTCATATTTTAAGTGTGAAGTCAAAATAAGTTTGCGATAGTTAATGATACTAGCTCACTGCATTATGAAACTTGGCTTGAAACTTGTAGAAGATTCTTATATTTAATCTTAAATCATTGAAAAAATAAGTGTTTATATGATCATTCGTGTTTTATTCTATTTATATCTTATAAACAAATATAATAATTTTAATTAAATTGGGTGAGCATATATTTGCTCTAATATTGTACAATAACTTATAGGCATGTTAAGGTTTTACGGTTAGGTATATTATCGCTCTTTATAATAAAGAAGACCTACTCTTAATCAGCTTATATAATATTATAATTATTAGCACCGCGTCTTACTACCCGTTCGGGTTATACGCACTTACACTAATGTGTAATGGTAGGGTGATTGTGAGATGAAATGAAGGACCTACAGTTTAACGTGGAATCCGAACCACGGTGGAGGCCTGGCATTCCCCACATTCACAAGATGTCTTATCAGAGGTGAAGGAAGGGTTTGGAAATCAGATAAATCTGTGCCGGGACCGAGGATTGAACCCTGGCCGCCAGCACAGAAGTCTGACACCTTACCTCTAGACCACCAGGTCACCCAGCTTATATAATAAAATTTAACATTTTCCCTTGAGAAAGTTCCTAATACTTCAAAACTTACGAATTCTCTCCCACAAAGGAGTTTAACTTGCCAAATTATTAACTTACATTACTTGTATATTTATTAAAATGCTATCAATAGTTAGATAATTTAATGTCATTGGTTGTTGTTGCTATCAACGACTTCGGTTAATGTTCCAATCTCGACGGCTGCGTTATCTAAGAACTAACACTAACAGCTGCAAGCAATTGTTTCTAACTTTCGGGGACAGAGGGACAACATCTGGTTTGGACTCATCAGACTGTTGGCGGGACAAAACAAGATAATCAATTTGGAGATGGTGTCGGGCCCATCCTCCATCGCTTTGTGTCCACGTATTAAACATCCCAATTTGATAGAGGATAAAAGTGAGACTTGTAAACTCCACCAATTGAGAAGTTTTTTTTTTATTGAATCAAATGGTTTAGATAGCACTAAATGAAAGAATTATGACATTACAAGCGTCGTATTTAAATTGTTGACACCAATTAAAACCAAGGCGATAACAACATATGACTCGAAAACAAAAGCTATTGGTATTTTTCACGATCGTCCTACTATGGCTCAGTGCCAGAAGGCCAACCAATGAACATAAAGACCGGGGTTTAACCCCGAGCTTTGATTATACAGGATGTATACAAATTCGAGAAATAAATATTTAGAATGATTCCTTGTAACTGAAAAGTTCAAAAATGTAACGCCACGAACGTCTAATTTTGAGTCGTGGTCTATTCTGTAATTTTCACTCCATTTGAGGTTTCAAGTCATTATCTTCATTAATAGGAACGGACTGGTGATTAAATAGTTGCTGACCGCACATATCCGAGGCCTCCGATATACTAACATGCTTAGCATACTGTTTCCGTGGTTTACAGTTAAGGGATATTGGCCTAGTGAACCTACACTAGGAACATTAATATTTACATTATATAAGTTATAATCTTACGGAATAATTAGAACATAAACACCAATATATATTACACCCATTCGTGAATTTCCTTTTCATGAATCAGACCAATTTATGCCCATCCCATCAAATGGCCTCTCCTGAAAATTTCATTAACTTCTCAAAAAATGGTCCAGTTCATGAATTGTCCAGCGCTGGTGCTGACCAGTTTATGAACTGGGCAGCTCCACTCGTTAACAACTTCGTGAACTGGTAAGTTTTAGTAAGGTTACATGAAATGAACAAGGGAAAAACAGTTTTGGTCTTTTAAGACAATTTTACTTTTAATAGTTTTATAATGGAAGGATAGTTTAAGTTAGGTTGGGTTAGCTTAATATAATATCTTATAAATAATTTCACTTAAGCTTGTAGTAGAAAGTACAATAAGTTCCAGTTCATGAAATGGGCAAGTATATATGCAATTTTTGTTCAGTTCGTGAAATGGACAAGCGAAGAAGCCAGTTCACGGAATGAGCGGAAATTTGCCCAATTCATGAAATGGTCACCTCACTGTTTGGGTGTGACATATTATATTAACATTATTAAATAGGCGAAGTCAATAGTCTTTTTTTTTACATTTTTGCCTTGATTCAACATTTCAAGATCATTTTTGTGTAGGTATGTTTTTATTACTTAGGAAGATGTGTAGATATGAAACTTTCTTTTTTGTGAAGAACTGGCAATTGCATTTTTTTTTAGTTTGTAATAATTGTTTAGAAATAATTTTAAATAAATCATATAATTTTTCTATAGTAGAATCAAATTAGTATCTTGGTTTTTTTAAGGTACTTCAATTTGAAATTAGATATTTAACCGTAGAATTAAAGGACAAAAATAGAAGAAAAAAAAATTCCTTGAAATTCACTTTATTGCAAAGGAAAAATATCAATTTCAAATCAAAGGAGAAATTAAAGCAAATATTCCAAAATTGAAATTCAAAGATAAATCTTAAGGCTGTAGTAGCAATAAGAGCATGAAGGTAGCAGGCTCTACTAATTACAAATCTAACCTATTACTTTTTCTAGCACAGCATCTTGCTACTCATTTGGGTTATACACACATGGGCAAATTACGTTAATGTGTTAGGGATGAGAAAATTTGGATTTTGAGGAAGTATACCCAGATTTGCATTGAGAGAGTGTAAAACCATCTGGGGAAAGCCACCCTCAGTACACCAACCCAAATGGGGTTAAAACGCCGATCTCACCATCAATGACAGTCCAGTATATTGCAAGAGTGAAGCCTTTTACCACGCAGCCACATAACTGGGTCTAGAATGTTAGAATATATCTACTTTCACGTATTCATACGTGAAGTCATGTGATCTGCAGCTGTCACTTTTTTTATATATACTAGTATTAATACTTATAAGTTATAATATAACGATTGTTAAGTATATTATTTTTAAATTCCAGCCGTAAATAAATATAGGTATTTTTGTAAGGCCCTTCATATGAACATTAGACTACACTAGATTCATTTTAATTCCCTTTATGCTTTGTGCAGGCAATATTATTACAGAGCAAGAATTTCAAAGTTCGTTTAGAGTCAAAGGGCACATATTTCACAATCATTTTGATCTATGTTCGCTAACCATGTTCTACTCTCAACTTATCCAAGGCGAACTTGTGGCTTGCGCGAGCAAGAATTCAAGAAGCCATTCTCCTAATTGAGTGCAATGGCTCCCAGAGAGTCGGATTACTATTTGTTCTATAAGACGGAGGCAGCTGCTGCGCTATAGTACTCACCACAACAGCAGTTCCAGCTCCTTGAGCTTTGGCAATGTTTGTCAAAACTCTCCTTTTGTGGCTGAGACGAGACGTTACAGACACGAGTTAGAGGAATGGTGAGCGCATGCGCAAGCACTAACAATGGAGGGAACGAGGTCCAGGCGTGTGTATGTTCGTGTCATGCAAAGCGATTTAAAAAAAAAATTAAGGGTGCGTGCGGTAGGTGCATATAGCCAGGATAGGATCAAGGCATGGGCTTTAGGGGCAACAGCCCAGAGGATCCGCCAAATGGAGGGCCTACAAGGGTTGGAGGAAAAGTTATCTCAGTTGTGAATGCTGAATCAAAGTATTAGTACTTACGGAACTGTAAACATAGATTTAATTCTTTCTTGAACTTTTTTTCATTTTAAAATCGTTACTGGGCGCTTCCCAGCACGCCTACCTGTATCCCAAAACAAACAAAATCTTAATCTGGACCTAATTATATAGACAATTCTTCTTACAATAGTCATTTTCGCAGCTTTTTTAAAAAGTAGGATTCTGTTGAGAAAAAAGTCCTTTTAGAAGGCTATTCGTAAAAAATCAATTTAAAAAAATGAGGCAATACTCACGATGCAGTAGTAACTCCAAGACTCATCAAGCGCTGCTACATTCTAACCTCTCCAGCTAAAGGGTTTTAAATTTATAATGACTTATCCTCTCTTTGTGAAAACAACATAATTGAAAGAAAAATAGACGCAAAAAAATAAGTTCAATAACTTTGGAAAGCTTCATGTAGGCAAATACAGCCGAATTCTGGAAGTAACTAACTACTACTAAATACAAAAAATGTTTTTTCAATCAATAATATAACATTTTAATTTACTTAGTATCCTTAACTATTGTATAATATTAAAAGAAGTACCCGGCACTACCCTGGGCTAAGCTTTTCTTTGCTTCAAACATACAGAAAAAAAAACTATTTTGTTTCTTCCGACCATGATTTTAATAGATTTTTAAAAATCTAGTCGAAAATGTAAAATTCTAGCTTCGAGGTGCATATGTTTGTGCACACGGGATACTAATTTAAAAAATATCAGCTCTCTGCGTGCGGTTGATATCGCGCATTGTTCGTGACAGACAGGAAAACTCATTTTATTAATATAGATACTTAATTAGCTATAAACTATCTACCAAAAGTGGCAGCTGCAGATGACAATGACCGGATGCATACATATATATGATTGTTTCAGTTTATTTCCTTCCTATCTTAAGATGACCGCAGCCTGTTTCTTTACAAAGTTTCTACTTGTTTCTCGTTGACTTTGTTGAATCACGGACATGCGCACAACCAAACGCTCACCTCTGCCGTGACTGTCTCACACCCTCAGACCTTGACTTGTATGAGCTATGATAACATCTGGCTGGTCCGCTGGGCGCTGACTGGCCCCGACAGCTGCTTATTGAAGGTTTGCATCGGCTACAACGCCCGTTAGCGTCTGTTATGACTGTGAGGTGCAAGATGGTTTGTTGGCTCCAAGAGTAAACAGACAAAGAGACGCGTTGTACTTTTGGTGAGGTTACAATCGGTGTGCCAGGTTGCACTGGTTTTGTACCTGACACTGAATCGAGAGGCGTGTGGGTGGGATGGAAGCGAGCGCTAGAAAAGGCCACTGTTTTTGCAGTTTTTATGGCAAAAGATTTGTTTGAACAAAATAAATACAATATTGCTTCAGTAGAAACATAGAATTTATTATTATTATTAGCACCGCGTCTTAATACCCGTTCGGGTTATACGCACTTACGCTAGTGTGTAATGGTAGGGTGATTGTGATATGAAATGGAGGACCTACAGTTTAACGTGGGATCCGAACCCCGGTGGAGACCTGGCATTCCCCACATTCACAAGATGTCTTGTAGAGGTGAAGGAATGGTTTGGTAATCAGATAAATCTGTGCTGAGACCGAGGATTGAGCCCCGGACCCCCAGCAAAGAAGTCCGATACCTTACCCCTAGACTACCGGGTCCTCATAGAATTTAATTTTCTTCACAGAGGGATATCAACAGTTGTTGAATATCTTTCATGAGCAAAGCGGCATTAGAAGACAAACTTTTTTAATGAAGAGAAAAGTTGTCATAAATTCCAGGACACTCTTGAGAGAGATTAATTACTGACTATGTCAAAGGAGGTTGAGTATGATTTGAAGGTTCAACATCCTCTATTTCCCCCCAAAAGTAGTATTAAAAATATAATTTTTATATTTTTCTTCAATAAATTGGTAGCTTAAGTGAGTCTAATAAAAATTGTAACACCTAATCGACTGTTTAGAATAACTTTTAAATTGTAAACGAAGGATCTAATGCTAAAATAATATATAGCTGTGTCTTTACGGAAGACTCCCCCACGAACTGCCGATGATAGGATTCCCCCTCCCCCTCGTAGCCCATTCCAAAAAACTGGGTACGGTTGTGCTTCTGACTGCCGTGATGGCTATGAGAGGGTATGCTATCCGGCAGAAAAAAGTGCAGTCTAAAGTGGTTTTCTTTAAGATATGTGTACAGGATTTTAAGTGAAGGCAATATTTGTAGTACACAAATAAAATTAGTCAAAAATTAGAACCGGAGATGTGTGTACATCTTTTTAAATATGTTTGCCATACTCTTATAAAATACTATGGATTTAAAAACAAAGTGTGGTGTGTATGAATAAAAGCGAATACGTGGCTAACAAGTTGAGCACTTGATTAATTCTTATGTATACAATAAAAATAATTTGCAGGCAAAATTATTGACATAAGTGCATGTAGTAACTTTTTTGTATATCATATAAGTTTATTCCTATGAAAATTAGATTCTATCTTTGTTTATGCTTAGTTCTTAGCAGTGGCGAAACGTGGGTGCTTAAAAAAGATAAGTATATTTTATTGAAACTGTACCTTGGTAGCGTTCTCCATACTCATTCCAATATGTCCAGGTTCAGCCAGCAATAAATCAGTTTGAATTATGCGCTTGCAGTAAAAGAATGAGAATCCTGCTACTTCGTGAGCTCGAAAGTCTCGTGCAACTTTAGATATGTTATTATGAAGAATAAACATAAAGAAACTTTGTTTACGGTCACCGCTTTCACCCCAGAGCCCTCCACAAAATTAGTAAATAAGAAACAGATTGTTCAATTTCTAATAACGGGTTGATTTCTATATCTTGAGGGATAGACTTACGTTACCAACCTGTGACGTAGAGTAAAGTAGATATTTTCTACGATAATGTTAAACATTTTAATCGTCGGGATTCAAAAACAAGACTATGAAATCAAAATCTTAAATAATAGACCTGATTATAAAAATAGCCCAAAATTTTTGCAAAATTATTATTTTTGATTTTAAAGTAGTTCTTTAGTAAACCATACCTTTTTAAATCATCTTCAGCTATTTGGTTTATTCACGAAACTTTCCAGTAGGATTCTTTCCGGCTAGAATGAAGATTTTAAAAAGTTCATGAAAGCATATTTCAATCTAAAAAAGGAAAATAAATAAAGGTGTTTTTTTCCAAAATTTAAATCAATGCTATCCAGGTGTAAATAGTATTGAATTTGTTTATGTTAGTCAGAGGAATAGGGAAAATATTATCAGCAGCTAAACAAGAAATCTCGCAGGGACGAACTGTTCATTTTCTTCCCCCTCTTTCAATTTCTTACATTAGTGTTTGTGTGTGTGTCTATAAATTTCAAAAGCCTAGAATTTACATCTTGTACATAATTTGTACAATATGATTGAAAATAGCTAACCTTACAAAAACTATAATAAAAGAGTGAAAGGTTTTGTCTACTCTAAGGGGTAAAATACAATAATTGAGGATACAAAGCAATTCCAAACAAATATGAGATCTATGAAAAAGTTCAAATAATCTAAATAAATAATGAGCACTTACCCCCCACCGAGATGGTAGTAGGGGGACTTTAGTGTAGTGCGGTTTCAGTCATTGTGAATGGCATTGTGTACCAACATAATAAGTTGGTGGTTTAGCTTTTCATCACGCACTGTCGGGATACACGACCGAGATGCTGCAGGGCTCAGACTATATAATTAAATAGTCTACTTACAAGTCATAGGACATTTGTTTCTGAATCATCATAACTGTTTCAGATTAATTTGTCCAAAATCAAAGTAACCTTAGCATATAAAGTTTTAAAAAATCTTCCTACTCAGACGGAAAAAAAAAAGTATTGTTTTTTTTCACAGACCTTTGGGTTATCCGGACATTTATACTATTGGTTTATAAAGGAGTAAGGTTGAATATAGAGGATATTTACCCAAATTTGCATGGAGGGGGAGTGAGAAACCTTTAAGGTAGAAAAAACTTGAGTACACCCAACCGGGGGGTAGTTAAACTAAACTTTCTGGATCTTAGTTGAATTTTCAGATGGAATTCTTCACATGTACAAGCACTTTGGGGGATATATTATTATTTAAAGTCTGGAATCCAATTTTCACCGAATCGCATGCGATCAAAGTAAACATGTTATATAGCATGCAACCAAAGTAAACATGTTATATAGCCAAGATGTTCGAAGAGGCGTTAGTTAAGTTTTCTCATACTTTGTTTGAAAAATCTTAGTCTGTTGTTTTTACAGTTCGGCCAGACACTTTATGAACTTACAAATACTGATTTATAGTTTGAACTTGAGTTTTTGTTAACTGTGGCTCAATGCTTAGTGTTATTTTATACACCTCTAACGTTATAACAATTATTATTACCCTCAACAGTGGCCGAATGGTCTAAGACGTGGCTCTCATGTTAGACTGACTTGCCGAAGACCGGTAGACCATAGTTATAATCCTGGTTTGGTCTATGAAGGTGGTTTTCCCTAAATGGTTTCTCACCCTCTTTCAACATAAATGCGAGAAGATTACCCCTAAAATGCTTCCCTACTAACCCCTAACCCATTATAGTAATTATAATACATGCATATAACCTGACCATGTGGTAAGACACGATGATAAAAGAAAATTAAATATTATTAGCCTATTACTATTATGTTAAGTATGAACTCTCTTGTCAGAAATGGGAAACGGATAAAGATAATAACGTGTGAGGAGGACAAACAAACACATACATGGAGAGAGGCGTCACACCACCATGTTGGTGTTTTATTATAAAGTAAAAAAAGGGGGATTTGGTTATCCTTCCTAAACTAAAGAATTTTTTATGATTAAGTAGTTTTTGTCAGTTATTGTGAAATAAGCTTTTCGATAACATCAAAAGTTTTATGAAACATAAGATATAATTTTAATTAATTAAATCACATTACTAAGGCAGTTAGCAATTGAACAACTTGCAAATGTTGTTAAAAAAACAGCTGCGTGTGTTTTTATGTCTTTTTTTTTAGCTCAGAACGTGACTATTGACACACAAATCATATTCACAAAGCCCTTACATGCATGGTGGGGTATATAGGTGCATACATTCAAGTAGCAGACAAAATACATTACAAAGAGAAAAATTGTTGTAGATCTAACTAATCGTGTTCCCGGTGACAGCGGGGAATGTCGTTTAATGCTTTAAAAAGATTCCCCCAGCCCGCAATTTCTGCTTTCCCTCGATAAAATTACGTCGTTTGCAGAAAACATCCATGGATTGAGTAGATCTCTCCAATCGTACACAAAACCATCTGAATCTATTTGTACCCTACACAAAGATAAGGTCATATTGTCCTCCTAAGCTGTAACATTTCAACAAAGGTATTCAATACAAGCTTAAAGGTAACAAGGAAAAGATACACTAGAAAGGAATAAAGAGGAACTACGAACTACATCCAACAGTACTTTCCTTTTAAGAAAAAAAAAAAAAGCTCTCGCTCATTTTATTGTGCTTAAACTGCTACTAAATAAGATTATCCCGGGACTGAGCCCCGCGTCTTGTATGAACTTACGGGTGGGGGTATAAAAAGAAACTGGTGCCTTTTTTCGGAAGCTGCGAGAGTTATTCACTGATCCCCCTCTACACACTTTTCCTCATCGCCCTATGCCTGAATCTACTCGTCTCTCGGAAAATCAGGTCTGTGGCCCCCTACCGGGAGCACAATTAACTGGAAATCAGCTTAGACATCGTGGCGGGGGGGCTAGCACCGCACCCGAAAAAACCAGCACGTCAGAACAGTGGTGGAGCAACGATTCAAGCGACAGACAAATCTTAGGGAAGGCACAATATCAGGAACACATTGGTTTCACACCTTGAAATAAACTAGTCGAAGAAATCAAATGGTTGAAACAAGTTTAAACATTAATTGGATGTACAAAGTGTTTCTTAGATTGAAGCTCACTATTTCATATATTTTCAACTTTGTCTTGCCTTGGTCTCAAAGAAAGACTCTAGAACGTTTTACAAATCGGGAGGTTGGCTGTGTAGGAGCCAATACGAATGTCCACGTGGTGTAGCAAACCGTCAGTCACTCCAACAGTACCAAGACAAAGTCCCTTCATTCGGCGTTATTCACGAAAGCTCTAGTTTTTTATAAGGGTGAATAAAATAAAACAAGGAAATATCAAAAAATACTACACACAATATGTGCTGTAGTATTTTAAATGGATGAATAACTGGAAATACACCTTGAAATAAGTCTCTGGATAAGCCATTAAAGTTTACTAGGCGACACTACTTAAGAGAATTGAGACGTCAATAGACAACGCCTTCTTTGAAAAAAAAAAGATATATATATATTCTGCATTAATTAGCACTTTTCAGTAATTAAAGATGACTATTTTTCTTGTTAGTATTTGAGGATGTTGCATTCTCAGATTCAGAGATGAATTATAATATTAATTATAGTAAATGCTTTCTAACAAGAAACCATGGTATATGTTTTTTATGGATGTGCAGGGGGTAACGTAAAAAGTAATAAATACAAGGATGACTATAGTCTTTTGTACCTGTTGTTTGTTCTGATACGATTAATTAAGAAGTGCTATGTAGGGAGCAGTATTAAAAAAATATGATGGATGTATGCCGTTGGAAAACAAGTAGTCAATCTAAGAGAGATACCAACATAAAAAACAATATAATTAATTTTAGATTATTGGTTTGATTTTATTCCATTTTTAATTAGTAGTTAACGGAACTCTTTCCAATAAACTAAAAACAAACCGCAAGTAAATATAAGTACACAGGAATTAAACAAATTATATGTTTGGCAAGTATATAATTATTTGGTTTGGTTGTGCTAAACTTGTTTTTCCACAAATAATAGATTATTTCATAGTAGGTATGTAATAGTGGGTTATCAGTAGTCATTTAAGAGACATAAAAAAGACCACAACAAAATATGTTCCTCCAAAACTGAGAACATATTTGAATAAAATTAAATGTCTGTCAAAGAAAGGGACATTTCTATCTAAATCAGACATACAAATTCAAATCCTTGTAAAATGGTATATTCTGCTACCTCGAAGCATGCTAAGATTTTAAAATCACGCAGCTGAGATCAGCCAATAATCAATGGGACGGCACCACAGTTGTTAAATGAGGCGTTAAAATTTGAGAATAGAAATGTTACACAAATTGTTAATCGATATATCTCGTTAGTTCTCGCAAGGATTATCCACTATATATGTGCAAAGGAGAAGGAAAGGTGCGGAAGGTGGTGAGGAGAAGGACGGGAGGGGAAGGAGGGAGTTGAGAAATTATTTTGATCAAAAGAACATTTTGAAATATAGTAACTAATATAAATAGTAGTTTATTCTAATGAAATGCTATACTAGAAAAAATGTTTAAATTAAAAGATAGAATGTATATAATTATATACGAAAAATTTTACAATCGTTAGCAAAAAAAAAAAGTATAGGCCTATTTATTAGCGTTTTGTTTTATTGATACAAAAATTGAACATTTGAAAATATTGATTATTTAATATGTTAAAAAAGTACAGTCAGTTCATCTTAAATCACTATTCCTCTTTGGTTATTTGAATAGGCTCTACACAATAATATAGCGAGTATTATTATTATATTATTATTATTTAGCACCGCGTCTTACTACCCGTTCGGGTTATACGCAAAGTACTAATTACTCTAATGGATTGGGAATTGAGAAGGTTGAATTAGAGGAAGTGAACCCACATTTGCGTGGAGGGAGAGTGGAAAACCATTAAGGAAAAACCACCGCCAGTTCATCCGACCGAGATTCGAACCTCGAGCTCCCCATCCTCAGCAGTCAAGCTCAACACGACTAGCGCGTTAGCCAACTACGCCACCGAGGCGGGTTATAGCGAATATTAAAACCAGGTACGGTTTAAGTTGTCAAGTAGAATTAAAATAAATTTATTTTTCTGAAGGCTATTTAAAAAAAAATCATTTATATTTTGACATACGCATCGTCAAGTAGGCAGATTAAAGGCCGAGCTCATCTATCCTTGTTTACCATGAATGAGGTGGTCTGGGTTCAAATCCCAACCCCATTCCAAGCAAATACGGTTAGATTTTCATCTAAATTCTTTCTTCCTTGTACATATTTTATTAATATCATCTTGTGAATATGAGGAATGCCAGGCCTCCACCGTGGTTCGGATTCCACGTTAAACTGTAGGTCCTTCATTTCATCTCACAATCACCCTACCATTACACATTAGCGTAAGTGCGTATAACCCGAACAGGTAGTAAGACGCGGTGATAATAATAATAATAATAATAATAATAATAATAATAATAATAATGATAATAATATTAATGTAATTAAACTTGGATATAACAGAAAAGTGGTAAGACACGGTGGAAAATATATATATATATATATATATATATATATATATATATATAGACACGGTGGAAAATATATATATATTATATATATTAATATAATTATATAATATATTAGTTATATTACCCAGCGTTGCCCAGGAGATAGTGTTGTGTTTAGTTTGTGAAATGTAAAGTAATAGGTAGCTTAAATTCCAAATTCCATCTTCCAGGAACATGTTCGTGCAATTAGTCCATTTTGAATTTCAATCCAGAATTCTGCTTACGTTGATATTGCACATGCTCAAACATCCCCATTTTTATTAATTATATATATATATATTGATTACATGTATAAATTCTCATTTATTAAATATAATATTATATATATATATTATATTTTTATTTATTATTATTTATAACACCATTTTGGGCTATCTGCATTTAAATTATTGTATTATTAATTATACTTTTATTTATGGCTATCAGCATTGGTTTATATAGGACTAATATCGCATTACATTTGGATAGTGTGTTTAGAATATGGCTTGGCTTATCGATATCACACTATTTAAAAGAGAGAGAAAAGAACACACGAAAAAACCGAGCCAAATATGTGTTATCCAATAACAAGTGTAGAGCAGGCAGGGACGGAACGAGGCCGATGGCAGGCGACAGCTAGGCTTCGAGCAACACGCCCGCTAACGGCACCGAGCATGTGACTGTGACAGGAGCAATCACGGGGCCAAGAGGCGTCACGACGCTACACCCCCATCCCTCACTAATGGAATATGCCAAAAACTGAAACACGGTCATGGGTTGAGGGTAGATAAATATATGCAAAAAGGACGAGAAAAAAGTGAAACTTCAACTGGAAATGTTCCCATTTATGACGTCGCTCAGACCTTGAGAAACAATGTAGATTTTGTATTATGATGTTTTGACTGAGATAAATTAGGACATGATCATGAACAGGCATATTTGAATACCGAGAGTGATTTATTCATGATGATTAAAATATAATAAATTAAGGAAAAGGTTTACTAATACATTTGAGTTTAAAGAGAGAACGGGAAATCTCACCAAATGGTATTTGGTTTATTTAAAGTTGTTTAATTAAAACAAATATTTAATAAATAGAACAATTAATATAAAAGTGGAAGATTAATTTGTTTTCCCACTTTGTTATAGTTTTAATTAAGACCATAGTTACAAGTAATGACCACCAATAACATTAACTTAGCATCATCATCAAATCATTACTTTCACACACTTTTTTTTTAAAGTCAAAGTAGTTCCAACCATTTATTAATTGTTCCTTGAATACAGATATGTTTTGAGCCAAAAGTACTGCCACATTTAGCGTTAGACTATTATTTTAAGCTTCTATAATTTGTAACGGCGCTCTAGTTAACACTAGAAAAATAGATTACGTATACAAAAGTAAATAGACACAATAGGATACATTTGAAGGCAAAAGATAAAAATGCATATTAACAAATAAGTTTAATGTAACAAAGGCTGAGAAAATACAAAGAGTAACATCAGAACACAATCCAATATTTCCTAAAACAGTCCATGGAGTTGACCAGGATAATTAAATAGACAGAGAGCTGAATAATTAATACTCTCCGAGAGAGAATTTGGCGTGAAGCGCCAATGATTTTGTAAGACAGGTTAAGCTCATGCTTAACTTAAGTGACTACAGTCCTCCTCTTAATAGGTATTGCTGTGCTAGCAAAATAATAATAATAAAAATTATAATAATTATACTAAACAATTTTCCCCCTACCTTTGTGGCGGGAGGTCCAAACATCCTATACAATAAATGACTAGCAAGTTACTACACAGGAGCAGGACCAAAAGGACACCTACTCACAACCTAGCATGAACAATAAATACTATGAAAGGAGATCAGGACTATTTCCGCCACGGAAGCTGGATAGCTCATAATTGGTTAAGTTACAAAGGCACGAGACTGTTCTGTCAGCTCCGGTCATTAACGGACCAGCCAAAAATATACATTTATTTATCTAGAGACCCACAAGTTGAACACCGCAAACTGGTGAACAACACAAGTTAAATAACATACAAAACGCAAGCCGTGCCAGATGGGCAGAAATGACCCACAAGTTGAGCACCGCAAACTGGTTCATAAGAGCAAACTCAAACCTAACTAGGTATAACTATCTGGCCTGGAACAACCAGAACAGCCCCTTTCCCGTCTGCAAGCTTTGCTGACTATAACATGGTCATGCAGGTTAAGGTGTAGGAATAATCCCTATCTAAGCCGTTGATCTTAAGAACCAAGCCGAAAACACGTGAAGTATGACATGTAAACCAAGTCCTTAAAAGTCTAACCTAAATAACCCGAAAAATAAGACAAGACAGGTAAAACAATATCCCTAAAACTACAATTCGGCCATAGAGCCGCATACTCCCCACAAATTTGAATGTTCAAAGTTACGGCGTGTTACTCCCATCAGTCCGGTCTGTCCCTCGGCAGCAACGTCATGATCACAAGTTCTGTACTGTCGACTGGAAGAAAAGACGTCGGAAAGTGTTGACTATATGACTGGTGGAGTATAATTGTGTCTGGTTACCCGCGAACCGTGGAGCTTTACGGTGGCTGAACGTAATGAATCATGGGAAGAAGAGAAAGGTAGAGACACCCCTATACGTTAGAAAAATCACGTAGGCCCAAGCCAAATATGCGCAGACCACCCACCCCGCACTGCAGTCAGATGTTTTTGTTGCTCCGACGAGTCGAGTGCAGTGCTAGCGCAACAGCGAGAGCGGCTAACTCTTCTGATGGTGCCGTTCTTGTTCCATGATGTTTCCGAGACGTGGTATGTAACACATGGAAGCATACATTAATAGATCTGTATATATATTTGGATATAATACATATATTCTTGAGAAATGATTATGTGCAGCAGATTTAGGCAGTACAGCGCTAAAGTGGTTACCCCGTTACACATTTATTCGAGTGAAGTATGAAATTTCGCTTGACATTCGGTAATACGTTTTCGGTAGAAGGAAGAATAAAAAATGTTTTCATTTTTCTTCGGCCACTGTCTATCAAACACTCAAGACTTGTCACTTGGTCCAAATACACCAATCATGAAATTTTGCCAATGTGTATCAGTTCAACCATAATTAGGTAAAGAGTTAATAGTAAAAAAAATGCACTAAAGTAAGCAAGCAAGCATACATTCACTTGCAAGATAAAAGTATTTTTTTGCACCTCGTCTTGTTAGCCATTCAGAATATTATCATATGTACTAATTACGCTTATGTACATTTGCGTGAGGTAAAGTGGAAAACTATTTACTAAAAAAAAACACCCCCAGTAGACCAGACCGGGATTTGAACCACGATTTCCTCATCAGTACATTCTGTTACGAAAGTGACACCTCGGACTATTCGACCACTGAAGTGAGATGACGATCCGTCAGACACTTAAAATAGACTAAGGCCGGGAAGGAGGTGATCTTATATGATCCTTCTACCACCAACATTGATTGAAAGGCCTCAAATTGTGCATTTTTAAAATTATGTTTTATTTGAATTATTGATTTAAGAGTAATTAAAAACTTCAAAAACCATATTTAGTGATTACTATATAGTTTATATTTACACTTCTGTGGCCAAATTGTCTAAGGCGTCACACTTGTGTTAGACTGATCCGCTTAAGAAAGAGATTGGGTTTCAAATCCCAGTCGGGTTCTAAATGATGTCCCACCCACTCTCCTTCCACGCAAATGCGGATAGAATATTTCTTAAATACTCCCTTACTCATGCCTACCCCATTAGAGTAATTATCATACATGCGTATAACCTGAACAGATAGTAAGACGTAGTGATAAATAAAATATATTTACATTATTAATAAAATAGACAATGAATATAAACACAAATTGTAATGTTTTTATTTAGGCCATTGTAGCAACATGAGTTTCCAGTTTTCAAATAACGGTCTTTATGTGAAGATCAAATTGTAGCTATTCTCCTAGAAATTCCAAAAACGACTTTAACAAAACCTTTGTAGTTTGCATCCTTCAAACTATTCGTACTTAATTACACATACTTATCTCAGCTAAACCAGTATATGAAGACATATTTTTTACACCGTTTCTTACGATCTGTCCGGGATATAAAAATGCTAGCAAAGCAAATAAAGTAAGTAAAAGTAAGGTATAATTTAGAGGAAATGTATATGTATTCGAGTTAAGAAGAGAATGGTTAAGATATTTAGGGTAAAAACATCAGTATACAGGTCAGAATTCAAGCCTCAACCTTCTAGCTACTACCAAACCAGAATAGAACCTATTAAAATTTAGTTATACGTAAACACCTATGGATGAGGGTGTGTATATTTTTGGGGATATTATTTATTTATCCTTACCTATCTGTCCTGATACCTAGTAAGTAAATGAGGACCTATTTCTACTTTAATCCACTATTAAAGTACACTGTAAGAAATAATCAAAAATTTTCCATACAACAATATTGTATTTCTCCCATACTTTTTAATATACCATACGGACATCGGAATTTTCCCGTATGTCTATCGAACATTTCCAATGCACCCAAAAGTATCCATACATTTATATGGGACAATTTCAACTTGAATGGGAAAAACCGATTCGTAGCTCAGTGCGCATGCGCTATAATAGAGAGAAAGAGCGAGAGAGAGACACACGTTTGTCTTCAAGTTCAGAAGAAGTTCGCCATATTTGTTTAGAGAAGAACATAGTGTAAATAAAAAAGTTATCGAATTATTAATTTTTTTGTTAAAGGAGTATATTTGCTGCTGTATTTTCTCACCAGTTAGTGAAAAACAAGTTAATTATTTATGAATATAATTCATGATGTGAAAAATGGAGGAATTTCGCTTGTTTAACCTAACTTTGTAATAAGAACAAAACACCATGTGGCAGTTGTTTATTTTATGATTCAAATTGTTTTCATCTTGTATAGAGATTGAGCTATCATTTTCCTACATGTGACTAAAGCTTAGTAAAATAGGTGTATCATTTGTAATATCGAAAAAGATTAGGTATCCTACCAAACTATTTTATTAACTTAAAATATAGGCTGTGTCTGAATAGTAGCGCACTTTTACCCTAGTGCACTTTATTTATTTAAAGGGCGTAAGTCCTTTTTGATGTTGTCTGAATTCTTTTAAAGTGATTGATGTGATTTGCTCCTTATGTGCACTTATAGGTAAAAAAGATTTTAAAGTGCCTAAATAAGTATTATTTGTATGGTATGGGAAAAATACCAACGAAGTATAAGAAAAATACAATCAACATAAAGGAGAAATTGTATTTTCTTCCATATCCAAACATGGGAAAAATACCGACCCAGTATATGAAAATTACTACCGACATGTGGCACTTTTCCCATGACTGTGTATGGAAAAACTTCAATACTTGTATGGGTTAATTACTTCCAATACATGTATGGGAATTTTACCACAGATTTTTCCTACAGTGTATGGAAAATAACACTTAAACTAGTTGTAAATTTTTACTTAATAATTCTCTATCCTACTAGTTTGTCCACCCCAGGTATTTTATGCCCCGCTACGGTCTGGAAATGATAGTCCCCAGATCAGAGGGAATATCTTAGCTAATCAATGAGTGAATCAAAAATGAAGGGTAATATGCTCGCATTTCAAATTTATTTTATTTCTTCCCTAAGTCTTCTTTTCATGACGTAAAATAGAGGGTTAACTAGAAATTGCTCAATCAATCGTGCGGTGCGCAACAAGAGTTTGAACCTGATACAACCAGATAGAAGTCCAGCGCTACAATCTAAAAAGGGCTAGTTATTTCACTACCAACACTAGTTGGGCCAAGGTTTCTTCACTAAAGTGAGTTGTCGAATGGATTCTTGTACCTCGTAAAGGTACATTTCCCGTCTTGTTCTAGCCATCCGTTTTTTTTAATAGTCATCATTTTATTCGAGCCTCATGTTGAGGATGATAACCAGTTGTTTGTCTTACGTCTGACCCGTGTGCTGGAATTAGAATGTTGCCGGGACCGCAGTCGTAAACGCAGTCGGGGGTGCCTCACACGGACATGTGCAGTGGACAGGTCGTGTCGCCGTTAATATGACTACTAACTGACAAGCACAGTTGTACTGGACACATTGGGAAATATACTCACAGTTACTAACAAAAAAATGTATCTAAATTATTTCATTTTCGATATAGCTTGAAACATTTGAACAAGTGGTCATTTCTAAACATATTTTAGTGTCCGACTTATCTTTACACAGCACTTTTGATTAAGACATTTAAGTTTGATGCCAGTAATATATTATTTGGGAAAAACACACAAACTTACAACAATATATTATAATTTAAAATTAGGATTCTCCAGATAAGTAACTTACTTAATATATCCAACCATTCAGCCATTGATGCAACCTGTTAGGAAGGGTTGGTAAGGATTGAGAGTTAAGAGCAGTTTTTTTGCAGTTTTTATAGCAAAATTTCTTCGGCTAGGTAAATCGAATATTCCTCCAATAGAACCATAACGTTTAGTTTTATACACATAGTAATCTCAACAGTTGTTGAATATCTGTCAAGGGTGTCCTAGAATTTAAGAGATGTCCCTCTTCATTTAAAAAATTTTATTCAAATGCTAACAAACTAGGTTTATATCTACATCATAAAAAGCTAAATATTATACATGCAACCATTATCTTCGAGCTATAGCTTACAGTTTTTTTATACCATATCTTGATACCCGTTCATGTGATATCAACAGTTTAAGACAGTAGCAGCCGCATCGGTGGACACGCGGACGAAGCGTCATTCATATATAGTGCGGTTTGACCTTGACGGAGAGGTCACGGCCCAGTGTAATGAGGAGGTTTTTTCCTTAATGGTTTCCACCTCTCCCGCCACATAAGTGCGGGTACAATTCCTTTCAGTTCTTGTCCTCCTCACTACCCCATTAGTGTAAATAAATGCAGATAGAGCCCAGAGAGGTAATAAGACGCGGAGCTAGAAAAAAAATTCCATGTCATTTTGA
The DNA here is from genome assembly GCA_039000515.1 of Timema cristinae. Classification (NCBI taxonomy): domain Eukaryota; kingdom Metazoa; phylum Arthropoda; class Insecta; order Phasmatodea; family Timematidae; genus Timema; species Timema cristinae. The sequence goes on from JBCFYV010000001.1 coordinate 56,881,326, forward strand.
GTGATTAACCAAAGAACAATTAAATGAAATACCAAGTTGTTTTAATGGACGTGATGGAATTTAAATTGCCTGGCATTGTAGAAGAGTTAAGTGTAGCCAGGATATCAGAAAGTCGAGAAAAAATTGAATATGGTAAAAATTCAAATTGAAACAGATTTTAAAAGCTAACAACACAAATCAGTAGCCTACAATATTACACTGTTAACAAAACTAGCTTAAAATTATGATGAACAGACTAGTTAAACCGTAAGTGTGTATGAAATAGAAATTAACATTGACAAATAGAAGGTAATGAGTATATCACAGAGATAAGAACCCCTGATCATCGCGGTGGAAAATCAATTGCTGGAGAATGTAGAGCATTTAAATATTTAGGAAGGCGTACTAATCAAAAGTTTCCGGGATCAATTTCAGTGTCCAGTTGTAATTTTTCAATTTAATATATTATTATTATTATAATTAGCACCGCGTCTTACTACCCGTTCGGGTTATACGCTTTAAGTACTAATTACGCTAATGGATTAGGAATTGGGAAGGTTGAATTTTAGAGGAAGTGAACCCGCATTTGCGTGGAGGGAGAGTGGAAAACCATTTAGGATAAACTACCCCAAGTTCACCCGACCGAGATTCGAACCTCGATCTCCCCGTCCTCAGCAGTCGAGCACAGCACGACAAGCGCGTTAGCCAACTACGCCACCGAGGCGGGTTTCAATTTAATAAATGTGATAGTTAGATGCGGCTATAGCCGTAGTTATCAAATTTAATAGCTTTGCTATGTAATCAATTCTACTACTAATAATGATAACTCAATGACCTTGGAACATATCATCCCAGTCTTTTAAATGATAAAATATTGCCGATATGAACTATTTTATAATGCAATATTACTATTGTCATTTTCTTTAAATCGAAGAGTTTTGTTTTATTTTTATAATACTTTTCTTCTAAGGCAACATTATTCAAAACATTTCTGAGTAACGATATTCCCTTATTTTATATTAAATAACCCTTTATATCAAGAAATCATTTAACTATTACGGCGACATTAAAATGGCCAGTTAATATGCAAAACAAAATTAAACATCAAAACGTTGAGATTTATGTTGATTTAAAAAATATTATTGAGTTGAATTGATCCTTGGGGAAAGTATGAGAGCGGTGCGGAATTTCTTCTTGCTAATATCTCAGGGAAAATCTTTTCGTAACAATGTATCATTATCTTGAACAGGGACGGGAAACGAAAGCTGCTCTTCTGTAGAGCACATTTCAGCGACAGAAAGTCGGTGTGTCGTCATGAGGATTACGTTCAACCTGTCATATCAGGAGAAGTAACGATTCTCTCTCATCCTCATATAATGACGATAATTCTAGCTCACAATTCAAGGTTCAAGATGATATTATTTGCAAAGAAAATACTGGTTTACGATTGGTTTGTATTCTACTTGTCAAAATAAATGAAGGAAGAACAAAACTAAGTATTATTAGGAGTCTAGGACGTTGTTGCCAGACATGAGTTCCATCACTAGAAAGGGGAGTGGGGGGTATCAATATTATGAAGAGTTAGTTGAAATAATGATGCAAATATATTCTCCTAATATTCTAGTGGTTGTCAAATTTCAAGCAACCATCCAAAGAAATTCTAGTTCAGTCCTTGGGAGCTGATTGATTAAAATATTGGATACGCCATTATTTTCGAACCAGAACTCACATCCAAGTACAGCTTTCTGCATTATTCACTTACTAACCAAATTGGGACCATTAAGACTAGATAAATCGGCCGACTCAGCAAGTGGAACGAGGCTTGCTTATAGTTATTCAGTTAAATTGTCAATTCGGATAGTAGGCTCTACTCTGTATTTAAAGTTCTACAGTATGTGTAAGTGTCTACTGAATCTGTAAAGTCCTACTTAACGATATCGCTGCTAACTAAAGAATTTATGATATAAAGTGTCTACAATAATAGTTTTTTTTTTTAGCAACGCGTCTTACTTCCCATTCAGGTGACCTGGTGGTATAGAGGTGAGGTGTCAGACTTCTGTGATGGTGGTCCGGGCTCAAAACCTCGGTCCCGGCACAGATTTATCTGATTTCCAAACCCTTCCTTCACCTCTGACAAGATATCTTGTGAATGTGGGAATGCCAGGTCTCCACCGTGGTTCGGATTCCACGTTAAACTGTAGGTCCTCCATTTCATCTCACAATCACCCTACCATTACACATTAGCAATAGTGCTTTTAACCCGAAAGTAGTATGACGCGATACATAATAATAATAATAATATTATAATAATAATAATTAATAATAATAATAATTTAAAATAATAATAATTTAATAAATAATAATAAATAATACTTCCCATTCAGATTGTACGCTTATGTAATAACTACTCTGGTGGTTTTAAGGATGATGGTTATATTTATAAGAAGTGTACCCACATTTGGGTGGAGAGAGTGTGTGGGAAACCCACCCCCAGTACACCCAACCGAAATTCGTACTTCAATCTTACCGTCATTATCAGTCCAGTCTACTGGAAGAGTAGCGGCCACCTATGGGGGGTTCAGTAATAGTTAACTTGTTACATTATTTATGAGTTGAATTAATGAACATTGAAGCTTATAGAACTGTAATCCCCATTACGTTTTAGTTTTGAATGCAACTTTAAACTACACTATCCTATAAAATAGGGGAAAAAAGATTAGAATATAAAGAAATGAGCCAGCATTCAAATGAAGAGAATGAACCGTACAATAAAAACCAGGTAGAATGTATATTTTAGACGGCACAATTTTATGTCAAGAATGATAACATTTTACCATATTATTGCTATTTTATACGGATTGATAAAATGTATAGAAAGTGACAGCTGTATACCATGAGTTGACGTATGAATACATTAAATAGATCTCAGTAATTTTTGCATCATCAGATATTGTCCTTCCTCTTCCTACCATTTTACTTATGTTAAATTAGGAAATATATTCCATATGTTTATATTAGCAACATTATCTATTTGTACTTATTAGGAACACGGTAAGTATAGAAAAAAAAAACAATATCAGAGATCAAACCGGGATTCCAAGATGTACAAACCCGCTTCGGTGGCTGCGTGGTCTAAGGCTTCACTCTCGCAATATACTAGAGTGCCGATAAGAAGGAGACGGGTTACAATCTAGGTAGGATGTACTGAACTTTTTTTTTTCCAAAATCCTTTTTCACTCTTCCTCCACGAAAATGCTAGTACACTTCCTCAAAATTCAATCTTCCTCATCCCTAACTCATTAACGTAGCGAGTACATAATTATGAATACAACGTGGACGGTTAGTAAGACGCGATTCTAAAAAAAAAAAAAAAGTTGAGCCTTGGACTCTTACCTTTTATGTTATTTGTTTATTTTAATTAAAGCAATATATTGAAAGAAAAGTGTGGGAAAACACTCCCTGAAGCCTCAGATGGAATTCTCGACCTAGGTAGGCCTTGTTTAGCCCCTTCCCCCCCTTATATGGGACACGTCCAGTAGGACCCACACGCATCTTTCACTGTTCCTCACCACAAGAAGAGAGAGACAGGTAACAACAGTTGTCCCGGTGACTCATTCTGTCTCGTGGCCATCGCGCGCTCTACACGGTAGCAGGTGGCGGGAACAATAGACCCGCACCCACCCCTCCACCGCATAGCACCCCACCTAGTCAGTTATTACTATTCACCACATCTTGCTGCTTTTCTAGGTTGTCGGTTTAGGGATTAGAAAGATTGAATTAAAAGGAAATGTATCCACATTTGCATGAAGGGAGAGTGGTCAACTATTCCGCTTCCTCAAAACACCCACCGGGATTCGAACCTCGATCTCCGCGTCATCAGCAATCCAATTTATTACAAGAGTGAAGTATCACTAGTGTAGACCATTTGACCACTGGAGCAGATACCTCGCTAACTCCCCCAACGCAGGCAAATACAGTACCCTAAAGGTAATTTATTTTAGAAAAATAAAAACTCTATTCACTATCAATAAAATAGTCCTGATAAACATTTTGAATCAAATTGGCAGAAATATTTTCAAAACTATTTCAAAATTTACAAATCAGTATTCAGTGAACTACTATCCCAAAAACTAAGTATACGCTGATATGGACCTCCCTAGATATCCATTTTAAGTAAAATCATTAGGGACAATTTTTAAAATCGTTAACTTTTCTTTAACTTGGTCATCAGAAAACCACCAGTAAACAAATGTTTACCCTAAAAATAAGTATACAGTGTTATTTGTCCATCTCAAACATTCCAGAGATACCCATTTGGAACCAAATCATAAGGCTATTTTTTAAATAGTTTAAGTTTTTGAAGAATCAATCGTCAGTAAACTACCTATGAAGGAATTTTTACCCCAAAACAATTAATCATTCTTACTTGTCATACTACACGAACTACATATATAATTTTGAACAAAATCGTTAAACAAATTTCCGGATTATTTCGAATTTCAAAAATGTCCATTAGTAAACTACTCTTCAACGAATTTTTGCCCAAAAACCAATAAATAAAATTCTATTTGTCATGTAAACCCCGAGATATGCATTTCAATTAAAATCATTACAGCTATTTTCAAATTTCAACACTACTTATCAGTAAGCTACACATAATTGAGGGATAAGGTAAAAAAAAAAGTGATATAGTCTTATTAAATCTAAATAACAAGTTTGAACAAAATCCATCAAACCGTTTTGGATCCGTTGCCAGGGACAGACACAGACACACACACACACCCTACATGGAGACAAGCAAAATTGTAAAATTCACTTTTTTTGGATTCGTGCCCACATAGAAGGTAAAAATTCGTCATAATATCGAGATCGATATGTTTCACGGTCGGTCACAATACTTTCTATTGATATGTGAAGTAAAATGTACGAATACCTAAATATAAATGCCAAACTACTAATTATTTTTAAGCTAGCTACATTTGTATACCTTGCACATTTCAAAGTACAAACATACTTAACACATTTGTTAATTCGGGCATTTTAAATGTTTCATAAAGGTAGATATTTTCCAAAGCCCAGCTCAACTTATCATTTATATGATTCGTAACTTTCAGGCTAGTGGGTAAGCCACAGGAGCTAGCATAATGACACTATAAGATATATAATAGATTTCAAGTAAGAAATAATAATATATCTTTATGAGTTAAGATTGGACTATAAATATAACGTCTTGTGAATAATTTTAGGACCTATCTCATTCTAACCTATGGACATAAATATCCCAGTACAGTTAAAAAGTATTTTTATATATCTACGACTGGAAACATCTATGCCTTACGTCAGACTTCTAGTTGAATATTTCTAACGTATGCGTATATTTAAAATCTTGTTCCTTAACCAAGGAAAGTGTTTCTATAAAAAAATATTATCCATCTTCTCGGTATGTCTACGAGGCGACTCACCCAAAAGCTACGGGATTATCTCATACAAACACAAATAATAGATGCTATCTGATTACTCGACACCCTCAAAACGCGGTGTGTTTTATTGGACACGGAAACTCGTAATTCTCCCCTACAAAAGCCGGTATCAACCAAACCATTCCTTAGGCCAACCCGTTGAATCTTCTCCCAGAGTCCACTTGTTGAATACATTACCCCTAACTACATTTCAGCTTGAATAAGTTGAGACAGAATATTAAGTTCGGCTTCCTGCTACGGGATGAAAATAAAGGCTAACTACAGTTCAGCTCAAATAAGTTGTGACAGGAAACTAAGTTCAGCTTTCTGCCACGAGATGGTACATAAATATCGTCTAGCTACAGTTAAGCTCGAATAAGTTGTGACAAAGCTAAGTTTAGTTTTCTGCCACGAGATGGACAGAGATAGAGCGCTCAGCTACAATTCAGCTCAAATAAGTTGAGACAAAAAAAATTTAAGGTCGGATTCTTCTCACGGGACGAAAATAAAGACCAACTACTGGTCAGCGCGATACAGTTGAGAAAATAATTTTAGGTTAAGACTTCTGCCACAGGAAAGACATAATTCCCAACTACAGTTCAGCTCTAAAGAGTTGAGACAGAAAATGAAGCTCGGTTTTCTGCCACGGAAATAACTACACCCTACCTCCCCCCAAACTACAGATCAGACCGGAGAAGTTAAAGCAAACAAATTAAGTTCAGCCTACATCACCACGATAAGTAAACCATTCTATTGTGATGTGAAAAAATTATTGCTAATTAATTTTGTATCCATAACTAGTCCAAACAAAGGTTCCGCACTACTGGCCCAGCTTCTAAGATTAATACTTGGCATCGCACTTGATTGTCCGTGGTGGCGAGGTTGGTGGTGGGTTCTTCACTGGAGAGTTATCACTGTGGTTTCCATTCACGCTAATATGAGTTTATTTATTCTCAAAGTACCTAGCTTATCTTTCCTCGAACCTTAGATTAAGTCTCTAAGCACCTAAAAAAAATATTTGAAACATTGTATTTAGCAAAATTTATTTTAAAAAGATTAACATAACTTCGCGAGATGTGTTTTGAAAAAAAAAATAGTTTCTTTGAGTTTTATTAGGAATCCAACTTTCCACCTTTTGCTTAAAACACATGAAGCAAAGATCTAGTGCTATCATAAAAACACAATATTAGAATATGAGATAGTTAAATAATTCTAGCCTTTTTTAATAATAATAATATAAAAAGATACTAGAATATGAGATAGTTAAATAATTCTAGCCCTTTTTAATAATAATAATTGTGACCGAGTCACAACATGGAAAGAAAAAGATTGCATGGACTCACCAACTCTGCCTCCATTTGGCTGTTCTACGAGGACACTCACAAACACATCGTCTCACCACCCAGACTGTTTTCATCTGAGGCGAGTAGCCGTCAGCGAAGCCACGCCTCCAGCCTGCCCCACCCCAAGAAAGAATAAATAAAAGACGATCTACATGCGCGAGATTTGAAATCTCGCCCTGAACACCCGAGATTCTTCTCGAACAGTGCTCTCCCCTTCCCCCTTTCTCCTACCTTGCTTCCGCGCTCATGAGAACACGTGACGCTACCTTGGTTGTATATAATGGCAGGACTTTAGTGCCATGACACACATTTCTCCGCATTCTATAGGTGAGGCACTTGGTGTCAACTTTAGATTTAATTTACTTGTATCAAAATTCTGTTTTGAGTAACGATGAATTCTAAATTACGTTTTGGCCGATATTTATTTACAATTTAACTTTATTTATTATATATTGGAACTGCGACCTTTTGTAGAGATCATGGCAGCGCAGTTTAAATCTAGGGATATTACTATTCTGGTTGACGTATCTCATCCGCTTCACGGATTGTTTTGGGGCTATTTACTCCGCCATGTTTGATGTGCGGGATGTTTAGTTTATTGTACCGTTTGAGTATTTGGGTAAAATCATATTGAACGATCAATGTTACTGTCATTATTGGGGGATTGAATTTGCATTGATCCAAACTTTGTTGGTTAAATCTGGGGTCGCGAGCCCACGCTCTTAGTGTATTAGTAATGCTAATTGCAAGGTTATTCAATTATAATGATGCATCTGCATAATGGATCTTGGTTTCAATTTTTGAGCTTTAGAATAGCTGTGAGAGTAACCTTTTTGGGAACTCTCTCTTTTTCATAAGTTATTGGGGAGTCGCCAATGGCGAATAGTCAACGCCTAGTGTTTATAGTTAGTATGAGGGTTATTGTTCCTATATTCAATATGTATCATTATTCTCTACGAATTTGTTGGAGGTCAATTTAAATGTTTGTTTATACTGTGGGTATCTACGGCGGCCATCTTATTGCTTGGGGTCGTGCCCCATATCTTTGTTTGTATATGAGTTGTAATGGCCTTATTTTACCTACGCCTAACTTCGGGCTTGTCCCACTCTTTTCTCATCGAGTATTGTTATTGTTATTATTGAATATAAATAAACTCTCTTGTGACCAACCTGACTTTTATTTGGTATATAAATAAAGGGGGGGGGGGTTACATAATAATAATAATAATAATAATAATAATAATAATAATAATAATAATAATAATAATAATATGTAAACAAGGTTTTTCACACTCGTATTAAGTCAAGTTCATAAGTCAGGTGGAATAGCGACTAAATTGCAATCCATTATCATTACATATTTTATTAGGACATGGCCTTCGTTCAATAATTATTATTTTATCACCGCATCTTGTTAGCTGTTCGGGTTATACGCCTATGTAATAGTTACGTTAATGGGTTGGGGATTAAGAAGTTTTAATTGAGAGGAAAGGTACCCACCTTAGCGTGGGGGGAGGGAAACTATTTTGGAAAACCATCCTCAATACACCCGACCGGGATTTGAACCCCCATATCCCTGTCATTGGCAGACTAGTCCAACACGAGAGTAACGCCTTAGACCATGCGGCTAAAGAAGCAAGTAAAAAAAATAATCATATTTATCCAAGAGTCATTTCCATATAACATATTTATTTCCAGTTTGAAAGAAATCAGTCAAACCGTTTTTAATATAGTAACAGCTACAGAAGAAGAAAAAAGCCAGAACTTTAAAATCAAGTTTTTTGGAATTTTGGGGAGGTGGTGGAGGAGCAAATAAAACTTCAGGGTACATCATAAACTGGAGTTTAGAGGAGTTATTCTCACACTATCGTTGAGAGGGAATGAAAAATTCAGAGTGATAATCTCGCGTGGAAAAAACACCCCAGCAAAGATTCGAGCTTTACCCCCGTCAGCGACAGTCCAGTCTTTAGTGAGTCAAACGCATTGGTTAGTTTTAACTCTCTACTTAGTATTCATTTATTGGTTATCTTACAATCTTACAACAACAACAACAACAACAAAAGTACGTCGGTAAAAACTCGTTGGTCATGCAGGAAGAACCGCTGTACAACCAGAACACTGTCGGTCATAGACAAATATGTTATCACTTCAACGTTTCCCGTCCGTTACTGCTGTGATTTATTGCTGTTGAATGGATGGTCTCAAGAAAATAGTCAAACTAGCTCGCTCTAAAATGATTTGGTTTACTAGATAAGGACAACAAAAATCAAGTGGAAATACATACAAAAAAAAGGGGGGGGGCTAAGTTTTGAAATTAAAATTAAGAGGCCTACAGTGAACTATGGTTGGAATGCGTGTATATCCACCAAACTTCCTGAATATTAAACCAAAGTAAAATACTATACTGATTTACAATAGTGTTGTAGTTTTAAAATAAGTTGGCTGAGTATCATGTTTTTCATCCCACGTCTGCCTACGCATTCATATTAAATACACTAGTGTGTTAAGGATTGTAATGGAAGTATTGAGAGAAAATGTACCTAAGCTTGTGTGGAGGGCGAGTGGGAAAACATTTTAGGAATGCGACATTCAGTATACCCAACCGGAATTCCAACCTGCAGCCCAGTCTATTGGAAGATCAACACGGTAGACCAAGCAACTTCCGATACAGGTCATTTTTATTAATTTATTCGTTTTTACTAGAGTTGGGTCTAATCCACTATTTTACAAATCCGAATCTCCAACTTATCTTTAAATACCCTCAAATCCGAATCTAGGAATAATTATGAACATAACAAGAAATATAAATATAATAGAATATAAAATACAAATAGTAAATAAATGTTAACATTAGTTCTTATAATCCATTCATTATAGTATTCAGATATATGTTAAATTACTGGTCTAGGGTCTGCTTGTTAAGTTCATCCTATAATTATAAACACAGTAGCCCCATGACTTCTTTGGTGCTGACTGACAGCCGACAGCTGACAGTTGACACCTTTGAAAAGCTAACAGACCAAATTATGTATCCCTACGCTGAACCATTTGATCTGAAAAACCATGTGCTTAGCGCTGTCCCTTCTGACGGTCAAAATTTAGGTATATACCTAAATGTTGAGTGTCAAAAGTCAGCTGTGAGCTGTCAGTCAGCACCAAAGAAGCCACGGGGCTACTGTAGTTATGTGCCATCAACAAGCAGTATTAGGTATAAAAAAATATCACTTTAAAAATTGAAAAAAAAAATCATTTTTCAAGAGCGCCGGATTCTAATCCCGGCATTGGAAAAAAGGTATCATTTGTGAAATTGACGTTTCTTCCTTCACAGTGATTAATTGGAACCCTGGCGACAAAGGATTTCGTCTGTTCTAGACGTTTAATTCCAAGTCATGTTTGTATGATAATATAATAAGTTGATTTGGATTGTTAACGTTAGCCATCCAAATAAAAAAATATTTATTAGCATGATCAAGTTTCACGATTCTTACAATTTAAACATTAATATTGTTGTATAGGCCTTGTTAATTTCCTGTAGGTCTATGTATTCTAATTGTTATTTGTTGATTACATTTTTGTTCACGTTTATTATTGTACAAGTTTAAGGTGGGGATTTAAGAAACTCTAGAAAAGGTCAGTGTTTTGTGCAGATTTTATATCAATTTTTTTGGTCAAAATAGCTCGGATTATTAAATCTCGACAGTTGTTGACTAGTTATAAAGGGCATCCTGGAATTTGATAATAACTGTTTATTTTTATTTAACAGGTTTATTATTAAATGCCACTATTATAATTAAATATGAAAGTAAAAGGGTGGGGGAAAGGGGGAGGGAAGTCACATTATAAACATTTTTCTCAACAAAACCTTATATCTCTAGCCTCATAAGGAACCAAGTAAACACCTTTTTCTTAAATTAATTTAAATATTACAGAAACCTCTATTGACCATAATCTAAAGTCCATTATAAAGGTATCATGATTGTCTAACAAAAGGCAGCGACTCAAGTGGATTTTACTCCTTTTATCCTTGTACCCCCCCCATATATCACAGAAATGTTGAGATGACCACTTGTAGAAAATACCACGAAACGTATGTGTTACCTTGAATGTGCTGAATTCTCGTTATATTGTAAAATAACCAGTTGATGTATAGAATCGCCGAAATGATGGTTTATTTAATAAATAATAATATTTATCTAAATTTAATAGAAGTTAAAAAAGTTTCCAATGCAGTTTGGTTAAAAAATAAAAGATGAACTGTACCATCTACGTTTACCGGTGATTTCTATAAAATATCTTGTGTATGTGGATAAAAACATAGAACATAAATCCAAACTAACCTAAGTTAAAGTAAGCTAGCCTAAACTTGTCCAAACTAACTTTACCAAATCAAATCTTGAAATGACTTATAAACATTCGCTGGTTGTTGATAGTAAGTAATTTTTGTTAAAAATGTTCGGCGAGTATGTGAAATAGTAAATACATTTTTTACATTCCCCAAGTGAACCAGTGGCTTTGTAGAATCACCGGTGACTTTCTAAAAACTAATTACATTCAGCACATCCACAGTAATATACATACTGGAGACGTATTTTATTTATTTTGGCCTAGAATAAAAATTATTATAAAAATACTGGGCTTAACTTACGTTTTCTTCTATTCCAGCTTAGTAACGAAAGAAGACATTTTCAGCGACTATAGTATTTTATATGCCTACTGTATAAGGGAAGTCTGAAGGAATGGTGTTTTTGTCTCAGCGGGCAGCGAGCGCCTGATCCCATCAGCCCCTCCTCGAGATGTCTGTCCACTACCCCCTGCAGACACACATTCTTCAAACACGCACTACGATACACACTTCCACGCGGCACACCCCTTCTTCACAGGAAGTGCGAGAGAGAAAGTTTCTAGGATGTTCGATGTACCTGTATGTTTCGGCTGATAGAACACCTCACGAGAGTGTGTCTTGAGGTGACTTGTCTGCTAAAGGTAAAGTGATCGATCGTTCATTCCCGAAACATAAATTATGTCCAGGATTGATTTGGTCCACAATTTGGGAAATAACTTAATGCAATTCGAACTGCAATGTTGATTAAGTTTAAAAGTTTTATGCAAGTGAGTTGCTAAACAGTTTCAATGTAAAAATGGTCACAATGCATTTCATACCCTCCAACGAATATTTTCTCCTCATTATTACTTTTTTTTCCTTAACTTCGGTTTCTAACTATTTACTACTTTAATATATTACATCGCTACAGTTCAAAGACCTAGTTTACTAAAACCATCCATTAACACAAATATATAAAACACGACTATAAGAAGTATTTTGGGTTCAATCCCCGGCGTTTACAAATTTTTCTGTGAAGCATTCAATCTGGAACGGGATGAACTCAGCCTCGTAATGACAAATGGGAAGCGGCTTGAATAGATAAAAAGTAGTGGATCCAGTCTAGAAAACTGAGATTGACGGCCAGAGGGCTCATTTAGTTGAACACGTGACAAACCATATCCAATAGTGTCGGTATGGCTCTCTTGAGGGCTGACGCTATGAAGTTTATAAAGAGTGTTAGGTACTTCTTAAATGATCTGCTCCCATTAATAATTTTCTCCCTGAAATTGCTGACAATTGGTCACTTTATGCTAAATAAGAGCTTATAATACTATATGTTGTCACATAGTTTTGTCTCACCTCGAAACAAGGTGCATGTGCCGATTCAGTTTCATTCGCTGATAATAATGTACAGCGGAGAAAAGCTTAAAATAAATTAGATTTCATAATACCTATAAAATAAATAGTGCGGTTCACCGCAAATACTTTCTATTTTATCTTAAAATAGAGATATTTACTATATTATTATTATTTTATTATTATTATTATTATTATTATTATTATTATTTAGCACCGCGTCTTACTACCCATTCGGGTTATACGCACTTACGCTAATGTGTAATGGTAGGGTGAGTGTGAGATCAAATGGAGGACCTACAGTTTAACGTAAAATCCGAACCACGCTGGAGGCCTGGCATTCCCCACATTCACAAGATGCCTTGTCAGAGGTGAAGGAAGGGTTTGGTAATCAGATAAATCTCTGCCGGGACCGAGGATTGAACCCCGGACTCCAGCATAGAAGTCCGACACCTTACCCCTAGACCACCAGGTCACCGACAATATTTACTGTAAGCTCGTAAGATTTGTGAAACGAAATAATATACATTGTTGCAGAAGTACTCCACCAAAGAGAATAACATTCAATTTCAAAATTTAAAATAATGTAATAGTGTTTTTTAATATATTTGCTTATAGCTCATACTATTGCTTTTATAAAAATATGTATTTCAAATAAAATATTTTTAATTGTATTAGTACTATAACATTAGGCTACAATGTCAAGTTATTTCATATCTCTAGTAGTTGCGGAGATAGTATCAAAAGTAAAAAATTACGCTTAAGTAAAAAATACTCTAGAAGTCATTTTTATAGAAAAATGAGAATTGCCCATATTATTTGTAATGATAAACAGTATCTAGATACAAAATTAAATCAAATTCGTTAAAGTGGATTTTGATCAAATAAATTCTTTCTCCTTCTTCCCTCAGTTAACTACCCTTAATTTTTAGGGTAGTTAGGATATCTAACTCCTTAAAACCCTAGGGAAAACCCTAGATACAAAGTTACACTCTGATCTATAAAATAATTTAGGCTCTAACCTTAGTTACAGACAGACAGAAGTCGTTACAAAAACAACTTATTTGGATTCGGGTGGTATAATATCGTCACAATATGTCGACATATATCAAAATCTCAAGTTCAATTTTTTGACTATCACAATATTTCTCTCTCCGAGAGATAAAAATATAGTAGAAACTAATAAAATAGTAAAAAATTATTACTTTTGTTCGCAAAAGACTATTTTTTTAAAAGGTGCTTCCTTCGAAAATTGGATTGAACATGACCTTATGAAAGGTTATATTGGAGCATTATACCAAAAAATAGCGTATCTTTTTCAATAGTTATATGTTATGAAGGAGGAAGCTTTCAGAAGATTCTTTTTTCAATCAGTAATGATAACATATTTTTATATCATTAGTGCAATTTAATAGGTATTTATTATATCATTTCTGAAAAAAACTACAGTTGAATAATTGCATGACCTCTCATATAAATATATGAAAATAGTTTCAGTAGCTTTTATACTTGTAAAAAAGTTCCTTTCTGTTTAAATCAGACTACATGTATAAATATTCATTATTGTTTGATTATTATATGAAGTTCGTTTGGTAGAAATTAGAACGACGTGAGTCCATATAATATCACGGAAGTATAGCTCAAAGTAGTTAATATTAATACATAATATATTTTATTTAGTTGTAAAAACAAATAGTTGACTGGGTGATACCACTCCAACTTTACATTAAGTCAGACAAAGGTTAAGATGTCTCTTCTCAGCTAAGGTGATATTGATCAGACCTATTTTGATATATTTGATTAAGGTGATATTTTAATTCCTATATGTGTCTAGTTTGCACAACTTTTGACTCAAAAGGTCGCGATACAAATTTAACTGTCTGTAAAAACAGTACAATTCAAATAGGAAGACACTTTATTTGACAGTTACAAACATTACTATAAAATTTTTCATATACGTTTAAATTATGTGTTCTGCAGTTGTCCCTTTTGATAGTTAATTCAAATGCCTATAAAATATATAATTAATAAAGTTAAATAATATTATAACTTAAAGATTTGAAAGCAAAAAATATAAATAAAGATAAAAGTTTGTCACCAAATGCTGCCATGCTCATGACAAATATTCACAACTGTTGAGATTAGCATGTGCAGATAACAAAACTCTATGTTTCTATAGAAGAAATATTTGATTTATTTTGGCCAAAATATGTTTGTGCTATAAAAACTGCAAATTAATGCACTAAACTCACACTCACTAGCACCCCGCCTCATGCAACCACCAAAGCGGGTAATTTATTACATTACATTTTAAACATGACCGTTTTCAAAGTTATTTTCTTCGTTTTTATCGCACTACACAGATATAGTCCGATAATTGTGTGTGTTGTGTGTGTGTGTGGTGTGTGTTGTGTGTGGTGTGTGTGTGTGTGTGTGTTGTTTAGTCGTATGCCATTCCTGACCAGGAGGAGCGTGACATCAAGTTCGGACGCCTGTAAGTATACTATTAGCCGCGCTGGTGGAACAGAACGGTGCCCAAGGTACACCTATGAATGTTGTCTACACGTCATACTCGCCATGAGATGATTATGATGATATTGAATATGGAAGTGTGGGCCGTGGGAGTCTTAACCCAACTTGAGACTAATTGACCATACCAACCCCTGGCGAGTGGTGACCAGTGAAATAACTACTCTTAAGATTATTATTATTATTATTATTATTATTATTATTATTATTATTAGCACTGCGTCTTACTACCCGTTCGGGTTATACGCACTTACGCTAATGTGTAATGGTAGGGTGATTGTGAGATGAAATGAAGGACCTACGTTTAACGTGGAATCCGAACCACGGTGGAGGCCTGGCATTCCCCACATTCACAAGATGTCTTGTCAGAGGTGAAGGAAGGGTTTGGTAATCAGATAAATCTGTGCCGGGACCGAGGATTGAACCCCGGCCGCCAGCACAGAAGTCTGACACCTTACCCCTAGACCGCCAGGTCACCTACTCTTGAGAGAAAAGGTATATTTGGTAATCAAGAAATTCCGAAGTCCCGAACTTGCCGGATTATTGGACCTGTCAAATCAACTCTTATACTAGATAAGGTGAAATTACCTATGTCTGCCTGTACTAACACAAGATTCAGCCACCAACATGACCGTCTCAACAAGTCATGAACTAGGATAGGCGAGGGCGTCCCACTCGTGGCTCACACCTGACAAGACAAAGCTGGTGTACAAACAAACAATAGACAGTACACTCATCCTGGCAGACACAACAGGCGGCACTATTAGGGTTGAGCAGGGAGGAACTACGCGTCTAGAATTGGAAGTGACCCTTTCATCACGGCCCTCTGTCCGGGTTGAATCACTGCCCCCTCAATCGTTAGCCGCCTTCACGTGTTTCCGTCAATGGGACGTTGCGAGTTGAATTTAGATTATTTTTGTCCTCACACATCAAATTGAACAAGGATGTATAAGGTATAATCTAGAGAAAATGTATCCACATTTACGTTGTGGTAATGTGACAAACTATTTGTGGAAAACCACCCCGCGGCAACCCAGACAAGATTCGAAACCCCAGCCCCAACCACTATAGATGATTCATAAACATTTAGTCCACGTGACCATTGAAAAACAAAGTTAAAATTTAAATTTATTTATACTTTTTGTACGAAAGAGTTTTTCTTGACATTGATATCTGTCTCTTGAAATTGATTATGAAGTGGGTATAAAATGTATAAGAGTTGATCCATTAACTTTTTGAGGCATAATAAAAAGCAACTAAACCTAACAAGGTCAACTAAAGTTTGTCCATTTATAGATTTTTTCCGTAGTAACGAGTGTTGTAATAATCAATGACCCAACATATTATTGTTTTGAAACTGATTACTTCGAGACTCTCGAAAATAAAAATACTAATGGTTCAGTTTATAATTTAAAAAAAACAAAAAAACATGGCGTTAGCCCGCAAGCGAGCTATAAGTTACCGACCGGGCGGCCGCCTTAAGGTGCGATTCACTTGAGCATTTTACTTGGAACGAACAGAACGATCCGAACACCCCGAACCAGCTCGAACAAATGATACATCTGAATACTGCGAGCATTCTGACGGCTTGCTGGTGCTCGACTTGTTTCCTACAATTTCCCACGAACAGGACAACTGGAGCTCAGTCTCAACATTGATTTGATAGTGGCAGCAGGTTCTTTTTTGTGCTGTGTGCATTGACTATAAAGAATAAAAAGAGGGACAGTAAAAATGTGGATAAGACGGCTGTTTTGTAGGCGGTAAAATACAGAACTGTTAAGGGGATTGGACGAAGGACATTTCCGAAATCTCGCCCGGATGTCATCTCAAGACTTTGAGATTTTGGTTAACCTTGTCGGCCATAAAATTTCAAAAAAGGACAAAAAGTTACGTAAAGCAATATCAGTGAAGTTTGTATTAACGTTACGATTTTTATAAACTGGGGACTCAGTTGCAGCAAACACTCCGAACAGGTGCGAAAACACGTACCCACTGGCACAGGTGAACAACTGACTTCCTTTGAGCATTAAAAAAAAAAAAAAACAATTTTTCGATACGTTCGGCTCTCTTATTCTTCAGAGTTCTCGGAAAGCATTATTTACTACGAAAGAACAAAACGAAATGACCGTGCACGAACGAATGCTCAAGTGAATACGCACCTTTAAGTTGACAAAGTTTGTGTCTACATTTGTGAATATATATAAAAGAGAGTAGTAATCTTTTATTGCAATACATTCTTAACGTAAGATTCTACAACTTACAGTCCATTTACCCTGAAAGCTTACACTACGTCGTTAGCCTGTAAGACAGGGCAATAGTGAGACTGCTAACGTTCAGGATAAACATAGTGTACATAAGATGTTCACCAAACATTCCTCGACTTTCCACGAACGTTAGAAATGTTTATTTTATGAATAGGATGTGCGTGGATTTACAGTTGTTAAATAGTATGTGAGGAAAGTAGCCTTGGTATGACCGTGAGGAGATAAAGCAAATTAAACTAAACTAGCGGTTCGACGACTTCCACGTGGTTCGGTGTCGCCCGCAGACCTGCCTGATATCTGGTGGTGCCGGTAAGATGTAGGAGAATTGGTCCGCAGTTGGGGATAGTCCTGGGTCATACAATCCCGCTGATGTACTCGATAAAGACCTGAGAAGATTGCGTATGTGAGATATACACCCTGCCGGGGTCCAGATGCCTTCTTTATTCACCCACTCTTATGTAAATAAATACCAACATCGATTTTATTATAATCTGGTTTTGAATAAGAAAATGAAGAAAACTTAATTTTGGAAAAGAGAATGGCATTCGCTTGGAAAAGGATTTTTCTTTCCGTAAATAAAAACATCAATAAGACTTAATTAAGCTGGTATCTCTTTTAATAATGGTGTAAAATTAGCGAAAAGAACTCTTTATAGTAAATTTACAACTTCAAATCTAAGATTGATTAAAATAATAGCTAGACGGTTACAAAAATAGATAACATTGGGAAAAAGTGAAACATACTTATCCTGTTAATAGCAGTGAGTAATCAATTATTAATAAATTATTTCTATAATGACGATGTGCGTGTCTGTTTTGGCACAATTGTCTCTCGACAGCATACATTTAAATACTGGCCAGAAGTATAATAAGATGAAAGCACAAATGCCCCTATTGAATGTACCTAGATAGTACTTTTTATGTTTATAAAGAAAACTATTCAAAGTAAAGAGTTAAAACCAAGGTAAAGAGTTTTTTCATTATTTGCTCAAAGGTTTTATTATCAGAGGGCTATCTGCCCGCCAAACATATCTAAGGACAAAATTTAATATATTTCCATGTGACCTGTATTTGTTAGTATTTCATGGAGCACCATTATTGTTATTAGTATTATTAATGTTAGAAATTATGCTTAAATTTGCATTATTTTAATCCAGGTAGTCAAGAGTTCATTCTCCATGTGGATTAATTATTGTTGCTTGTATTATCAATAAAGTTTATCATATTATTTAAAGCGAATATACGTGCATAATCTTATAAAATATATTCACTTTATCCATTTCCTGAGATTAGATAGCTGATTTAAGGAGACATCCTTACAGTACATTGAAGGTCCTTTAGATCAAGGGTCAATTTGGTCGAGCGTTGGTGTTAGGAACCTGTAATCATATCAAGAGGTGTTTAGATCAAGTATTTTCCCACCTTTGACATTTAAGAATAATTTTAAATGCTATTAAAATTCAATAGTTTTCCAAAATAACAATTAGATTTTTATTATTAATTTTCATAGGAGCTACATCTGAAACACTCCTTTGTTTCTCCTAATGGTTTGAGAGCATTGTCAGGGAAGTTTAGTTAAGTGGAAGGATACTCGACATAGGAACTCTCTTGATCTAATTGTAGGCTCCAACCTCTAAAACTCGACCAAATGTACCCTCAATCTAAAGGATCTTAGATGTGGTGGCGGTCCCCCAGTTTGAATGATCACTATCCCGCACATTGGTACTAAGTTATATTAATATTAATTTATCCCTTCAAGTCACGCCTTACCTAGATCCCTCCATCTCCAGTAGCCCCGTGGCTTCTTTGGTGCTGACTGACAGTTCACAGCTGATTTCTGACAGTCAACATTTAGGTATATGCCTAAATTTTGACTGTCAGAAGTGACATCTACTAAACTCATGTTTTTGAAGATCATGTGGTTCGGCGTAGGGATACATAATTGGTCCGGTAACTTTTCAAAGCCGTCAGCTGTCAACTGTGAGCTGTCACTCAGCACCAAAGAAGCCATGGGTCTACTTTCAATGTGCACACCTACGGTTATCGACCGAATAGAACTCTTATTTTGTAATATGTTAATAAAATGTAGGGCGTATAAAGGGAACGATTAGTTTTGCGTGGTTTTGAAGTTATAATCACAGCCTACATTTTATGTTTGGGCCATCTATAAGGTTTTATTTTTGACAAATATATTTTCAATAGTGATCATGGCGTTGAATATAAAATATAAGATTTCAAGCAATAATTTTATTTATAACCAAGCTACTAATTTTTTCTCAAGGAATAAAGAGTTCTTTAAGTTATTGTTTCTTTTAGACAGTTTTTTATTAGGGTTTTAAACATTTCCATAAAGAAACAAATTATTTTAACATGGAAAAACCGTAAACAGTTCAAAATTAAAAAAAGCTAAAGTATATTATTTTCAAACAAACTACAGACTTGAAACTATTATATACGGCAGCACGAAGGAAAAATTCGCTAAAAAAAATATTTTTTTCCTAAAGCAACAAACACAAAAGTCGAGATTCCAACTGAATTTTATTGTTTGGAAAGAATTAATTAGACAATAGATATAAATGTAAAAATTCCTAAAGTCACGCGAAATAAATACTTATTCAAATGAGTGTTTATTTTACAAACTGTCAATAGAATACCAAACTTGGAGCACCCTATATTAAGTTAGCCTTGTGAAAAGCAAAGAAATGCCTACCTTTTATACACTGAATAAATCTGGAAGTTTTTAATAGAAATTCGAGATAATGAATGACAATTTGAGATCTTTAATGGAATTTTCGTCAACTGTGTGAAAAACAAAGCATCATAACACATCATTTATCCTTAAAGTTACAAAGTGTTTCTCCACCCTTACCCTTACCACACGAACACACACGCACACGAGCGCACACACATACACACACTAATTAAACATATTAATACATTATATTATAAATGAACAGGGAATTATAATATTACATTTATCTGTCATTGAAACGTAGGCGCTGTATTAAATGGCAAACAATGGGCTGGGTTTTGACTGGATGTTTGTCTCGACTTCATACAATGGGTCGTTAAGGGGCCTAAGGCATGGCTGTTGTCCCCTACACGATAGTTTCGCGGGGTATTCACAACATCGTTGACTAAGGCCACTAAAACAAAGTGACAAACGAATAAGTAGGAGTGTAGACTAATTAAAATGAGATTTGCAAGAAATGAACAAAGGAAATAAAGACCGGTTATAAATCCAACTCAAAATAACTAAAAATAGCATATGCTACAGCCCAATTTTGATACAAAGGGCTTTTTAAAAATACAAATACATTTTTAAGGACAAATTTATAATATTTTACTATATTATGTGTCATTTTATAGGTATCGATGATATCTAATAAAATGACAGTTTAAGATCACATGACCTGATGTATGGATACGTGGAAGTAATTTAGTATCTTTTATAACTGTCAGATATGAAAAGTTACTGTAGTCTTAGAACTTTGTGATTTTTTGTGGACTTTTAAATTTGTTTCTTTCAAGGTAGAATCACTTTGGACTGGTCTCCCTGAAAACATTATTTAATTTGTGTCTTAATGTAGTGATATAGTTTTTAATTATTTGACATGAAAATGTCTGATTAAACTCAGGCGAAGCATCACCAAGTTAAATAAATATCTGAGCGAGACTTATCCACAATAATAAAGAGAAATAATATATTTTCATTTATATTGCAGCACTTTAAAATTATTTTGTATGACTCTATCAAGTCTTTCACACGATCGCTGAAACTACAAAGCAGAATACGCTTGAGTGGCGCAACAATTCACACGATAGCAGAACATTAGTGTACGTTACCCATTATGTTTTGGAACGAAAACAAGAAAAGCTGGTTATAGGCCAACATTATTTTGGAGTGGATTGACATATCTTTAAGATTAATGTTATGTTTTAAAATTCTTGCGTTGATTCGAAAAACAAATTCAACATGTACGCTTTTCATCCAATGAGTTATTTCAAATCTTCTCACAACATTAAATGCAACTGTCTGTGTCAAGCTTTGTAGGCATTTGAGCAAAGTCAATTGGGTTTGAAATTTGAATGGGTCTTCCAAAGAACCACGAGAATGGTGCTGAAAAAGTGCGATTGGTTTATAGTTCATCAAGTGATCACGTTTAGGATCTGAAACACCCCCGTTCCCCCCCCCCCTTTTTTTTTTTGCGCGTGTGTAGTTGAGCAGTAGCATAGATGTTTATTGGATTCCCCTTGATATAAGTGAAATTAAATGGCTGAGAGAAAAGTAAAGTAAAACTAGTTGTCACACATGGTCCTTCACATAACTTTGTTCACAAAGATGGTAGACGTCTGCGGGAAATTCGAGGTTGAGAGAGGTTGGCAAACTTGCTCGGACTGACAGGTTGGTAAGTGGTTTATTTGCACAATTGTGCGAACCACATCGCGGTCGTGACGAAGATGGCCGATGGACAATGTTAGGAGGATATATGCTTATAGATAGTAGAAATTGCGTTTAGAATGGTGAGAGAATTTAAAAACTGTAAGTAATGCAACGAGTTTCAAAATATTAGATCATTTTGTAACTGGGGAGAACAAAATGTTTAAAAGAATTTTAGCATATAAGATTTGTATATATTAGATAAAGGCCTACTACAACATGTAACTGAAACGAAACTTGAATTAAGACAACACTTGAGATGATAAATATAATAATTTGAATTTTGTTGAATACTTGGTGGAAGTGGAGTAGGAATTTTTCCAATTTGCATCCCAAACTACGTAATCTTGAAATTTTTCTTTTTTAAATTCTTGAAAAAATGAGATCTTCTCCTCCTTTTCAAATTAGTCGTTTACAGTAAACAATGATAACATTTTTCTATATTATTAATAGTGTTTCATGGGTGTGAATATTTTCCATCTAAAGTGACATACAGATCACATTATTTTACGTACACATATGTGTGTTTTAATAAGTATGACTAGTTAACACTGCTAGACTGTTCGTTGACTTCTTCCTAATAGCTCCCCTATTACGCTTATCCATACATACAACTCTTATGATCTCATCATGCAGTTTACCTCAGGACAAAAAATGACGACGTAGCTATAAGAGACAGAGCATTGATTACGATATAGTCAATGGACATAGATCAGTGGCAGACCCAGATATTTACATTGGGGAAGAGAGGGGGAAGGGATTGAAGGATAGGGGAACCGGAAGTAGGAGAGAGCGGAGTGAAATGTATCAAGACCATTAGTTATGCATTTTATTCCGATAGGGAGTTTTACTGTCACTTTTACACAAGATTAATATCGAGACTAGTCTTAAAATTTAGCCTATAATTTGCGCCACAAGTTCAGCGCTCTATAGTTTAGTTGTACTTCAAATATTCCAAAATGTAACTAAAATTATTTTCTATAATGGGAAGAAATAAGGGGAATGGGGATATCAAATGCCCCGCTTGCTCCCAACCCACTGGGAGAAATAAGGGGGAAGGGGGATATCAAATGCCCGCTTGCTCCACCCCACTGGGAAGAAATAAGGGGAAGGGGATATCAAATGCCCGCTTGCTCCCAACCCCACTGCGCGCACCACTGACAGCAGACAATAATAATTTGTCCGGTTCACACACGCAATCCTAAGATGATAGTTTTACAAGTGATCATCTGGTCGTTCACCTGCCAGTGTGAATAACTTTGTTCTGGGATACCACGTGATTCAAATCCAGACAAGGTTAATTGGGGTGGAGGGGGGTTTTTCTGCATCTAATTAATAATTTTGCATATTCGTTTTAGAAAAAAAAGGCGTTTCATTAAATTATAAAATAATGCTCCTGATACTATGTCTTTTCAGAAAGCTCAAACAGCATTAAGGTAGGTAACACTAAACAAATAGATACAGAGTTGGCCGATATATAATTATTAGGGGAGTAGGCACTTTTTGAAGGGCTGATCTTTGCACCTAGTTTACTCTGAAAGGAAGCAGTCGCGCCTTGAATGAGTTAACTATAGCCCTATCTTGCAAGATCTACCATAGTGGAAGCAAGTAAGAGTAAAAACTGTTACATATCACGGGAAACAAGAGTGTATATTCTTAATTATTTCTTAAAATGATTTGTTTTGAAAATTTAAATAAGGAAAATCAATTACGCAAACATTTTGGAAGTTTTCATAGTAATTTTAAAATTTTAAAATTTAAAAAAAGTAAATTAATTGAAAATATATTTTGAAAATTCCTAACAAAAAGCATAAATAATAGCTTCAGCTATTTATTCTTAATTGAAAATAGTACAGGGACGAAAAAGAAAACTCGTAAAAATTACATGCACACACCGTTTACTCTAAACTGTCTTACCTTGATGGATCACACTATGGTCCTATAGCACTGTCTTACCTTGATGGATTACACTATGGTCCTATAGCTTGTCCTATACCATGTGGAGCAATGTATGGTACTTTATGGGTATACGAAAGGTTCATCACTAACTTTAATAGACCCAACCGGATCTCGAGCCACGTCAACGAGGAACAAAATGCAATCCAAGAACACGTCACAAGCTCCTAGAACAACACTGCGTCTTAAAAGTTGGATGGAAGGTAAAGGGAATTTTGGGTCGTATGTTTGCGGTTTTAAGGACAAAAATTAGTTTTTGGTTAAAATAAATCAAATATTGCTTAGACTAAAATAAAAAGTTCTGGACAAATTCAGCAATGACCGTGGGAGAAAGATATTCAAAACCTGTTGAGATTACTACTTGTAGAAAATTATACTAAATGTATCTAGTGACGGAAATTTTTATTTATTTTACAATATATATATATATATTTAACGAAAAAATAGGTATTTTAAACAATGTTACCTTTCATTCCACCTTAACCGCGAATCGCGCCAGACGGGCGGAGGGGACCGAGTTGTAAGTGGTTCAGCAGGAGCAAGGAATGTGGTAACAACTGTCTGCAAAGAAAGAGAGAGAGACAATTCCAGCGAAATCGTGACCAAGGCCGCTCTATATTCCAGAATGCTCCGTCTGTCGTCGGTTGATGGATTACTCGGCACGGGCAGAGGTAGTCTCAGGATCGACACCCGGAGATCCAGCCAACCAACTGTGATGTGATGCCGTCGGGCATACACTCGCTTTCAACGGTTACTTCACAAATCTCGGTCTTGTTTGTTACAAAATTCAAGCATCAAGATGTTGCTAATCAAACAGTGTTAATATTTTGATAACTTGAATAACTGGTTTAAACCTTTATCATATACCAAATAATAATTTGTTATGTCTATATTATTCTGGGTGGGATGGAGGAAATCTCAAGTTCAGTTGAACAATTTTGTAGTTTTTTTTAAACAAAAAGAAGATTGCTTCATTATATACGTTTAGTTTAGAAGTAGAACTATACCTAAACAATCTTGGCCAATACCTAAGCCTTTACCTTAGACTATATCAGAAAAGGTATATTTTTAGGGCTAATACTCATGAATATAATCAGACCTAATAACGCTGATATCACCGTCGTATCACCGGAAACTTCAAAAGCTTGCTTCGAAATAACTGAATATAAATTACTATACAAACAGTAACCTTAAGGAGAGTAACATACAAATAAACGTCATTAAACGTTTTAAGTGGAACGTACTTTCCTGCCGATTATGATTAGATGTCCTCTCTTACGACAGGTTAATTCCTTTTATCAGTGAATTAAGACCGCTAATCTGCCATATCCTCTGCCTCCTCCTTCAGCTCCCAGAATTTTCTTATTCCTTCAAGTCATCCAATATTTTCATTCTCCTTCTTCCAAAGTTCCTCTTTCCCTCAATGTTTCCTTTTATGGCGTCGCGCAGAAGACAGTTCCTCCAAGAAAGTGTCCGATGCAGTTTGTTTTGTACCGAAGAGTCGCATCAAAGTACTTGTTCTATTGTCACCCACTCTTCTTGGGCCTTCATTGGTCACCCTGTTTGTCCACATGATCTTACTTTTCACTATAAAATGGCAACAAATGTAAACAAGATAGTGTTGTATCAAATCGATAAGTTTTGAGCCAAACATGTGAGGGTAACAACGTTTCCCCATCGACCGAACTATAGCTCGAGAGAGACGTGATCTCTCACCGCGTAGACTATAAATGCCAGTGAATGTGTAAAAAAGGCGGTCGTGAAGCTCACAGGCCGTGACTCGGAGCTTGTCGTTACCAGCTTCGTGAAGCAGCGCTTCGTGCATTTAGCATAAGAGAGAAGAAACCATTACTGAATAAAAACTCTCCACCAAGTCGAGGTACGACGCAATGCTCTTATTTACCAATCTGCCGATCCAAGCGATAGGAGTAATTTTATGAAAGAGGGGCTATTGCCAATAAATGGCGATAGAATATCTGATGGAGCGTTTTGTTTGTTATAAAACACAACGATAGTATAAATCATACTAAAGTGAAAGGGAAACAAAATTTATTACTCAGGTGGCTCCCTGGATTTGAACAACTTTATTTATTTTAATGTGTTTTTAGTTGCATCACGTTTCACTACCCGTCCGGGCTATCCGCATATTTACACTAATGGAACAGGAATGAGGAAGTCGGAATTTAATAGTGTCCCTGAATTTGCGTGCAAGGGAGTGGGAAACAATTTAGGGGAAAAAACACCTATGTACACCCAAACGGGATTTGAACTCAGACTTTTCTCTCACAGGCTGTATAAGTACTGTTCTATTTGACCCCACTCAAAAAATATATCATTATAATAATAAAGATTTATTAACCACTAAATAAAATGTCATTGGAAAATCAAACCATTACATTTGAGGTTACGCTGTGATTTAGCAATCGCTTCTCACTATAAATTAGGTTATCCGTACACACATGTGTATTAATTGCGTTAATGTGATACGATGAGAAAAGTAGAATTTAGAGGAAATTAAACCTTATTTGTGTCGTTGAGAAAGAGTGTAAGCACTCAGCTATGATTCGAGCCCCAAACCTCCCCACTACTATCAAACAAACTAAATGAGCTGTATATTCATACCACGCGTCTATCGACGTGGATCTTGGAATTGATGCTATGCCACATTAATAGTCTCATTTTAGTTTTATTTCTGTTTGTGATAAAACTCTTGAAACAAAACATGGAAACATATATTTTTTCAAAACATTACGTTAACATATAAAAGGTAAATATATATATAATTCTTAAAAAGAGATTCCGCTTAGCTCAATAAGGAACCCGCTTCGGTGGCCACATGGTCCAAGGCATCACCCTCACAATATACTATACTGCCAATGACGGGGATATCGGGGTTCAAATCCCGGTCGGGCGTTCTGAGGATGGCTTTTCCTAACCGGATATCCACTCTCCCTCCACGCAGATGCGGATGGACTTCCTCTAAATTAAAATGTCCCTATCTCTAATATGTCAGCGTAATAAGTGCATAGGCGTATAGTGACCCGAACGTGTGATATGACGCGGTAGTTGATGAAAAGCTCAGTCGGAAAGCGTGGCTCTACTGACAAAGGGATCCTTCTTTCTTCTCGAGAAAATCTATAAAGGTATAATTTACCTAATGTTGCTACTAGGATATTTTAACATATTATAGTTTATATCACTTAAAAACATCGATTATCAGACATTTCATTTTCTAAACTTTTCTGAAAATCTGACAAAGAAATAAACCCGAGTTTTCCAATATTAAACTAGTATCCAAACCGGTGTCCGAACGGTCTAACCTATCTTGAGAGTATGAGTGAGTCGGAGACCACTCGGGTACCAACAGTTCTTGTCTTGAACGAAACTAACTAAAACATGCACATATGCCTGATATAAACTAGTATACAGCAAAGTGATAACCTTTTATTTGAGAGACCATAATATGAAACCAGAAGAGGACTTAAAATTAATGTGTTCCCCCTTACCCTTGTTCCATTGAATATTTTGCACGAGCCTTTAATAGTGCAAAGGCACAATGGCATTTTAAAATAAATGGTACGACCTACTTGTACATTCTTTCTAATGTACTCTATAGTTTGTGACATTTTAAAAAAATAGTTTATTAGTAAACTAGTATTAAATGAGCTTTTTAAATAAAAAAACAATTAATATTTTTATTTATTATGTTAAACAAACCCAAGATAGCCATTCTGAACAAAATTCTTTGAGCTATTGGTGACCTGGTTGTCTAGGGGTAAGGTGTCAACTTCTATGCTAGCGGCCGGGGTTCAATCCTCGGTCCCGGCACAGATTTATCTGATTTCCAAACCCTTCCTTCCCTCTGACAAGATATCTTGTGAATGTGGGGAATGCCAGGCCTCCACCGTGGTTCGGATTCCACGTTAAACTGTAGGTCCTTCATTTAATTTCATAATCACCCTACCATTACACATTAGCGTAAGTGCGTATAACCCGAACGGGTAGTAAGACGCGGTGCTAATAATAATAAATAATAATAATAATAATAATAATAATATAATATTTGAACTATTTGGGACAAATTTCAAAATTTGCAATTTCATTCATTATTAAACTACCCTTAATAGGCAGGTAAACACTGGTTCACCCAACTAAACATGATATTACAAAATAAAAGATTGTGCCAAAACAGTTCTAGGTATTTGATATCGGGTTAAACTAATGAAAAGTAATTTGTATCATATAGAACTGAGACTCTGTATACTTTTTATTTTTCATACTAATTAAATAATACAATGAAAATTATCAAATTTTCAGACTCGCGCTATTTTTCTAATAATGACTTCACTAAGGGACGTAATCAAATATGAATTTCACTACCTAAAGCAGAACTATTACTACTTTAATTATCTTGGATTAGATTTATATATTTAAAACCTCAAGTTATATATATATATAACCTCAAGTTATATATATATATATATATAATATCCTCAAGTTTATATATATATATATATATATATATATATATATATATCCTCAAGTTATGGCAATATAACCTCTAAATCGTCGGTGACCTGGTGGTCTAGGGGTAAGGTGTCAGACTTCTGTGATGGCGGCCGGGGTTTGATCCTCGGTCCCGGCACAGATTTATCTGATTTCCAAACCCTTCCTTCACCTCTGACAAGACATCTTGTGAATGTGGGGAATGCCAGGCCACCACCGTGGTTCGGATTCCACGTTAAACTGTAGGTCCTTTATTTCATCTCACAATCACCCTACCATTACACATTAGCGTAAGTGCGTATAACCCGAACGGGTAGTAAGACGCAGTGCTAATAATAATAATAATAATAATAATAATAATAATAATAATAATAATAATAATAATAAACATCTAAATATCAAGTATGAACAAAATTCATTAAATAGTTTCAGCTATGACCCCAGATAGAGACAAAGATATTTATTGAAAAACCAACACGTTTAAGTTAAGGAGCATATAAAAATCGAGATCCGTCATAATATCGAGGAGTTTGAACATTTTCACAATCGCAATACTTTCCTTTTGTGATAAACTAAAAATAAGCAGTCCTATTCCTGGCCAACTTTTTTAAAAATCTAAGCTGTTAACTGTCCACTTTCAGTGAGCAGCATTGTTGCAACAACAACAAAAAGTCACCTTAACATAATGAAATATTAAGTTAGTTCAAGCTGCACGTAGAGCTAATCAATCTTTTATATTTGATTAAAAGTCTAAACAAATTTGTTTATGACGTGCTCTATAATTTTTGTTACAGAGTGTGCATAGCTTAAAAGGGATTAATTTGAATATAAGTCAGATACTTTTTCAAATAAAAAATATAAAGAGTTTACATTCCTAGAAGTTAAGAGAGCGCCAGTCACTGTTGCGAGTACACTCCCAATCGAACACAATGGAATGAATGTTTCAGACTTTCTTCCTTCCTCTCTGCTCGCCAACATACATGTAGTCTTTCTGATCTGAAGCAATAAGACTGTTTTAAACTAGGACCCCAGCAGTAAAAAAAATAGCCCTTTTATATCGGCAACGGCTCATACTGACGACTTTACCCTTCTAATTAATAACATAATGATCGATATGGTCTCTAATAGGTTATTACTATTGGTTTTGGAGGGACTTATAAAATACCTCACTGACAACAGATCTGAAATGATTTGAAGGATTTTGCTCAAACATGATATTTAGATCTCACTCCTCCGGATATTTTCTGAATTTTTAATCTAGCTCTTAAACTTAAATAAGATCTTTACCAAATTTTTCAAAAATGGCTTTCCCAATTTTATTTAAAGTGATATCTAAGGAGTGTTTGACCACAAATAATACTGCATATTTGTTTTTTTAGGTGAAAACTCGTAAGGCTAGTTTACTGATGAGTTTTTTTAATTGTAATATTTAAAAAAATCGCTTTTATGATTTGTTTCAAAAAATTGTTTAAGGTAAATGTTTTACAATATACATAATTCTATATATTAACTTTACTGAAAAATTGTAGTAATTTTTTGTTGAATGATTTTCGAAAAATTAAAAAAAAAATTGAAAATAGCTATAACGAGGTTGTTAAAACTTAGTAGGGCTATCTGGGGTCTATATTAAGTTATAAATAACGTGTAGATTAATTTTTCTAAAGTAAATTCATTTAAAAAAAAGTTTACTTTTGGCAAGTTTTAGAAAATCTGATATTCTTCCTAAATGGCCTTGAAGATTTAGTTCCCAATGTATATTTGCTCATTGTTTTTCATGATAAATAAGAATGCTTTTATTTTTACAAATTAAAAATAATTTGAGGCTAGTTTACAAATATCTGATTTTTGAAAACTTGTATTAAAAATATTTTAACAATTCTGTTTAAAATATATATATTAAGAGTGTTTATTGTGATTAACAAGATGATGCTTTGTTCTTTTCGGAAAACCCATTTAAGGTTAATTTATCGAATTCTTTATTTTTTAACATTTTGTTTCAAGGTATAATACACAATATTATGAGAAAGTTTGCGCTATTGTGTCTTACTGTGTGTGTGTCGTGCATTCTCAAGGACTCGTCCTATATGTCTTTCATATCACGTGCTATTATTTTTCTCGACGAATCCACGACCAGATTGCACGCTTCCTCTGGCTGACGCCAAAGAATACTAGATTAGGTAAACTAAACAATGTACAGGACCACGCCCTTGAGACCTCAGGTACAGTGGATACTTGTGGAACTGAGGGTCAGCCTAGAACCTAGAAGCTTAGACCAGTGACTTACTGTGGATTCACACGTTTACCTAAGAAATAGCGCAGATCAGAAACGTGGTCACGTGACGCGCTAAGCCAATCACAAGATTTGAGCTTAATCGACAAGAGCAGTTCTGCAGAAGTTCAACTATTCTATAATTGGTCCGCTCTGCTCAGATGTTAGGCACAGCAGAACCAATCAGATCATTAAACCAACCATCTCAAATCAGTGCGCATGCGCATTTGTCAACATATGCGCTCTACAGTCAGAATCAGGCAGACAGCTTCGTTGGCCATCGTGAGGAGATTTGAAATAACCCATTAATGTAAACGTGTTTATTATGTATTGGATTGTTCCACAACACAGCATTATAATTTGAAAACATCCATCGAGTCAATAATCTGAAATATATGTTTATCCACTAGAAAATATAAAAATGTTGATAATCAGCTATTTCTAGTTGGTGTTGCAATGCATCATGGGTCAACTTAAGTGTGTGAATTACTGCTCAGATTCCGCTTTCTATTACTCGGTGGACATGTGAATCAAGCTTTAGTCTTATAATAATTAGCGGGTGAGGTGGAAGGAGGTTAGAGTGATAAAGAGGTTTATAAACACCCCACCCTCCTCCTCCTCACACCTGTCTCCAAGTATCGGAATTGCGATATACTAGTGGGATAACTTATTTAATCGACTTATCAAAGGTTTTATTTAAAATAAAAAGCAAAAACCAAACTCAAAATGATGCTAACCATATAAGATTTCACTTCAATTTTCTCATCAAAGGACATTAAGTTAAAAAAAAAGTAGGTAAAGAAAAATAATAGTCATTAGGTGTATACTATTGCTTTCATTTTTAAATATATGAAAAACATTATTTATAAAAACATTGAAACATAAATTATTTTGTATAGGAAATAAATTGTGCATACCAACTCGTTCTCCTTTGTACTTACAGATGAAAATGTAAGGAGGAGCATTTCGCCAGTGGGTTCACTACTGGCACTTGATCAAGTTTGTAAACTGGCATGGTCTTGCTGAGTTTTTATGAGAGTACTCTACATCTATATTAAGGGTACAGAATGAAAAGGGCGAATGTGAAAACCCTAGTGGGAAAAAACTACTCAATTAACAGTAGAGAAAGATACCGAGTCACACACAAGTTATATGTTCTTTAGCGATTTCTTTTGACCGATGTCTCTTATGACGTTGAGAAAACGCGTTAAGGACCTATACAATAACACTAACAAGTAATAATATATCCTGAAAATTGAAAAATGACACCTGGACACGGGAATCGAACCCGGGACCTTCGGCTTAGTACGCCACTGCTCTTACCACTGAGCTATCCAGGATTCGTCCCGTGCCCATGGTCATTCTTCACTCATATTTTAAGGCAGAGTCTATGATGGACGTGCAGAAGTCGTCAGCTTATAAACATGTCATTTTTCAATTTTCAGGATATGATATCTAAGAGGTGTTATCCTCACCAAAATGCATAGATGATAGCTTCGGCTATCTGATTCATTAATATATGCAATCCCGTACAATTATAATATATAATTGTAAATTGGCTGCATCATGCCAACTACCGAGTCGCAGGTGGCTGCGTTGTCTGATGGCTGTGATATTATGTAATCACATGTTTATAAGCTGACGACTTCTGCACGTCCATCATAGACTCTGCCTTAAAATATGAGTGAAGAATGACCATGGGCACGGGACGAATCCTGGATAGCTCAGTGGTAAGAGCAGTGGCGTACTAAGCCGAAGGTCCCGAGTTCGATTCCGTGTCCAGGTGTCATTTTTCAATTTTCAGGATATGATATCTAAGAGGTGTTATCCTCACCAAAATGCATAGATGATAGCTTCGGCTATCTGATTCATTAAGTAATAATATAGTCAAATGTTAAATCTTGACTGCAAAAATATTTGTATTTGGTATCTACGGTAGGAGAAATGGTAAATGACAGCTAGGAAAAGCCATACATCCATTCGCCAAACCATATGATGCGCAAGAACATATGTTCAGCTGTTGCCACTTTTGGCAGTCAAAGCTTTCACACCAAACATCTTTTTAAACGATTTTACATTATTTAGGTACTAACTTATGAAAATTACAATTTTAATGTTTCTTTTTATGGAATAAGCGTATATGATTCACTTAAATCATAAATATATACATTCTAAATACACTAGGTTAATTATTGAACAATTTACAACAGTTAATTTCTGAAGTAATCGACTATCTTATTAATTCTTGTGAGCTTTTCTTACCTGCGTTAGTGAGCACACGGAGAAAAAGCATCAGTCTGGTTTGTTTTTCCAGAAATGGGAAGGTCAGGGTTTGAATCCCAATCAGACATATCGAGACTGTTCCTACCTAAATGTTTCTTCACTCTCTCTCTCCAGATAAATGCGGCTAGCTTTCCTCTTTGTTCTACAGTCCTAAAACCATTTCTTACAGTGTTCTGAAAACCTCAACGCTCAGGAAGACGCGTAAAGCGGGGAAAACCCACTTTATTCGGAATGTTTGCTAAACGAATATAACAAAACATTAAATCTACACTGAAATGTTGGATGAGGGAAGTAGTAGCAAGTTTTAACCCAGTTAAGAAGAATATTTAATAACAAAGGTTTCCACGCTGTTCCATCGTCGACTGCGCTCTATCCTGGCGAACAGCGCGGCGAAGATTGGTCGGAGTCATTTAGAATTCCGCGTGGTACGGCTGTTCCCACGGGTCTCTCCCATTCACAAAATATTCTAACTTCCATTATTGTTTACTTTTATGATTGGGTAATAAAATTTCACGTTTGCGCATAGTTTAAGATTCGTAATCTTAAAGAGACGGTGGAAATGGGGAACCGTTCTCACGGTGTCACTTTGACCGAGTGAAAATTAGGTAATTAGATTAATGTTCAATTTTCAAAGGAAGGAGGATTACCAAATGTATATCTTCGTTAGACAATATTTTAACTAGACGACGAAATGTTAGCCGTTTTGATGTTATGTGGCTAAGCTTTTGAAACCCCTGTTTAACGAGTTTATATTTGTAATTTAACGCTCAAGTGTTCATCTAACGATCATGAAGATGGAGACCCATAACCTAATTACATCATAGTTACAGAACACTTCAACTTACATTACATAAAATAACAATTCGTGCACTAGGACACCCACATTCAGACTCTTTTAAACTTTAGCTTGAATTTTAACGTTCACAAAAGTGTAAATTAACAAATAAAAATTATTGTAATTGACACGGCATAAATTGAGGCGTTTGTTTATCATGTGCTGTGTTTAATTTGGTTGTGTCCTAAATCCAAGGGCACGAGCAAGGTACGTCACATATAAGATCACCAAGTTAGATGACTGTACAAGACTCAACCATACACGCCCTGGGTCTGGTCACGAGATCTCTTGAAGAATAGTCGTAGAATGGTCTTTTGTTCATGGCAGAACACAGTTAATTGAATACTTTCGTTTCGAGCCGGGTCAGCGGTTGTGTAAACATCAGCTTCCTGTAGCACAAACATTGGTTGTGATTCAGGAGAACATTTAGGGAGGGGGAGGCGAATAGAGGGGGAAGGACATGTCAGAACAGACATAGTCCAGAAATTGAAAATGTTAGCCCCCTCTTGAAAGTGAAGGGCTCAAGCTAGGGATTCATTGTTTTAATGGGAACGGAAACCATTGTCTTTAATGCATCGTCAAACTTTTTACTAACAAAATAATAATAATAATAATAATAAATAGTACGACTATTACATAATACAGTATATGCTTTATCATATAGACATTCTTGTTCGAACTCATAAAAACAAATATGCTAAGCAGATGAAACTCCTTAAGACTTTTTTTTTAAAGTAAAATTGATTTGACTATTTTTTTAAATTTACATTTTCAAAAACCAGTCATCAGATTCTTTTATAACATAAAATATACGGTCTTTTTAATTAAAAGTTACAAGCAATCCTCAGATACGTGTTTTGAACAGTCATTATAATCATTTTTGAATAATCTCAAAATTTCAAATATTTGGCATTACTAAACTACCCCTAAGTAAATTCATCTCCAAAGAACCAGTATTAAGTGTAATTTATCATGTAAAACACTATCAAGTTGGTGAACAAGCTTTAAGAAAAAAAAAATCCACGTGTAGATTGTTTTGTTTCAAGGATTGGCCAAAGCATTATAATACTTAATTAGATTTAACTAATAAATAGCCAACACTATCTTGTATCTAAGCCAAGTACATAATATGTACTATCACAAATACCAATTTGAAAAGTTATCCTAAAACTAAAGTTAAATGGTAGTACAGAAACGTACAAAATTAATCCTAAAGTTAATTATAGCTTAGAACAAAATTTACAAAAACAGAATTTAAGAAATTAATCTCTGGATATTGTTTCTTAGAAAAAACAAGCATATCGTCTTGTTAATCACAATAAACAAACTTCAAATATAAATTTTAAGGAAACTATTTTAGATCATTTAAAAAAATGTAACAAATTTCCAAAAATTATTTATAAGTAAATTACTCTAAAATTATCACATATATAAAAACCCAAAAATTCTCATTTATCATGAAAACAATTCCAAGGTAACCATTTAGGGACTGAATCTTAAGGCTTTTTTTTAATATTTCAAATTATCTGAATCCTTGGTAAACTACCCTTAAATCATTTTTTATAGAAAAAAAACCCAACCTATTATAAAAGGCAAGGTTCTCCTTATTCAACAATAGTAGGCAATAAATACGTTTTTATTATTAAAGTTTACTAGATCAAACTGCTAGCGCATAAAACAGCGAGTCGTGACGGATTGAAATAAAGGTACGACCTTTCCAGAAAGTGAGAGTAGTCCGTCCTCCGGAGCGTTGCACGACTCCGGGAGCCCGGAAAGACGCGGTTAGAAAGTAAGAACAGTCGTATTGTGGGTGGGACACGGCAATGCCTCTTTACTCATAGCTGCCTTGTGGAGATAATGTTACGGAATACTAATAATAACAATAACTTTTGCCTGTTTAATGTGAACTTATCAAAAGGGAATATTCGAAGCTTCGAAATGTCGGAGTTAAAGGTCAACTCTCCTTCATTTTGACTTCGAAACACACAATACACCTCACATTTTCAAAACCTTTCAAAGGAGGAAGAAAACTTTGAGGATCATACTATCAACAAATTTGATATTTCACTAAATATGACATAATTAAAAATATAACAATTTTTATAACAGCTACCTAACAGTATTTTAACATTAAATAGTGGTTAAAGGACATCTATAGCATGAGCGTACATACATTCAGATATGTAAGCATAAAATAATATAGTTTATCTACCTAGATGCCATAAAGTGATATTTTGGATATAGAAGTAGTGTTATTTCACAATAAACAAAACATGACTTTGACTTCGCTTGGAATGTTTCAAGCTTCTCTTCGACTTCACTCCACATTTGAAAAGTAGCCTGATTACACCCTTATTTACCAACACACAATATATATATATATATTATATATATATATATATATATATATATATAATAAAATGAAGCGTCTGTCTGTCTATCATGAGTACTAAGTGAAATTTACATGCAGAGGTCTGAAATTTATAAATTAGTAGCCCCTGCGCACAAACATATGTACCTCGAAGCTGTAATTTTATTTTTTACAAGATTTTTAAAATTCATTAAATACTGGATCGGAAGAAATAAAAATGAAGAGTTTATTCTGTCTGTCTGAAGCAATTAATTTATTGCATGGCTACCCCAGGAAGCTCTGGGTACTTCTACTTCAATATGATTAAATATAATATATAAATAAGCCTATACAATATTACATAAAAATAAAATATAACATTTAATATAAAGACAAAAAAACCAAATTATAAAACATAGCTAGGTAGGGAGTGAACCAAGGTCATCGAACTCCATTTTGAGATTTAAAAACCTTTCTAAACTCAACCATTCAAAATATAAAGATCATGGCTGATACAAAGACAAAGATATAAGATCTGAATAGTATACAAACTAGCCTTAAATAAGAATATTTACTTAAAATATAATTACTGGTACCATTAAAAATGCAATCGCTTCAAACTTTTCATAGTTAAAAGAAAAAACACGGAAAAAACTTATCGCAAAAGCTATCGTTTTTCTATATTATACAAAAAATCACTATCATTAGTATGTTTAGAAATAAGATTAATTAATTTATTATTATTATTATTATTATTATTATTATTATTATTAGCACCGCGTCTTACTACCCGTTCGGGTTATACGCACTTACGCTAATGTGTAATGGAAGGGTGATTGTGAGATGAAATGAAGGACCTACAGCTAAACGTGGAATCCGAACCACGGTGGAGACCTGGCATTCCCCACATTCACAAGATGTCTTGTCAGAGGTGAAGGAAGGGTTTGGAAATCAGATAAATCTTTGCCGGGACCGAGGATTGAACCCCGGCCACCAGAATAGAAGTCTGACACCTTACCCCTAGACCACCAGGTCACCGATTAATTAATCATTAATTTAGGTGTGGGGATTAAAGAGGTATTTGAGAGGAATTAGCTTGTTGATTTGATGGAAAATCCAAAGTGATAAATGCCGATTGGACCCCCGCCCCCGCCCCCCAAAGCATCCAACTGAGAACCGAACCTCCACCTCATAGTCGCAGACCATCTAGTTGTGGTGTGTTAAAAGCATGATAGCATAGACCGTGAAAAGTTAGATCTGAAAACTAAAATGTAAATAATGAGAACTAAGTGTAATACAAACACATTTTGAAAACTTCACGAAGGTTCACGAAATTTCTAAAATCGTGGTTTTGATATAGAAATGTTCTATTTTTAATGTTGTATATAACAAGTCCCCAAAGTTAATAAAGCTACTGTTGAGAGGTTAGAACCAAAGTTTAAGACACGTTAAAAGTTCACATTGACATTCACCTGTAAGCGTCGTATTTCATACCTCGCTGTCAATACAACCTCCTCTTTGTTTAGTGTTTAGCTAAACTCTGGTCAAGGTATGAAGGGTGGTTTGAAACGCTTTTTTCGCTGTCAAAATTATACCATATAGTATGATTTTGTTAAGAAAAAAGATCTTTGATACCATCCTTCCTACCATGAAGAGGATTTACTAACACACGACGAAGTTAGAGAGGAGGAACTAAAATAGTAACTGACAATCTGTCTACCTTATTTGGCGAACCATTGAAATAATACTGCACTTCTAAAAGTATGAGATAAACTGTCGGGAGGAATTAATGCAAGAAGTTGTGGTTTGTATTACATGGCATGAAAATTTACGGTTAATACGTTCATCACCTTCCTCGCTATACCTAGACCTG
Source organism: Timema cristinae (assembly GCA_039000515.1). Lineage (NCBI taxonomy): Eukaryota > Metazoa > Arthropoda > Insecta > Phasmatodea > Timematidae > Timema > Timema cristinae. The sequence goes on from JBCFYV010000001.1 coordinate 56,919,092, forward strand.
AGGATGATGCTAAGAACTCATCTATACTAATCAATAAATGGCAGCTTACGTTGCCTTCTGACGCAAGGAAAAAGAGATTTAACATAAATGGAATCATCATATTTTATTAAAATCAATAGTAAAAAAATCAGAACCTTAAATTAATTAGTAATAATTATAGCTTATCTTTCTATATAAAATTATATCTTAAAATTCAACTTTACCTCTTTCAATTTGATTGTTTTAACTGGTTTCATGGCCAATAATGTGAAAATATTTCAATTAATAATGAAGAGCATCATACACATAACAATATTAATAAAATGGTTCTTTAAATAGTTAAAATATTACTTTGCAATTAATTAAAAATATTCAATTTAATAAATGCCTAGTTATAATTTTTTAACGTGTTTTAATATGTTTATAACTTAACAAGGGCCCTTTAATGTAGTTGTATGTTATTACTTCATTGTGTTTATGACTTTAAATTTATACATTTTGACTTTTTTTTATCACCGCATCTTACTAATAGTTCGGGTTATACGCTTAGAAACTAATTACACCAATGGGTTAGGGATGAGGAAGGTTTAATTTAGAGTAAGTGTACCCACATTTGCTTGGAGAGAGAGGGTTTGGGAAATATTTTTTTTTAAAAACCACCCCCAGTACATCCGACCGGGATCGAGCCACGATCTCCCCATCATCGGCAGTTCTATAGCGAGAGTAGCGCCTTAAACCATGCGGCCACCGAAGCAGGTTTTTGACCATTCGTTAACTATGATATAAATATTATTAATCAGCTTAGTTTTAATTAATCTATTTTACTTTCAGTTGATTGATTTTTCTCAACATTGTATGGTTCTAATTATTTTACAAACGTACAAATATACATATACATACATACATACATACATACATACATACACACACACACACACACACACAAACACACACACACACTAACACACACACACAGACGAGTGCCCAACATTAACTTTCAAAACAGAAATGTAGCAAGGTTTCTAGTAACCCAATAAGCAAACGAATAAAGCAAACATTTTTATTAGAAGATAAATACAATTAAACGAATGATCTTTTTTTTTAAATTGAACAGTGCAAACTATTTGCCATGAAACATGTTTTCAGTGTAAACAATAGTGTTTGTTTGTTGAGAGGCAAATTATTGAATATCGAATCTAATAACCAATAGCTTATGTCTTGCGTCAGATTAAACATGAGGTCCATTCCTATACTTTGATTTTATATACACGTGATGAGAAGAGACTGAGTGACCTTGATAAAATATTTGGGAGGAAAATAAAAAGAGTTATATACAAGCATTTGTTGACACGCGTTCGTGCAGATGATCATATTTTGTTATCGTGTGGATTGTCTTAGTACATAAGTGACAATTACTGTATTTTAAGTTAGATTCTATAAAACATATGTCAAAGTAAGTGATATCACGTCAATTTAAGCAGTTAATATTTACGTAGTTTAGTTTTTACTATTAGTTTTCCCTAAGAGTTCTTGAGGAATGCTCACAGCACCTACTGGTCGTGAAGGTGTTTAACCAAGACGGTAAAACTGGTCAAGGCAAAATGCTTAGTAAAGGAAAGAATATTCTTTAAATATTTTCAAATTCAATGAAAGAAGGGTTCAACCGATTTGTAATTAATACACATTGTTTAGTAGTGAAATATATTTTTAGTATTTTAGTAGGCAGGTTTTCACTTTTGATATCAGCACACAAGTCACCATCATCTTTGTTCGCATGCTCTAAGTAACTGAGTGGAAAACCAGGACGGGTGGTAAGAAGAAGTGAACATAAGAAAATCCACAAAACTCAAATATGATCAGAGATGAAAAGTGAATATATAAGGATTAAGGCATCATTATAGTGTTCGGAAAGGAACGCTTAGAGTTTTAAGATAAAGAGTTTCTACACAACAAAACGATCATCTCTAAAGCCATCATATCTACAACAGAGAACAGATGACAAGCCGCAGTCAGTAATGAAACGAGCCAACAAATGACACAAACTCTACTCTTGATCATCCATTATGTCGCATTAAACCTCCCCCCACCCCTTCAGTGGACCTTCTCTTTCCGTCGCATGGCTATTATGCACTCCCAATAAAACCAGATAACATACATTATTAAACAACCGGTCAGTCTGTTTCCATCATGTTCAGGCATTATGAAACTACGGGTTGTCACTTCTCCTCCTTCAATACATCCACGGCAAGTTTCACCTTGTCTCAATAAACATGTTAATATATTATTGGCGTGCCTCGTTACCTCCGCATGAGGAATATCACTCATAAATGTAGACAATGACTGATGTGCATATGTTATGTAAGCATGAGCTCATAGATACTATAATTAACTCCTCTTAGACACTGCAATACAAGCTCGAACTTACCACGGATGAACTACGACAGAGAGAATCAAGCCACATGACGTTACGATCGGGACAATCACTTGCTGTGAATATTCTTCGGCTGCTGTAGCTCGCTCACCTACAGCATCTTTCAGATAGATCTCTCCACCGAGCTTGACAAACCGGGTAGCCAGTTCCTCCAATGAGCGTATCACGAGTTGGGATCTTCTTGGGCATATGATATGCCGTACAGAACAACAAGGGACCATACCTCGCTCCGGCCAGAACCATACAGCCTAAATTCATGTGCAACGATAATGGTTCATAGAGGTAAAGAGTTAAATAAGCGGGGTGAAACAATCATAAATACCAGTAAGCTATTCTTAAACAAACTTCCACCAAAAACAGGTATACAGAGATACTTGTCATGTACAACCCTCCAAATCATTAGGAAAATTTCAAATTTTCAAAAATCAGCATTAATTTTAGAGATAAAATCCCAAACTAAAAAAAAAAGACCGGAGGTATCAGTCACTATATAGCATATAAATATCAAGTTTGGCCAAATCCTTCGAAGCGTTTTGAATCTATACCCTGGTACCCAGGGACGTACAGAATTAGAATATCCACTTTATTGTTTATGTCCAGGGGCACATAAAACGTCCATATTATATCATAATATCGATAAATAGGATTTTCACGATCACAATACTTTATTTTTATGAGAAAGTAAAAATATACCACTCTAAATTACTCAAGTGGTTACCTAATAATGTTTCTTTTGCCAAAGACTTGGTGTATCTTACAATAAATTATGGTTGCATATATCATAGTGTAGCATCATTTTTTTACTACTAAAGTTTAGGCGGCTTCAATCATGTTTAGCTAGGGAAGAGCCGTTTACACTGCTTTGATCATTTTGTGGCCTACTAATAGTACTTTTACTAACCCAACCAAATCCAACATTCCATGCGTCTACCAATCTAAGGTCAAGTTTTATAAAGTTGAGTAATATTGCCACAGTCTGCCAATTGTAGACAGGTTTAAAAGTATTTTAATATAACAATATAAATGTGTTTATATTAAAAGTAAAAAAAAACCTTCATGGTTTCGACTCACAATCAAGCTATACCGGCCGAGCAGCCGCCACTATTAACGATGATAGTGCCAACATTCATGGAAAGAGGGTGTCATGTTGTCAGCATAACGAACCCTCCGTCCATTGATCTCAGTTTTATAGGTCGATTCTATACTAGCGGTTAAAACGCGGTTGTTTTGCTTAACACTCCCCCAAACGCTTGAATCTACACCTGACTGTCAAAACGCAACTGTTAAACAGCTACCAATGCGCTACTGATTCTACACTAGCGGTTTAAATGACGCGGCTCCATTAGTGCAGAATGGTTTAAAAATGGGTTATACAGGCCAGTTTTATTGCAGGAATTATTTTGTTGGAGGAAATTTAAAAAAAACTCGTCAAAAGAAACGTTGGTGGACTCGCCCCCCATTATCAAACCATCTCTCAACAGGACAGTTTCATATTATATTTATGAATCACTGAATGTACTCAGAGAAGTTATTTTTTGTACTATAGAATGTTTGTGGTTTCATTTGATGAACTACTTGGTTTAGTGAATGAAAATATTGAAAAACGTGATACCATCTTGAGGAAGAGTATTATTCCTGCTGAAAAACTTGTTGTGACATAGAGACACAACTGCCTGTTAACGCCTGGTGTAGTTTGATTCGTGTTTCTACCACTAGGCGGATTTAACGCCACCAGAGGTAGCGGTCAAAATGTTGGTCTAGACACTAGACGAAAACTTATTTTCAAACTTGATAACAAGGGTTTCATTCAAATGTGAGGTTGCTAGCGTTTTAACCTCTAGTGTAGAATAGGCCTTCATGTATTAGGTAGCTGCTAATTTTACCTCGTGAAGCCAAGTTTGACCCCGTTCTAGACCCGCATTGGAGATCGAATCCAGGACCTTTGGATATACAACTAGGAACTTCGACTATTATACCACAGAGACTGTCGACTAATAAACAAAGACAACCAACAACATAATACTGTTTAAATTGTAATTTGTCACTACGCCACAATTTTTTTTTTTTTTTTTAGCTATTATGTTCAACAGTCTTTCATAATATTTATAGTCCAATATTCTTACTAATAACCATCTGGATGGCCGGTTTTCCTACTTTCGGAATCCTACTATAGAGAAAGGTTCTCGAAGGGACACACCAGTGAGACTTGAGCCACTGTTCCTTTGACATGAGCGCCCGTCAAGTTAACAAATTCAGAGACTACGCACAGTGACAATGGCCAGACTGATATCTGCCGGGATCAAAATGGTGTAACCGAACATCGCTCAGTCACTGCCACGAAACACAAGCATTGCTTGGTCGAACTGCGCACGCGTTCAAGGAGCTTCATGATTTATCAGACTTAAAATAAGTTCCCACCTCGGAGGATAGGAAATGGAGAGGAACTGGAATGACGGTATTTGAGGCAGAATAATCAGTCATATGCTATTTGATGGGGGGAAAAGAGCGTTATTTAGGTAGTTAAATCACAACAGTGTGTTAAAAAGCTAATTTGTTTATTTATTTGTTTATCGGTAACTTAAAACCATTTCTAATTTTCCAAGAGAGATAACGACATGATTTCCTAGCTTGCGTTATGCTAACACCATCAACTATCCCCGATTTTGGGAGGAATCCTGTTTTGGAAGGCCTTATTTCTTCCCAGAATCCTATTGTATCACAGTATTTTGGTAAAATAAAAAGCCTTTAATACCGGTAGCGAGACGTTTAAACTGGAAGGCTTTTATCTTACTAGATTACTACTATAGCACAATATGATTAAGATGCAAAATAAAGCCTTATATTACTGTCTTCCAACCAAAATCTGAATGTACATTAAGACTACAATTTTTTTTTCTTGCCATTTTCAGTAACATACATTTTAAAATAGCTGGTGGGAGTCGGAGAAGTCAGTTGCCATTTAAATGGTACATAATACACTTTATAACCAAGTGTTTTATATTCCTTAAATTGGACAATAATAATAACAACTTAGTTTTAATGAAGAATGGTGTAAACAGAACTACAAGTAGATTACAGCTGAAGACTAGAGTTAAGGTGGGGATGTAGGGGACGCAAGAAAAGGGCAATGTTATCAAAGTTTTTACGACAATTTTTTTTTTAAATAAAACAAATATTTTTTTTAGTAGAAATAGAGGGTTTAATTTTCTTCAAATGATGACCTTCAAAATTATTTAATATTTGTCAAGGGTGTCCTGGAATTTAATGACAACTGTTTCTATTAAATTAAAATGTTAATCATCTTATTCCGTTATGCTCGTGATAGATATTCAATAACTGGTGATATAACCGTGTGAAGAAAATTAAACTCTTTGTTTGTACAAGAGCAATATTTGATTTATTTTGGAAAAAAAAAAAAATCTATAAAAAAACGCAAGAACACTGTCATTTTCTCGCCTTCCCTACATCCCCACCTCAAGGGAATAAATAGAATGAGTGAGAGATTCTCGTTACCTGTCCAGACGATAATGGAATTTTACTAAACCTTATAGCAACCGACTTAATCGGAAGCTTTTATTTTAATCCATATATATTTAAAATTGTATTAATTTTATTAACAAATTGGAGACTTATTCAATCGTGGATATTAGTTTTATTTCAGAGACGAACTCTCTTCTTTATCTAATTACGTCTTTATCTGCTGTATGCCTAAAGCCCAAGATGCAGAAGCCTACTTATAAACCAGGGGTATGGTCGGGGGTACATGGCGTAAAGCAACGTATTATAGCCGGAATATCAGAATGTATCTACATTCATAACATAAAGAGTTGGTTTGTCTGTGTGTTATGAGCATTGCGCAATAGCTACCGGACGCAGACGCCTGACATTTCTACACGCATATGTGCACCTCAAAGCAGAGTTCCAGTCGGGTCTACTGAGGGTGGTTTTTCATAAGTGGTTTACCACTCTCCTTACATGCCGTGCCGAGTGTCTCGTCACTCATCTTTGGGCCCGCGCGCAGCGCGGTTTGCCCGTTCCCCCTCCCCTTTTCTACCATGCGTGGTTGGCTGCGCACGGAGTCTTCGCTCCTCTCTCGTCAGGTTGCGTGGCTAATTCTACCTGAACTTGGTTTTTCCTGACTCCGGTCAACACGGGTCAGTGGTTCATGAGCGGTTGGCTCTCAGTTCCGGGAGTGGGCAGAGCTGATCGGGGATAGAGACACCGTCATGCGCGGGATTGGAGAGGGGGGTTTCGCTTTCGAGATACAGTTGTGTAACCGGACCGACCAAGGGGGGAACGCAACCAAAGACACAAATAAAGACTTGTGTTCAAACATCAACCGGACAACTTTCTTCGTACAACCCCTATACTAGAACTTGTATCGCACCCCAACTCTGGCGCGCGGACCCCTAGCCGCGACACCGGTGACCACGGGGGCAGACACATGGTCTCCCACAACATTGTATGGGTCCACGAGAGGTTTGGGCACAATGCAAATGCAGGTATATTACCTCTCAAATGTTTTCTTCCTTATGCATACCATATTAGAGTAATTATCATATATACGTAACATCTGAATAGGTAGTATGACGCGGCGATAAAAAAAAAGTTGAAATACTCTATTTTCTCTTTTCTCCGGATTTTTCGTAAAGGTAGTTTATATATTTTTTTAAATAAAAATGAGTTATATTTTGTTGTATTTTTTAATGTATGTTTAAAGCTACGAATTTTATAATGTAACTGACAAGTAAATAACAATTTGAAAGAACCGGAACATAATTACTAACCTAAAAAAAAAGAAACATTTATTTTTATCTAGCCGGAACCAGAATAAGAACCATTACCAATTAATATTCCGGTCCCACGCTATGTTTTCAAGTTCCCACTCCAGCAACTACCAACGAAAGAATTAGAAATGTATCTGTAAATAGAAGCAAGTAGAAATACTGAAGCAAGCATTAGTTTAATAAACTACTTATTTAAAGCAATTATTATATAATAGATTTAGTTATTTCTACTAATATTCGCGGTTTATAGTGTAAACTATTTTATTATAAATGCATTTTTATAAATGATGTTAAATGTATTATTTCCTATCTAGTCGCAACGATCATCGTAAATGTATTACCGGTCGGAACCAAACCCTCAACCCAGAGTCAAGAATAAAACATAAATTAATACTGCCAGAGATAACATCATTTACATTTTGCCACTTATTTTATAGTTGGTCTATTTTAGTCTATATTGTTTACGTCACAGTATATAGAAACGTCTTTAATTATGGTGATAGGGGGTTAAATTAATCTCTAAAAACTTATTTGATTGTTCCTGAATTATTATTACTATTATTATTATTATTATTATTATTATTATTATTATTATTATTATTATTATTAACTTTCCAATAATGGTACAGTAAAGTCCCCAACTTACGTGGATCCGAGCTACGCGCGGATGCGTAGATACGTGGTTGCAGGACTTCGACTTACGATTACCAACATCATCTATCAAGCGCTACATTAAAAGCGTACATTATATGCCAATCAACTCTGTGATAACAATGGGCTCGAAATCGTACATTTACACTAACAATTTTGCATGTGAATCATTTCTGATTAAACCGTAATGGAGATAAAGAGTTAATAGAAGTTCCTAATACTGAACATTATTGAGATATTAAATGATATTGGAAAAAAAAACTCCATTGAAAAAGCATGTTTTGACAATTTTAGAATGATTTCACCGATTATCATTGTGCACTAAGTATCTTCATTCTGTCATACTAGGGACATACTGTATTTATTAACAAGAAACTTTGTCACTTTATCCCCCATAGTCAACAAGGGAATTTTCGAGTAGTCATTCAAATACGAATGCACTGCAGAAATTTTTGACATATAATAGGTATTTTATTTTACCTTTAACTTCCATATCCCGTGCGAGCCCGGAGCTGAGTTGGGACTGTTATGATGAACGCTCTTAAACATTAAAAAATGGCGTTATTTTGTTTGTTTTTATTTTCAAGGAGAGTCGTTATCTCATGAGTGTTCTTATCATACATAAGCAGAACATTTTAAGCGTTATTTGAAACGAACATTGTCAAAAATACATAGTATCTTAACATAATTCAACATACGCGTTTTTTTTTAACTTGCGCGTAAATCTTCAGAACAAATTAACCAAGTCTAAGAGCGAATGTAGCTATATCTATTTGTACCAGACTGATTGTAGAGTAGCACAAACCTTTGTTCATCTAGATTCTAGAACAATATCTAATCGGGCAGAAAGCTGTTTAACTCAAGTTTATCATTGAATCAGTGATTTCTCAGATAAATACTGCAATTAAAAAAATGGAATGGGGATGTTGAGGGTTTATGATACTTGCAAACTGCTGCACTAGGTAGTTAATGTCTAAACATCACAGCACGTAATCAAAGCGAGGTCGTTAAATCTAAAGGACGAGCGCCTTAACTTGCTCCGATAGGAAAGAGCCAACGTTCTCGATGAAAGGATTATATTTAACTGGTTTGTGTTGTGGAACATTTGTTTATTAATTCGCTTTCAGTGGAGTGAAATATGTCCAACACCTTTAATTTAAGAATAAATTCAAACTTTGAAACGTAGTTTCCTGTTTCTAGTTTATTGAGACACTAACCCATAAAGTTAACAATTTGTATAACTTGAATTTCCATTCTAATACAATTTAAACAAGCTATAAACCGCATCATTGGTCGCATTGTCTAACGCGTCAATCTGATAGACTGGATTGCCAGTGATAAGGAGATCAGGGTTAGAATCCTGGTCGAATATATGTCTACCGAGGGTGTTTTTTTATTGATGATTTTCCACTCTACCTCCATGCAAATCAGGGTATATTTCCTCTAAATTTTACTATCGTAAGTTAAGTATGCGTATAACTTTATTGGGTACTAAAACGCGCTGAGAAAAAAAACTATACACACCAGAAATAAATAAATAATGTTGATAAAGTCGTGCAAATCCAATAATCAACTTGCACCGCAAATCAAGAGTTTAAATGAATAATGTCACTTCTAAATAAAATCTTAAGTTATGTAAGAGATTATAAATATTTTGTAGTGATTTTTAAAATAGTAGTATACAAATAATGCTTTATTTTTAATATAGTAATACATTTATTATTATGAATGTAAAGTACTAAAATTATCAATGCTATCAAAAGTGACAGCTCCAAATCAAATGAATTGACGTATTAGACCTAATACGTGAAAGTAAATCTAGTATTTTTTTTCTTTCTGTCAGATAAAACTCCTAAGATAATTGGACTGTAAATATAACGGGTATATTGGCGGCTGGTAGACAGTTACGATCAATTTCCATCACATTGTCCTCTTGTGGAGGAAGTACCATTTGGAAAGAATTTGGGAAATTTTAAACTCCTTATTTTCAATTGCGTCAATGTGAGAAAAGGTTTTATCAGTATTATAAGGCATAATGTTTCCTCTCAAATAATATATTTAAAATTTGACTGATGAAATCTCTAGCTAAATGTTTTAGAACATAAAGCATGGACTACTTTACCGATTGTGCTGACATGTGCATTGACATAGCTCGGACATAAGCATTAACAAATAGATCAATAAAAGTTTGTTTAAATATGGCGGCTACAAAAGTACCACTTTTTGATATTCTTTTATAATCCTCTACTTATCTAATCTACATTGTACAAACTTTTAAAGATGCTTAAATATTGATTATACATTACGGCCATCTTGAAACAAAATGGCGGATAAGTAATATTATTTTTGAGCCCTTCTAGAGCTCTAGTTTCTAAACTATAGATAGCCTTTACCTTGGGAAACTGCTATAATTTATGTTATTATATACTTTTTTAACAGTATTGTATCAACAACTGTATGTATATTTCTGTAAAAAAACACAATAGCATCAGTGAAATAATTACTTTAACCTTGGATATTAAAGGTTAATGTATTTGTTATATTGGATACGTATTATAAACAAAATTTCGTTTGATAAACAGGCAATTAGCTTGTAATACAATACAGGGTTATGGTAATGTTCTAATGAATATTAATTATATATACGTTATACTATGATGAAGTATAAATGGGGATCTTTGATTTGACAATAACCAAATATACAAGATCAATATTTTGTACTCAAAATAAGTATGAAAGAATATTTGGATTTGTTACTATATAATTCACGAGCCATAATAAAATACAGCACGAAATATTAGTTCAGACTGGTATGTTTGCATACTAAGAGCGTTCATGATAGAAGGCGCAACTCAGATCCCGGCTGGCGCAAGGTATGGGAATAAAAGGAAAAAGAAAAGACTAAGATGTACCAGAAATGTGTGCAGTGCATTCGTATTTGAATTTTATTATTTTATTTATTATTATTTAGCACCACGTCCTACGACCCGTTCGGGTTATACGCTTTAAGTACTAATTACGCTAATGGACTAGGAATAGGGAAGGTTGAATTAGAGGAAGTGAACCCGAATTTGCGTGGAGGGAGAGTGGAAAACCATTAGGAAAAACCACCCCCAGTTCACCCGACCGAGATTCGAACCTCGATCTCCCCGTCCTCGGCGTATTTGAATGATTACTCGAAATTTTTCACGGTGACGATGGGGGACAAAGCATAAAAGGTTCGAGTTAATAACTAGATAATGTCCCTATTATGAGAATACAGATTTGTTTACAATGCTTATTTGTGAAGTCATTCTAAAATGGTAAAAAAAACAGCCTTTTCAAAGCAGTTTTTATCCAAATAGCATATTTTAATATTTCAACAATGTTCAGTAAAAGAACTTCTATTAACAGGGGCCCATACACTGTCAGTTAAACTGACCGATCTTACAGTGTGAAGTCATACCTGAAGGAAAAACTGTGTGAAATGCTCAGTTTGTACAGATAATAACGCAGGCCTCAGAACTGAGCAAATGGGTACTCTTTTCCACAAAGAGCTGCGCAGTTCCCTCCGTTATCTACCAACATCTCAAGTGAATCAACCTTTAAAAAGAGAGGCGACCCTATCTTTTATTGATGCTTAACAGATATTTGCCTGAACATTGGGACATTGAAAATAGACATTACAGCAACAGAGAAAAGGCAGTAGCTTCTGGCAACCTCGTTTATAAATTGAGAGTGCTAGCGTCAAATGCTTCTCGACAAAGCGTGATGAAAAAAAATGAATGCTCTGCATTCAACTTTTCAGAAGAAATTTAAACTATCCGGAACTTCACCCGACGGTCCCACATCTCGTCACTCAGGTAATACGATGAGTTTCTGTAACTTGTCTGCCAGGAAACTCCCGACAAGAATTTGTCAACTGTTAAGTGCTGTAAGTGTACCACCAATCGGAGGAGACTAAAAACAACAACGAATAATTCATGTAATCTTCTACATCAGTTTCTAGACATTCTTTAAACAGGTGAGCATCACATGATAATACAGCCTACCTATCCCTTTTCAAAAACCACTTGCTACACATTTTACGTTTTGTTTATTTTTTTGTGATAACATTATATCTCAAGATGCAGCTAGTAAATAACAAGTGACAGTCTTGTTTTTATCTATCATAATTATAAGACAGTCAGAGCTTACGAGAAAATTCACTAACCTGATAGGAAAGCTGTGCTGTGCTGTGCAGTTCAGTTTTCCGTTCAGTTATTTTACAACGAACGTTAAACTGCACATTTTAACTGATAGTGTATGGGGCACCTATAGATGGTTGTGTTCCAAGGAAATTTATACAAACCTCTGCCAGATTACATTATTCCTAACAATCAACAGCACACCAGACAAAACGGCTATTATTATCACGGTATTGTTTACGAGGATTACAGTACCGTTATACATAACTGAAAGACGGACTTTTAATAAAGGCTTTTACTTTTAGAAACGTTATTACTTTACGACGTTGAAAGGTGTGCTGCACTGGCTTACTAAAAAGACAAGGTTTAAAGAGAACACGATATATCAATTCTTATTTATCTATAAGCACGAAAAGTAAAAGCGGGCTGATGTCCAATCAGAAATTCATATTTGCAAACATATTTTTTTGCGTATTTTGTTTCATAAAATAATAATTAGAGTAACTTATTTATTAAAAGTAACAAAACAGTTTCTTACTTTGATATTTTTGAATGTATAAGGAAAGACCAAATTAAATAATATGAATACAAAAAATACTACACCTTAACTCGTATGCAATTTCATTTTTTAGATAGGTATTATTTTAGTCATAAATATGATGTCGTTTTATTCTTATTGTTTAGTTTTGCGTCAGTTGAAAACATTTAAATAAATTCTCTTGTTTCTATAGTTTTTAAATTAAAATTATAATTTTTGAAAAATTTGCTTATGTGGTCTTCGCCAGATCGAAGAACCCCGAAGTGGCAATTTTGCAATCAACCTCAAACCGCTGTAAAGATGCGCGAATGCGATTCTAGAGTTGAAATAGTTGTTAATGCTTTAGTTCAAAGGTTACCCATCTGGTGTTCACTAATTATCCATTTAAGAAGACACACTTATTGAATTGCCTCGTGATTCGACATCGGAGATGCTATTTTCTTTCAATATAATTGTTGGACTTTTGGTTTCGTGCTCCCTCGTTATATCGATTGAATCATTTCTATTTTATAGTTGTAAAGTTTTCCGGGGAAAATGAAAGAAAGACCATGGGTTTAAAAGGTGTTCGTATCATATGTGTGAATGTATTACATTGCACCCTCTACAGTCGTCATGGGTGAGCATGAACTAGAAGATCCTATCCTCCCTAGTCAATGGATGTGTATCCAGCTCTCGATGACACGCTCGGCTGGGTTGCCCCTTCCAACACAATGCGCATGCCCACAAGAAGCCGAGGCTCGGAAGTGTCCGCCGCGCAACTTCGTCCACATTGTTACCGGACAATAGGACCTCTAGACCCTTCCTTAGCTAGAAGTGAACGAGGCATTAATTGCCCTACCGACAAAAAGGCAACGAATTTGTCCAACATTTTTCGACACGTAGGCGAAGAAGAAAGGAAAGTTAAAAGAGATGGGTGAGTGTGCAGCTGAAAAGTGGAGACCAATAAACGAATAAAGACATTAAAGATTTACAACATTGACTGCGGTAGGTGTTAAGAGTGTTAGAAATATATGCTGATTTAAAATTGTGTTACTAAGCTCCATCCAAGGTCTTTCTACATAAAGCCTGGTTTTCACGTCGATAGTAATTGTGATAGTTGCTATCACGATACTCCCATCGTATAAACACGCTATCACTCTCTTACTGTCATAATGGTACTAACACAAGATTAAACTCGCCAGACTTTGGCGATAGTGATAGTAGCGCTATCGCGAGAGTTCCTCAAATATCACCTCAACCAAAGTGAAAACGATGGACAACTCACTCTCATGATAGTGGAGACCATTTTGTGGTTTTGTTTTGAAGACGCTCTTGATATTTTGTGGCTGTATGTCGTTCATTGGTTTCTCTGTTTGTCTGCCTTTTTCATTGTGTGTGCATAGTGTAAAATAACTTGTAGGTGACCTGGTGGTCTAGGGGTAAGGTGTCAGACTTCTGTGCTATGGGTCCGGGGTTCAATCCTCGGTCCCGGCACAGATTTATCTGATTACCAAACCCTTCCTTCACCTCTGACAAGAATTCTTGTGAATGTGGGGAATGCCAGGTCTCCACCGTGGTTCGGATTCCACGTTAAACTGTAGGTCCTCCATTTCATCTTACAATCAACCTACCATTACACATTAGCGTAAGTGCGTATAACTCGAACGGGTAGTAAGACGCGGTGCTAATAATAATAACTTGCGGTATGTCTGCATTCGACGTGATGGCCTTCATATTGGGTGATAAGTTGAGTAGGCTATTTCGATGCGCAAGTGTACCTCTCCTTGCTAACCATTTTTTGATCCTTATTCGTTTATTTTTACGTAGTCTACTAATCTTATTTTCCACTAGGTGTCGTATAGCCTCAGCAACGGTCTGCACAACTGCTTCCATTTTGTAGCCAACTATCTCACTATCACAGTGTTTTGTTACTTACCGTGAAAACAGCTAGCTAACGTGATAGCTGCTATCGTACACTATCGAGAGAGTACTATCATCGTGAAAAACCAGCATTGTAAAATAATAATTATTTATAGTTCACGCCTATTTAATCTTCTTTTAAATGAAAAAAAAAAAGTGTTTTATTTTGTGCTAACCATCTGACTTCCGTTTGAACTATTAGCAACTTAAAATAACTAATACAAGAAAACCGAGATAAAAGGATAGTTTAAAGAAAATTCATCCAAAATTGTCCACGGTGAAAATCAAAACTGTCTTTCACACACCTTGTCGAAATTTGGAACGAAACACATTTATTTAACGTTATACTTTCAAATGGATTTCTGAATAAATCTGCAGCTTAAACACCCCCCCCCCTCCCCCCACGGTCCAAAAATATATGGGCACTTGAATATGTTGTAATTTAGCAAAAACAAACAAACATCAGTGAAGAGACCTCGGACAATGTGGTTTTACTACAAATTATTGCACGCGGAAAGAGTGTGAACTAAAAGTGTGAGAAAGAAGTAGAGTCTGTGCACGTTTATTCAGGTACACACGACAGCACTTCTTGAACCAAATCTTGTTCACATGGATTACATATAAGTTTTACCCAGAGCCTGCTCACATTTCACACGACAACTGCAATTGCATTAGATATTTGAACAATACAATGACTTATTTGCCCCTTTTTATGGTTAGAATATCATTAGTTAATTAAATAAAATAGTATTTACTTTAAATATTAAACCAATTATCTTTAAATTTTATGCATATGAATAAAGGAATATTTTCAAAATGTTTTTATTTTCCCCTTCTTAAACCTGTAAAAGTGGAGCTGAGTTTCCTATAATTTCTATTTTGCTGGATAAATAGTTTGGCTGTTAATAAATAAATTATAACTTATTAATAAAATTAAGAATCTAGTAGACAGAGTTATAAATAAATAAAAATGGACGATATAATACGTGTTCTATTTACTTCAAGACACAATATCTTACATTATATGAAATCGTTCAGAGCAAATCTTGTGCAAACTTTGGTGTTCACAAGACACAATTTCGTACATTAAATTGTTCCGAGTATAGCTCCAACTCATAGTCTGCAACATCAAATTACTATAAGCAAAGCATTTTTAAGGTAGCCGTCTACCAGAGCGCTGAGGCATATTTCAGGCGTCAGAAATCCCTCGTTATTTAAAAAGTCGTTAATTATTTTAAAATATGGTTCGTGCTGAAATATAAATCAAAGGTATTTCCAAGATCCTATAGAATTAAACACCTAACTTTTTAACTTTTAATTTTTTTTTTAATAATGAATACGTTTAGTTAGGCGACAAATCAAACTAAATATCGCTGTTATGGCATCAAGGTAAGTGGTTAGAAAACTAACCTTTCTTAAACAAAGAATATTATTTTAATTGGGTCACAAAAAAAGATTTAATAGGATTTAGGATTGATTTAGAGTTTTTTTGACGTCTTAGAACTACCATTACAATAATAAATACCGCCGCGTCAGGTCATTTCTCATCAAACAGGCGGCACTTTTTATGTGAAAAACCCACACCAAATATTGCTAAATTACTAACGGCTTAAGTAATATTCAAGTTGTCACTATTTTAACAATATAAAGAATGACATGGTTTTTAAATTGAATGATTTACGAAAGAAAAAAATGGGGCGTTCCCCTTGCCATGGATAAACTTATTTTCTTGTTAATTTTAGGCGCCAGACATCCCTAAACACGTGGAGAGACAACTCAGCCAAAGTTGACCCTTGAAAAAAGTTCCCTAAAAACCCTCCGGTAATGCTTCGGAGCGTTTAACTGCCACAAGGTAAGGTTCAGCCCCTATACCTAAATGTTTTACCTGGACTAGGGTGTCTTTCTTTTGTTGGGGGGAGGGGGGGGGGAAGCGGGGGCAACTCTACTACACCGTAACAAAAGATGGAGCTTTGAAGTGCTGAAGAATGTGTCCGAATATTTATGGGGGTAGCTTTCCATCATGAGGACATTTGCTTTGGAAATAGAATCTATGCTCCCTTCTTTTTTAAGATAAGACTTCTCAAATATGCTCCAAGACAGAACATTCACGAGAATAAAGATATAAAATAATATAAATTGTTAGCAGTTTAATGTGTAAGATTATCTTTGACTGTCTCTCCAAGGTTTGGTTTAATGCCCTCGCAAAGTGAAATAGAGTAGCGTTTTTTGTTTATGTTTTTCAAAATTTCAAAGTTTGATTTCCTATTGTTTCATAAAAAAAATTCTAGAACATTTTTTAAACAACAAAGTACCTAATCTTTGTCCCTCATATTGGCAATATAACGTAATATTCAAACTCTACTTGAATTATCATAAACAATCCAAATAAAACAGTATTTGATTACAGTTGAATTTTAATAGGAGGGAGGAGCCTTTTCTGACCGCAAGAAAAGTTATTTTGCCCATTCCTAAGTCAACTCATTTGTCCTGCAGTTGTCACTTTTGATAGATATTATCAATACCTATAAAATAATAATAGTAAGTAATAATATAGCAAAATATTTTCAAAGTTGACCGCAAAAAGTTATGTTTGTATTTATTTAAAGGGTCCTTCCAACGAAACTTTAACTGTTGCTAACACACTTCTATCTATATAAACACTTAATACTTCTAAAGAAAGGAATGGCCGTCGTAAAAGTCACGAGATTACGGAAAATTTAGCACCAAATTTCCTGTCTCTCAAATATTAACTCGTACTTGAGAAAACGCTAAACGTCTATTATTGCCAACTATGACAAACTACATCACTATATTCAATTCTATAATAGGCTACTTTTTCAACTTGTAATTAGATAATTACAAAAAAAAATTTAGTAATTAGCTATTTATTATTAAGTTTTACAGTAAGTGTATGTACGATTTATTATAGTGTGTAGGGAGTAGAGTGTACCCGCATTAGTGTGGAGAAAGAATGGAGAAACCCAACTCAAGTGTATGCAACCAGGATTAGAGGTTAGATCACCATTTCAACGGCGATTCAGTCAATTGCAACCTTGACGCTTTAGACTATACACAGGTCGCCACCGTGGTTCGGATTCCACGTTAAACTGTAGGTCCTTCATTTCATCTCACAATCACCCTAACATTACACATTAGCGTAAGTGCGTATAACCGAACGGGTAGTAAGACGCGGTGCGAATAATAATAATAATAGACTATACAACCATCATTGCGGGTTTTAGTAATGAGATAAAATTTTATCTACGAAAAAATTATGGCGATCAAATAAAATTCGACAAAATACCTCAAGGTATGAATAGGGCTTTACTTTTAATCAGTGTTTTGTTGTAAAATGTATTTGATTATTTCAGAGACAAAATAAGCGTGATAAAATGTTGGGGACGAATGATGGTAAGTGTTGAGAGTTTTGGAAAAGGTTTAAGGGAAAAATAAATCGAGCAATAACTATATGTTATAGCTAATTGCCCCAAACCTAGTCCTGGGTGCAGTTCAGACCACTAGGAGCGGATTTTTTTTTAAATTAGTTTTCTTTATAGTGTTTTACGAAACAATAGGTAAATGGAGGAGGTGCAAAAAATAAGTTATTTATAAACTACAATCAAATTATTTGTAACTAGTATAAACAAAATCTTATTATTTATCATGACAAATTATTCCCAAATACCTATGTTGAACTCAATCTTCAAGGCAAATTTCGAAAAATTTCAAATTTGCTATAATTTGTCGTGAGTAAACTACTCTAAATTGATTTACATTAGAAAAATAAACATACATTAAGGCACTATTGATAGTCTTAAATAGTGCCTGATACCAATTTTGGACAAAACCATAACTCTTTAAAGAAAGTAGAATTTTACTAAATTAATGTGTAAATAAACTAATGTAAAATTATTTTTTTTTAGAAAAACCAGTGAATATATTTATAATGTAAAAAATTTAACTGACACAAATTTTGAACCAAATCACTCGCGCTATTTTTTTTAAATATTCAAATAAAAATATAATCATCAAATAAACTACCCTTAATTTGATGGCTAAAGTCAACATAAAAAACAATCCCAGAGGTATCGTCCTGTAATATCTTGATAAGTTTGAACCATAGCTATCAAATTGTTTAAGATATGTGACCCGGGAAAGACAGACATGGAGACAAACAGAATTATGTAATATCCGCTCTTTTGGGTTCGGACACACACAAAATGTAAATGATTCATCATGATCTAGAAAATGTTCACGATTATAAAACTTTCTCCTGATATGAGAAAGAAAAAAGTATAAGTTTACTCACAAACCTACTTACAAGAATGTGTTAAATAATTAACACTTAATTTACGTCAACGTTGACTTTACCCAGTATCTTATTCTTCTTTCTCTACATAATATGTACACCAGTTTAAATAATTTAATAAATTCTGGAGCATAGACAAATATAATGAAAGAGCCTCCTCTATCGGTCATGCCGCTGGCCACAATTCGAACAATGACCTCCAGGGTCAGAGACAAGCCCACTAGCATTGAGCTGCGGATACATTTCTTCTCAAATATTATCTTCTTCGCGTTTATTCAATTAGCATAGTTAATGTATGCTTAACCAGAACGAATGCTAAAATGCAGTAGAAAAAAAGTATCCAAAATTGACTAAATAAAACAAGATGTGATCAATGTAGACCACAAAAAAAAAGGTATTTTTGTTAAACTCTACCATAATCTGTCTATATAATATAACATTGTTAGATCTAGTTCGTTTTATTCAGGCTGACAAGAACTGGTAGATGTTTGAATTCTAGAGGAGCGTCTGTTAATAAACACAGGGGATATGTTTTTAACGATGTAGCTGCGATCAGTACCAAGCAATCCCCCCCCCCCCCCCAGCTGCAGCAGCCCAAGCCCCTCAGTTCTAGAGACAGCTAATAATCAGCATCTACTCTCCCCTAGACTCGCAGATGGCATGCTCTATTGTACAATTCCACCCCCCACCCCTCCAAACGCCCACTGAGAGTTTTCCATACCCCACAAACCCTCCATGCCTTTTTTTCTGTCACTAGCTTCATAGGAGGGAGAAGAGGGGGAGGGGTGGGATCACCTGCCCATTTCATGTTCTTTCGAAAATGACTGGTGAGTAAGCATTTTACGAACAAGGACCAAAGTGTTGATACATCACTGTAAGGGACTGGTGGGGGGTGGAGCGGGGTTGAAGGTCCAAGTCTTTTAAGAAATAGTCCCAGAAAAATGATTTTGCAAAAGAAGACTAATTCAAATACATTATAAAGTATTTTGAGTTAGTATGTAAGTAATTTTACGATAGTACAGGATATTGGATAGCGGAAAAGCTCACGATTAGTATGTCTACGTTAATTAACTGATGTGCAATCCATTTACGGCGAAAGCTCACAGTCTTACCTTGACGGGCTACACTATGGTCCTATCTTTTGAGCTACGCCATGGTGGAATCATTCAAGGTAAACAAACTCTAGATTGACTTATTATTATTTTATATTATTATTATTATTATTATTATTATTATATTATTATTAGCACCGCATATTACTACCCATTCGGGTTACACGCACTTACGCTCATGAGTAATGGCAGGGTGATTGTGAGATAAAATGGAGGACCTACAGTTTAACGAGATATCCGAACCACGGTGGAGGCCTGGCATTTCACACATTCCCCACATTCACAAGTTGTGATTAATACACATCTTGTCAGAGGTGAAGGAAGGGTTTGACAATTAGATAAATCTGTGCCGGGACCGAGGATTGAGCCCCGGACCCCGAGCACAGAGGTCCGACACCTTACCCCTAGACCACCAGGTCACTCTTTGACTTAATATGTGACCAGCAAAGGTACCGGTGATGCCCAGGGTAATCAATGCAACAAACATAGAGAAATAAAATCTGAGAGTGGTTTTTCCGAAACGGGGTTTTCATGCGAATGTGGGTGCACTTCCTCTCAATCAAACATTACTTATTCCTAAATCATTAGTGTAATTAGTACATAGGTGTATAGCCCGGACCAGTAGTAAGACACGTTTAAAAATATATACTTCCGTCTCTCTATACCGGCCAACCAAACAAGAAAGACAAGACTAGAACATTCTAAAAGTAAAGTATTCGTAAACAACCCTGTTGGATATCCGGAATGAGAACACTCGTACAATATAGTGTAGGGGTATATGTAATTAAATAATAGTACGTGGGATTTTGAATGATGAAATTGAATAACTACCTGGAATACTTTCCTTAAATACTCTACATTAATGTCCTTCCAGGTGTTTTGCTTGAATTTGTGGCGTGTGGCCTGCGTGACGTCATACATCAAAGATGGTGGCCGTTCCGGACATTGACAAGAACAATCGATCTTAACTTCTACCAGGGCAGTTCTATGACAATTAATAACTGGACCATTTTGTATTCCTAATAAAAATGGAACAGGAATGGCTATCAAGTATTTCTTGTTATCTTTTATCATGAAGGAGTTATATCGGGTTAAAGTGTTTCTTAAACAATTTTTTAGAATATTAAAAGAAATGCACACACTAATGTTAAGAAATAACATTTATTGCTAAAATACATTACTTATTTTAATATCAAAATCTTCTTTGAGGTTCTATAAGTCTTCATCACTATCATAACATTCGGATTCTGCAATATCCAGCTCGTTGTCATTGTTCTTGCCGAGATCTTCGTCGCCGCCACACACAAATAGCTCTGTACATACGAGGTTTTGAGTTCTGCATTTACAGGTAACGGCACATTTTTCTTTTACAAAGGAGCACCGTATAAGTTGAAGCATCAATTCAGGCACACATTGGAAAGTACACATAACAGGAAATACGTATGATCTCTCATTTCCCATCCAAATTCAGATGGTGGTGACAAATTAGGGTGTAGTTGATCAGAAAGTCACCATTCCATAACCTGGTAATGTGCTATAAGAATGAAAGGTGACACGAATGCTCTTGTAGGAGGCAGATTTTCATTTTGCGTCTCTTTTTTGGTGAACATCCACCAACGGAGCTCAACGATGTATGATATATTCGTTCCTGGTGCATACCCCTTACAAATGAACGTCTCAATGACATTTTTATCTTCATCTTTAAACTCTTCTAAGCGTCCAAGTTTCCCAATAGCATCAAGTACGTCCTTTCCTGCCGACTAAAATACTTTCCAAAAAGATGGTTTACCCTTTTCTTTTGCGAGGGCACCTGTGACATCACACCCCGATAGAGCATGGAAACCTAATATTCCTTTCACCTTTTCAGGTCCTATGGCGGAATATACTCTGTTTATATCAATGATTCTTCTATTTGTTTCGACACCAGTGACAAACATGCTCTCAGAAGGTAAAGATTTTGAACACCAAAGCGACAGTAGAAATACGTCGGTGTCAGGAGAAAATATATGAAGGGTATTTGCTCCTTGGCGAAAGGCATATATAGGCAGTGCAATATTATTTTCGTATTTGTCTCCTCATGACTACTTTGAAGCTCGCTTACGTCATTTCCGGAAGAAGATTTGGCTTCAGTCCTCCAGCTTACTGTCAGTTTTCTTTCAGTTTACGTGCGTGCACCAGTACCTTCTCAGAAAGGTACGCTGTTAACTCGTCCTTTGTTTTATTATGAGAGAGGAGAGTATTCATTTGTAGATTTGCAATTTTTGTAGAGTCGGTTATCTTGAACTCAATAGGCGTTGATTTACCTGCTCTTTTCTTTTGGGTGAATGTTTTCACGTGTGCTGGTTTCTTCATCGATTATAGCTTTGCATTCCCATCAAGAACAGCGACAGAATACAATTGTAATTTCATATGCTTTCTTACATTTGACCCGCCTCGGTGGCGTAGTTGGCTAACGCGATAGTCGTGTTGAACTCAACTGCTGAGGACGGGGAGATAGAATTTTGGAATCTCGAACGGGTGAACTGGGGGTGGTTTTTCCTAAATGGTTTTCCACGCAAATGCGGGTTCACTTCCTCTAATTCAACCTTCCCAATTCCTAAATCCATGAACGTAATTAGTACTTAAAGCGTATAACCCGAACGGGTAGTAAGACGCGGTGCCAAATATTATTAAATCTTATATTTGAGTCACTTCTAGATCGGGCAAAGGAAGTTATGGAGCATCCTCAACTTGTACAGACTCTTGCTTTTCCAGTATCTGCATAAGTTTGCTTTTGCTTGTGCATAAGTCATAATTACTTAATGATTACATTAAATCAATATTAGCGCGACTTCTTGATAGAATTAGTAAACGCGTAAATAATGAGCGATCCGCTTTTAATTGTACTACAGTGTAATATATTTTAGTTTTAACATTCTTTCTTGTAGATTTACATAAATTAAGTTTCTACTCCTCTATTGATGCCCAAAAGTTAATACAATCTGTTTCAATGCATTCCTTTTTGAAGGTGTTTTATATTTCACAATCCTTTTTTGAGATTTCTACTAATGTGTCCTTTTGAATAGTTTCATCAAATGCAGACTTGTAGTTGTATTGATCAGTTCACTGCCATCATATGTTACAAGATTAGTAGATGTTGTAAGAGCGTTGTAGATGCATTGCACATCTTCGTGTTGACGTTTCCCTTTTGAGCCAATAGAATGGTGATGTTTTGCATTAACATGGTCTGTTATTCCAACAAAATTCTTAGTGTCTGCAGAAAGCCTTGCCAACTCTGGAGAGGTTAAAAAGAATCTCACAAGAGCCCTTTTCTTTTGTGTTATATTTACAAGTCCTCCAAGTACTTTCATAGTTGTGTTTTCTTGTTCCAGAGCTTCTTAATCTGAACCCAAAGCACAAAATGGTGCAGATGATTTGTTCACAACCCAATTACCTTTCATGAATTCACTCTACAAGTCTGGATATTTGACTTTAAGAAGCTTCATGCCAGCTAGGTACCATGAATCATACTAGCATAGTTTTTCATGTCCAAAGCGAAGAAATATGGTACAAAGTTTCCTAGTGAAGCAAGGTGAAGTTTTCAGTTGGTTTCCCTGAAAGATCTTATGTACAAGAGTATTGTGTAGACCATATGCATGTATTCTAGAGCAATTTTAAATGTTGGTTTTTCGCTTGATTCTATACTTTCAAAGTCTTTCATTTTGTCTAATACTTTCAAATCTTCTAAAACCTTGACCACATTGATATGGAGTTCTTTTTTATATATCCTTTCCTTGTAAGCTGTTAACTACTTTCAAAATTTCACTTTAATATTTTTATGATGTTTGTTGAAGACGTCAATGTAACATTAAAAATCGCAAGCCTTATCATGGTGTGTGCTTCTATAGCTCTTCTCATACACTTCCTTGTAAGAATTTACGAAACTAAATTTTCATCGTATAAGATGCAATCAATACCTGTATCATCCAGAAATGAACCAATTGCCCGCAACATGGCCATAACCTTATGTAGTTCGCCTGGCCTAAGAACCCAATTTTTGGACAAGTCTGGTAATAGCAAGTTTTTAAACGGGCTTGTAAAGACCAATATCCAAAGAGACAATGGTTTTTGATTCTGCACCAACAATAGATGACTTTCCATATTAAAGTTTTTGCATAAATGTTAGCTGTGTTGATGAGGAGTTTGAACTACTGTCAAGGTAATACACAAACTCGCGTTTCCTTAATTGGATCATTTATTAGAGAATGGTATGCTGACCATCTTGGAAAAATAGTTACTGGCTCTGGAAATATTGTGACACCCTCATTGCTAATAAGGTAACTTGTGTCAGCTGCTGAATTGCGAAATGTTTCGTTTAAGTCATCATCAAGTGATTCCTCAAAATCCGTCAGTGCTTTCATCCGTGCCATCATCCAAACTATGTCATCTTGCCAGAATGTATATAAGATTTCATCCTTTCGTGTTTTTTTTCTCAATTATTGGACCACTAATGCGATGTTTTGGTTTACTTGATTCGGGAATATTACACGTAATCATTCCTGACAAGGACAAGGAATCTTCTCAAGGGAATCTTCTCAAGAGAACGAATTGATGGAGGTGAGGTAAGTTCAATCGGTTGTTGAACGTCTGATTCCTCTTTCTTCTGATATATCACCATTACAGTGGCATGCAAAGTACCTTTGCCAAAAGGTGTAACTTCAAGAAAATCGATGTTGTCAGCAGCACAACATATGTATCTCCCTTTGACTAAATCAGAGAGAATGTAGGATCCTCCACATTCATCCATGCGTTTAATTACTTCACTTGCTATTTGTGTTTCTAAGCGAAGAACCTTCGCATATTCAATAGAAGCTCCAATTGCCTGTATAAATTCAATGATAAACTTGCTGCGAGTAGCAGAGTGCATAGTGAGGCCAACTGCAACTTGCAAAGGCATGTAACGGGTATGCTGGGGAGTTGTAGCACTTACATTGGATGCTTGACGAGGTGATATAATTTCATACATAAACATTTGTGACAATCTTTCAGCCTAGTTTAACGTGGTTGTTTCTCGCTTTTCAGAAGTATGGTTGATATTGATCCTCCCTTGACAGCACCACCTAAAAAGAGATTAACTTCCTTTGGAACTACACCATCTATGAAATTCTTTTCAAGAGAACCTGTGAATGTTCATTTTTTATAGGATAGTACTACTTTGCGTAGGATACTTTCTGCTTCAAAGATAATTCTCATGTAATTTCCAATTTCCTCAAAAACTTCTTCCGCATTAGCTAAAGTAACATCTTCTGTTGCCTTAAGCGAAACCCATTGTGGCTCATTCACTTTTTTGGGTTGATAAAGACAACACCCACACTGTCCAATTCTTACTCAATGAAGCTATTTATTGTTTTCTTGTTTTCGTTTGTCCCATATGCAAACCATTATTGGTTGCGATTGACTCGTAGTGCCCTTCAATTTCAGCCATTGTTGTAACATTTCCCTCATGAAGAAAGTCATTTAATGAGGATATGAATTCTATATCCATCGCCTCACCAGAAATACAATGCGACTGTGTATAACTACCTCGTATACCTTTTGCTCGTAATACATTAAATACATGTTTAACACAACACGGTTTGCGATATGGAATATCCTTTGCATGAGGATTTCCTAGGTCCGTAGAGTCACTCAGACGAATCTTGAAGGTCGTATTTTTTGAGAGTTCAGCGGCTTTTTTCAATTTAATACCTGATGAGTCAGTTAAGTAAACTAATGGATTTCTCCTCTTTCCTTCCTCAGTACAGAAAACACACTTATTTCTTTAATTTATGGTAGTTTTGATCTTGTTGTGTAAGCTACATTTTAATCTTCAGTGGTGGAACTAGAACATGATGGTTTATACTTCTCTTATTCATATAATCTACTACTCCGATCCATGTTAGCTTTATGGGTGCATCGCTTGTAGCAATCTGAATGCCATGATGCTTTTAAGTTTCTCAGTACTTCAAAGGTCACATTTCCTAAGCGACTATTAATTGACATATATTCACTTTCATTTCAATCTGCTCTTTCCCTTTCACATTCTAAAACTTTTTCAAAATTAGTGGGCTTAACCAATGGTGTATTCTTTTTCTGTTGGCATAAAATGCACAAGGTGTGATCTATAAGCAGTCTTGCTTTCTTTGCTGATGGTGGTAGGGATACCTGTAAATGACTCCAAATTTCCGGAGGACCGAACATTGTGGAGAATATAAATACCAGTCAATTAGGAGCTCAGTTTCACGAGTTTTTTTTTTAAATCATCAGCACTTGAAACAAATAATATGATTAAAACTCATTGAGTGGTCTTAGTTACACTCATTATTTTAGAGCTACACAAAAATAAATGCTAGAATCTGGAGAAGAGCGTCGGACTTAACCCCCCCCCCCACCCCCACTCCATCTACTTCCCTCCCTGGTTGAGCCGTCATCGTTAGCAATAAGTGATGTTATGTTTAATAATTACAATAGTTTGGAAACTATGTAAAACTGTAGGTCCATCTATTTAAGGAGCACTGTACAAGCTTAATGCAAATGGGAGCCGTAAGGAAAGGAAATTACATTAAAAATTGAAAGTGTTTTGCATATAACACACTTAAACGGCAGGAGATTTTAAATAATACATAATAACATTTATTGTTCCTTTTTATATTATGAACAAAAAAGGTCCAGGAACAAACTGTCATAGGACAACACCGAAAGGAGCTATGATTGATTGTTCTCAACAATGTCCAAAGCAGCCACCATCTTGGAATTATGACGTCACACAAGTCGCATGCCACAATTTCAAGCAAAACGCCTGGAAGGACATTAATGTATATAAGGAAAGTATTCCAGATAGTCATTCAATTTCATCATTCAAAATCCCACAGGATAACACACATGCCCCTGGACTAATAGCCACCGAGCAGTTAGGACCTGCGTACGTCCAGACTAAACATATATTTTATTATTAATCACATTTTAACTATCCCAGTTCCCCGAGAGGTTAAATGGCAGCATATCCACCCTGTCCAGTGCAGCAATAACGCTGAATAAATAATTAGTTACAATTACTTAGTGATTTCAATTATAAACTGATACAATTCCAAAATGATATATCCCCGCATTAGTGAGTCCGTATATAGAAAAAAATAATATCAAAAATGTGTTACCCTCCACGGGGCATGAATCGTTAACCGTAACACCACAATTTTGATTACTAATGTTAACTACGAACACCTTCAAGGTGGATATGTTCGTGTACAGGCGATATTAATTTTATAATTTCAGCCCTCTGTCTGCGGTAGATTTCACGCAATGCTCATGACAGACACGCAAACTCTTCATTTTATTAAAAGACTTATAGATACCTATAAATAACAATAATAATGATATCAAGGTTGACAATAAAGGTTTTTTTCCAAAAGGCTCTTTCTATGAAAGTTGGACTGTCCTTACAGTTCTAACTATATACATTTTGAAAGAATCCCCTACGTCCCGCAAGGTTGAAGAGCTATATAGTGAGTGATTTCTGGACTCTTTGACATAATTACAAAGACCTGTTAATAATGCAGGACATACCATTATCAACTTGAGTGGACAGTGATAGCTGTCCACCGTCCAACAATCATGATTGAGGCACAAGTTACTTTTTTTTTTTCCTAGTCAGTCTTGCACCGCCATTGTTTCCGGTGCAGCTTTCAATTTTGTGCACGGAACACAAATGATTGACTGAGGAGAGTGGGGATTTGCCTTGTATAGCGAAATAATTAAATCATGCTGCTGTTAAATTTAATGATAGTTTTCTGTGCCTGGTAGAGTCTCACGCACGCAACCCGTATCGCACCTGCTAGCTTAGAACCCTCTCAAATAAAAATGATACCGATATTAAAACTTTATAAAAGAGAAACAAAATGTTAAATTAGTTTTTGGTGTCAACGTATATTTCTTTCCTTTCAAGTTTAACGTCTAAAGTTTTTTAAATCTTTAGGTATTTATAAGATCCCCCCCGCCTCACCAAAAAACAATAACGAATTTCTATTTTAGTTATTAGTTGATCGGTCCTTTAATTAATAAGTCATATACACGTATATATCATATGTCATATATATGTGTGTGTGTTCAATTGGCATAAGCTTTATACACTCTTAATGAAGTGTATTAGAATTTTAAACATAATCTATATGGTGTGGATAGTAAACAGGTTTAACTGTACTTGGTAATAGTAGTTAATTGCTCTATATTACTTTTTGAGAGCTAACTGGATGAGGAAACAATCTTTTAATCATTAAAAGTATCTTTGTGAGCACTTTTATTTTCCGCTGCAGATATCATATCTTGATGTATAATTCGTGAAAGTAGATCTAATAACTTTTCTAATTGTCCTATGAATTATTATCATTATTATTAGCACCGCGTCTTACTACCCATTCGGGTTATACGTACTTACGCTAATGTGTAATGGTAGGGGGATTGTGAGATGAAATGAAGGACATACAGTTTAACGTGGAATCCGAACCACGGTGGAGGCCTGGCATTCCCCACATTCACAAGATGTCTTGTCAGAGGTGAAGGAAGGGTTTGGTAATCAGATAAATCTGTGCCGGGACCGAGGTTTGAACCCCGACCGCCAGCACAGAAGTCTGACACCTTACCCCTAGACCGCCAGGTCACCTGTCCTATGAAAATAGAACTAAAGATAGTAACTAAAAGTTAAAAAAGATACTAAAACTACGTTCAAGTTCTTTTGATATTAGTATCAATACTGGTAAAATAATACTAATAGTGATAAAAAAATTGAATAAATAGAAAAGTAGTATAAAATGTACTTCTCGTTGTGTTTTTTAATGTATACTACCACAATATCTCGTATAAGGCAGATTAGTTTTATTTTAATGTTTTCGAAATTGATATTAGATGAAGGAGAAGGCTAACTAAAATGTGTAGGCATTTATATGTGCATATAGATGTTGATATGAATAATATAAAAAGTAGAAGCCCTTAAATAAATAAAATAAAAGTACTATAGGGTAGGCTTTAAGTTTGAGGCATCTCTTGATTTCTCTCCCCCCCCCTTTTTTTTTCTCGCAAAAGCACTCACAAAAACATTTAAAATATATTTGATTTGAAAGGTAACAATGCTGTCCGAAGTCTCAAACCAGAATACTGAAATGTGGCAACACAGCATACGGGGACTGGTAAATACATAACCACGTGATCGGTCAAGAACCAGTTTTGTATATAAGTTAGCTTTGACTTGGTGTGCTAAACTTTTATTTATCATGTAATTTACCGATTTGATTTGATATAATTTTGTATTTACTATGCGTGCATATAATGATAGAAATTATTTAGGTTGTATACATAATTATATTTTACACATGTATTCATTTTGAGAGAGTTTGGGGGCTAACGTTATAAAGAATTCAA
Source organism: Timema cristinae (assembly GCA_039000515.1). NCBI lineage: Eukaryota > Metazoa > Arthropoda > Insecta > Phasmatodea > Timematidae > Timema > Timema cristinae. The sequence goes on from JBCFYV010000001.1 coordinate 56,948,393, forward strand.
TTTAAATAAATTCTGGACACAAATGTAAATTGTATTCAAATAAATACAACTTTTTTTTTATTTAATTACATTTTAAAGAGAAAGAGCTACCCCTAAATACTTCCATCGACTCTTGAGAACTTTGCCTCAGCTCAATGATGTTATTAACAATATTTAAAACATATTATTATAATCTAGTTTTGTTTGTGAATGGAACTTAATCCATAACTACCAGATTCTACTATATAATTTGTTATTTTAATGTTTTTCTGTATACATTTTTTGTGTGTTTAAATGATACACGAAAGTGTGTTTAGAGATGATTAACAACATTCCAAAATCAACATAGTTACAATATAACACAAAAGGGGAAGCATTCGTACTTTCAAGCTGATTTCTAGGCCTCATGACGTCACTCCCTGCGGAGCTGCCGTAGCAGTATCCATTCGGATCGTTCCATTAAACTTGGCAATCTATCCAAGATATAATACAGCTCTACGCTAGTAGACTCGGTTTAGTTCCGCTCCGTTACCTACCCACAATTCAGTGTGGCTCCAGCAGACAGATAGACGGTAACATGACACCATATGGGGCAGTTGGGGGCACACCTGTTATTGGCGAGACCAGGTTGTGGGGACACAAACAGAAGCAGTGTATCAGTCGGCACATCTGGTTCCCACCAGTGGATTTGTGGTACTATCACGTTTTAATAATATACATAATAAGGTTTAGTGGCTAATCGTATTGTTTGAGTAATAATTTCAATCATAAATCTATAAAAAGATTTAGTCCCACACCTGGTCAAGATCATAGAACATCTAGGGTGTCTCAAACATCTGAATACATTCTAATATAATGTGTTTAGTTATATACACTAGAGTCGCGACTATCCAGCATTCAATTATCCCGCCCGATTCTCTGTGTTAACAAGTGCGTTTTAAAATAAAGAAACAGGTAAATATCCACTATAAAACAGTTACTAAAAGTATAATGTAATCTCTTTGACGATATATTTTCGCTTGTTTAGCTTCGTAGCCGATGTCCCATTTCCAAAATAAAGTACTGTATGGTAAAAATTTGAAAACATTTATTTCTCGTTTAATCTCTACTATCCCATTACAATTATTAATACTGTATTACTATTTTATATCGCAATCAGAAAATGGACCGATTCTATTAAAACAAAGTTAAATGTTCTATGAATTTTTTTAAAATAAATGGTACAGAAGTCCACACGGTCTTTCTCGCTCTATTGTTTGAAAATGGAGATATTTACTCAAAACTCGTAATATATTATGTGAAACGAAATAATATACACTAGCATAAATTGCACTATACTTATGTAAAACTTTTTTTTTTCTAATCCCAGTTTTAAATTTTATAATTTTGTTTTTAAAGAATTAATACCCTCATTTGTATGTTTAGATTGTTAAAAAAGATCAATGTTGGGTCAACAAGGGTTAACACTTCGTATTAAAATTTCAACTTAATGTTAAAATTTTCAACATTTTATTTATTAGATGTTGCAAATCTTCATGCCATCGCATTGCTCTTAAATTCCTCATTTATAAATTTTGACCAATAAAAAATGTAACTATTGAGTATTGAGTCTAAAATGGATATAGATCATTGTTGTACAAATATTTCTCCTAAGAGGTTTAAGGAAAAACCACGTAAGCTTTAGGGACTTATTTATATTTAATTACTCTATGGCATTGGAGAATTATTGTGTTAAAACTTAAGTAGTATCTCTTTACAACTAAATCTCACAAAATTGTATTAATATTTTTGCCAATATCTCAGAAACTGTTGGATTTATAAAAATATATTTCATATAAAAGTCTTTTATTGTTACTAGTACTACAATTTTGCAATGATAAGTCATTTAGTATCTCAAATAGTTGCGGAGATATAGAAGTTTCTGCTTCAGTAAAGTACCCTAAAATTCATTTTCATGGTAAAATTTAAATAGCCAGTTTATTTATAATCGATGCGAATTTTAATCAAAATCGTTAGAGTCAATTTTGAGAAAATCTGTTTTTTCTCTTTTCGCCCTTTCTTAAACTACTGTTAATTTTAAGTTTAAACAGACACACAAACAGACGACATTGCAAATATCACTTTTTGGGGTTTGGGGATCAAGAGACGTCGACATCCATCAACATTTCAGGTTAAATTTTCTTTCGCGGTCGCATACTTTTACCTTTTGTGTTCGAAAAGTTTAAAAATATATATATTTACGTATAGCTTGAAAGTTATTGGTTTTATAAAAATATGGTTCTAATAAAATATTTGTATTATAAAGAGACCAACATATGTGTAACGATAAGTAATTTCATATCTTAAATAATTTAGGAGATATTATTAAAAAAATTACGCATCAGGCTGGAGCCCTTAAAGTCATATTGAGAGAAGCCATTTTGTTTGGAATATTTATAAATGTTTAGAAATGAAATTTAATCAAAATCGTTAGAGACGATTTTGAGAAAATTGACTTTTTCTCTTTTTGCCCTTGAGTAAACTACCCTTAATTTTAGGGTTAGATATCAAATTCCTAAAATCACTGGGGCAACCCTATTAAAACCCTAGATACCAAGTCTTAGCCCGATCGGTAAAATAGTTTAGGCTCTAGTTGGAGGTACAGACAGACAAACGGGAAGTCAAAAATCACTTTTTTGGATTCGGGGGGTCATGAAACGTCGAGCCAGATTCATCAAAATCTTAAGTTCGATTTTTTTGACGATCACAATACTTTCTCTACATGTAAGATAGTGAGAAATTAAAAAATAAGCAAAACTATACTGCAACTTATTTACACTCGTATTCCGTATTATCCAGCCCGGAATGCCGCCATTCTAGGCCGGATAATCGCGACTCAAGGGTAATAAGCTACATGAGCGATTTTCAACCTTTTTAAACTCACGACACATTGACCAAGGCACAAAAGACAGATTTTGTAATTAAAAAATAACGAGTATTAAGGTTGTGTTTAAAAGTTCAATAGCTACATTAATGTTTATTATGGATTTAGAAAACTTATTTTTATACCATAAGTTTTTTCTCATTCTTTTTTTATATTACCTCAAACTCCCACTGACCCTTCGCTGCAGATTGGATGAAAAACATTGAGTTAAAGAAATGAAAATTAAATGAAAGATTGTGAAGCAAGTCTGGAGTACCCTCAAAGGTTATGTACACCATTCGTGAAAACAGAACAGGATTCAGGCCCACTATTCGTGGGAAGAAGAGCCCCTCTGCCATAATTGTTCAATACTGTACATGCTCCAGTTAAACACATTATTTATAGAGGGTGTCATATAGTCAGCACAACGAACCCTCCGACCTTTAATATAAGTTTTATATACCGGAGCTGCTACTTCTTTATTTAAGAAGCTCTTCAATAACTGTCCGGGTTCGATCCTCGTGGCTTCCAGACTTTTTTGTGAAGCAGTGGGTCTGTAACGGGATCAGCTCAGACTTGCGTGGACAATATATATACATAGGACAGACTATAAGTGTCAAATCTCACCTCCAGTCAAACATTTAATGTGAAACTGTTGTTATCTACCTACCTTTGCTGGTGACAGGTTTCGTGCAGATTCTAGGCTAGGGATTAGGCATACCTGAAACACACGAAGAGAATAACCTTAAGGTGAGATGAAGAATAGCGTGTTTTTTATAGCCAACAACTTATTTTTTTGTTAAAATAGACAAAAATTTCTTCATTAGATATAATTAGTTTTAATTCCAAACACATAATAATCTCAAAAGATCTTTAATAATGGTCGAGGGCAACGCGTATCTTGAATATACCTAATATGAATGGCGCCAAGTGTTCATATTTAGGCCCAGTCTTTAGGGTAAATATCAAGTCAGTTAGAATCCAAATTACGGACTGAAATAACGTAGTTTGGGGAGGTGGACGTTTTAGGGTACGGCCAGACTGAGCGCGCGAGCGACTAAAATATAAAATAGAACACATTGGTTGTAATGGGGGTGGCCACACTGGAGCGAGCGAGCGACTGAGCGCGCGCGCTTGAAAGATAGAACTGGTTCTATTTTTCAAGCGCGCGCGCTCGACCCGGTACAGTCTAGTTTACAGGCGCTAGGCAATATTATTGTATGTTGGTTCATTGAGTGCTGGGGAAACTTCTCATTTTGACATGATATTTGACTTTTTTCTATCAGTGATAGGTTTAACACACTTGCTATTAATGGCCCGGTGACCTGGCGGTCTAGGGGTAAGGTGTCAGACTTCTGTGCTGGCGGCCGGGGTTCAATCCTCGGTCCCGGCACAGATTTATCTGATTTACAAACCCTTCCTTCACCTCTGACAAGACGTGTATTAATCACATCTTGTGAATGTGGGGAAAGCCAGGCCTCCACCGTGGTTCGGATTCCACGTTATACTGTAGGTCCTTCATTTCATCTCACAATCACCCTACCATTACACATTAGCGTAAGTGCATATAAACCGAACGGGAAGTAAGATGCGGTGCTAATAATAATAATAATAATAATAATAATAATAATAATAATGGCCTCATTTAATTGGTAAGACCATAAATAGTATAATGTATATATGTAAACCCGATATGTTAAAATAATTCAATATTATAATCAAAGTAGGCCTTTACAAATAAGAATCACCATTAGTTTGGAGAGAGTATGAAAAAACCACAACAATAAATAGGTTTTAAAAATCACCTTCAGTTCACTGAGCCAAGATTCGAACCTTTGCCTCCTAGTCAAAAGCTATCGAGTGCAACGCACCATTCCGCCACTGGTGCGGCAAATCTGATTTTAAAACACTTCAGTACAGTACCATACGCATTTCTCAATTTATTAATTGGATGCACTTCTACTTTTTTCTTTTTTATAAATACACAATATTTTCTGTAAGAATTTTCGAGGAGCAGAGATGTACTAAGTGTGTTTGACAGATACATCTTCTCTAACTAGGGGAGGGGGGGGCGGTGACCTAGTGGTCTAGGGGTAAGGTGTCAGACTTCTGTGCTGGCAGCCGGGGTTCAATCCTCGGTCCCGGCACAGATTTATCTTATTTCCAAACCCTTCCTTCACCTCTGACAAGACATCTTGTGAATGTGGGGAATGCCAGGTCGCCACCGTGGTTCGGATTCCACGTTAAACTGTAGGTCCTTCATTTCATCTCACAATAACCCTACCATTACACATTAGCGTAAGTGCGTATAACCCGAACGGGTAGTAAGACGCGGTGCTAATAATAATCTAACTAGGGTCCGCTAATTACGCGCTCGCTCGCTCGCGCGCTCGCCAGTTTGGCCACCCAGTCGCTTGCGCGCTCGCTCGCTCGCTCGCTTGGCAGTCTGGCCGAACCCTAATACTCATATATTAAAATACAGATTATATATGGCTAACGGCTCAAGGAAAGTACGAGCACCTTAACGTGTTTTCTCACGTGAGTCGCGTAGGTGTCTCCGGACGGAGAAAGATGAGGCGACGAAGTACGGGATTATTGTGGTGTGCCCCCCAACCCAACCCCCTCCCCGTGACCACGGCCTCCTACTTGGAGATGGACCCAAACAGTCAGTCACCTTGTTACAGCCCATTGTGTGTCAGCAGAGAAGTAATCGTCACTGCCAGGGCGGATTAATTGGACTGGACATATTAGGAAGAAGTTCTCCTCCCCTTCTTCCTCGTTCCAACCTCCCTCAACTCAGATCAGATAGTCTTTATACACACGACGGTTATAGATGGACTCAACCTCTCAGAGCGGTAACAACTAACATTCAGGAAAGCCCCGTCCAGAATTTACCAAAACAACAAACATGAACATGTTCGAGAGAAGCGTGGGCGGTTTTCCGAACAGAACGTTGTAACAAAAGGTGTTCGTTGTACTGTTCAGCACCGATACACTAGTTGTCAATTTTTGACCGTCACATCAAAGGATGTTCGTGTTTGGTCGTGTTCTAGTCTGGACGCCTCCGCGAACATTTACGAGAACATTTCCCCAAACATACAATCATTGGCCGGACAGCAGTGGAGTCACGTGTGTGTGTGTTTTGATTTTAATAAATCTACATATATCGTTAGGCGAGTGTATTTCTTTGTGTATGTGTTAAAATTAATAATTATTATTATCTCATAATTTTATCATATTTTATAAAAATTGAGTTCTAAAAAGAAGAGCAAATGAAGCTCATTGAGCTCTATAAGCCACACCAGGTAACCTGGAATCCTAATAATTTAGATCACTATAATAAAATAAAAAACAGTATGCATGGAGGAGATCGGGGCCGTGATGGACAGCGATGAGAACGAGTGCAGTAAGAAAATGGAAAGTTTGTTAGCCACCCATAGAAATTATATACAAATTAAGATATATATATATATATATATATATATATATATATATACACATATATATATATATACACATATATATATATAAATTATATACAAACTATAATTTATGCATATCTAATTTTGTAGGTTAAATATTTGCTTGACCCCAGTGAGCAAAATACGCCCAAAGTAGGGTACTTAGGGACAACTAGGGGAGGTTTATTTTTTAGCACCACGTCTTACTACCCATTCCGGTTGTATGCCTATGTACTAATTACACTAATGGGCTAAGGATGAGATATGTGTAATTTAGAGGAAGTGCACCCACATTTGCATGGAGAGCGTAGAGAAACCATTTAGGAAAAAAACCTTCACTAAACCCGACTGAGATCGAACTCTAATCTCCCCATCCTCAGCAGTCTTGTGTAACACTTGCGGCCACCTAGACGGGTAGAGGGAGTACTAAAGGCATCCTTTTTAACCTGATTTTCTGTTAATGTTGCTGCACCTTTTTTACCTGTTAATTTCCCAGTTGGCACACCTAATTATTTTTACTAATACGAATTAATAGACTGGTTGTTCCCTAATTTTTATTTCAAGAAACTTTTTTTCCAACCAAATAGGATACGTTGTTTGTGAAATTAAGATAAATAAATTTTACACTTAAAGTTATTTGTTAAATCTATTTGTAACACTTTTTAGTTAAGTACAATAATTCAATTTTTTTTATTGTTTAATATATCACAATAATCGCGCGGGCGCACACACACACGAGCGTTTTTGCTATCCAGTTGTTTAATTTAATATCTGTTTTATTCGCTATTAAAGATATTTAGAAAAAACCAAACAACTATGGGAACACGTTTCGAGCATGTTCTGTTCAAGTCTGGACACTCAGCCACAGCGAACCGAACAACGAACATGTTCGTGGAAATGTCCATGTTCGTGGAAATATCCATGTTCGTTGTTCTGTTCTACTCTGGATGCGGCTTTCGAAGATGCAACCTTAGGACTGTGAGCTACAGCTTGTTTCAAATTATAGGCCTATTTGTCAACGTAGAAGTAGTATCAGGAGCAGTGGTTTCTAACCGTTATCAGCTGACGCCCCCCTTGGTATAAAATCAAATTATCCCCTCCTCTATTTTTTGGGATATTTATACAAAAACAGTAATACCGTCTAGTCACGTTTTTATTTAACATGAACATCAATGTAACACTGGCAGGATGGTGAAGAAAGTCACTGAAGATGATCATGATGTTTCATCAGTTCTTAAATATCGAGTGGGTTTGATGTTTGGCAGGTCCCACCGCAAATCGTTTAAATAAGTTTTATCAACGTAACAGTAAAAAGAGGACTGTGCGCTACAACGCCTCTTAAATGGGCTTTATCAGAGTAATTAATAAGGCGCCCATTCATCACAGATTTTCATGGACATTCCAAAGTGTAGCACACTGTCCTTAGCCTGCAAAAGTCCCGGAAAACGTCCCGGAAAACGTCCCGGATTTTGTAAATCGTCCTGTTTTAAATATGCAAGAGCATTCAAGCATTTTTCAAGCAACGACGTTCCTTTTGAAACATTAAACAAAATTATGTAACGAAGTTTGTGCCTCAGGGACAAATGAAGCAACAGAACGAATTTTTCCGTAATTAATAATTTGTAGATCTCATAAAAATAATACTGAACGTCAAAACATTAAAAGCAGCCTAAGGTCTTCAAGTATGCCAGAATATTTTTTGAAAATACTTTATATGTCAAAAATAAAAAAATAAAAATCTAAATACTGTATTGCTAGATATTAGATATTCTTTAATTAAACGTGTCAATAGATGAAGAACCTATTTCAAAAGTACGGAATGAGTTTAAAAGTGATTTGAGCTAGTCTTCAAAAGGTTTGATAATCACAAAGCGTTTTGTGAACATAGTGTGAAAACCGAATATACCCATATAACCCATTTAGTGTTTCAAGGACCCCTAAATTCCTGAATTCTCAATATTAACAAATAACGCGTGTTAATTCATCAATATAAGAAAAAACATAAACAAACCCGCATCGATGATCACATAGAAAATACGTCAGGTCTCGTCTAGTATTGTTTGTTGTTAGGAGGTCGATGTTCGAATCCTGATAGGGTGTACAAAGTTCCCTCACCCCCCAAATTGTTTCCCAATATCCTTCCAAGCGAATGTTAATACATCTGAACTCATAAGTGTTCATACGCGTGGGGCTAAAACGGATAGTAGTGCTGGTGTGGCTAAATATGGAACTTATAAGAAAATTAATAGCAAAACAACATGTACGAATGTGCCACCATAAGCCAATGGTTTTTATTGTCCATCCAAAAAACATTTCCTGCCGGTTTAGTTTATTCCACGTTGTGACATAATATAAAATGTTTAATGCTAATAATAAACATATTTACCATGTTTCATATTAAAGGTGAGAAAGAAATTAAAAAAAAAAATCCATCCAGGCTACATTAATAATCTCCCTTCCCCCTCAACTTTCTATCCTAAATTCACTGTCCTAAGACTACGTACACAATTATATTATTTTATTATTATTATCAACCTGTCTTACTACCCATTAGGTGTATACACCTATGTACTAATTACACTAATGGTTTAAGGATTAGGTAAGTTTTAATTGAGAGGAGGTGTACCCGCATTTGCGTGGAAGGAGAGTGAAAAACCACTTAGGACACATACACCTCCCCCCCCCCCTCAGTTCACCAGATATCCTCGTCTTAGGCAGTCTAGTACAACATGAGAGTAGAGCGTTAGACCACGCAGCCACCGAAGCGGGTCTGTGCACAAGAATATACCATGATTTTTAATACTAAACCCGTTTTGGAAGGTGTTATTTAGTATCAGAATCTACTGTTTAGTGGTATTTTGCTTTTGGTAGGATAAAAGTTCTTTCAGTTTTGGAAGGCTTTACATCTTACCAAAATAGGCTACTACTATGCGGTAGGATGAAGGCACCAGATGAGGCCTTACAGAACCAGCTTCCTACCAGAGTCAAGGTATACAATGATTATACAAGACTCTTACTTGGGAATAATAATAGTTTATACTCGTTTCAGTAGTCTAATGGTCGAAGGAGTCACTCTCGCAATAGGCTGGAATGCCGACAACGAGGATATCAGGGTTCAAATCTCGGTCAGATACACTGAGGATGGTATTTCATACACGGTTTACCACTCTCTCTCCACGAAAAAATTCAAGCAAATTTCTTTAAATTCACTTTCTCTCCCTAAAACGTGAAGCGCGGTTACATAATCAGCAACAGTCTATTTCGGTTTGAGAATGTATGTTTACTAATTTTTTTTATCTCTCTGTTCTCACTACTAATCTAGAGATACTTTATTTAAGTTGACTACTATTTTGGTTGCTGGTTCTGTACGTGTTTATCTCATTGCAATGTTCTATATGTTTTATGCTCATGTGTATGATTTCCTCAAATACTTGTCTAATGTGTTTTATGTAATGTTTATAATTGATAAATGCGATGTAATGTTAACTCAAGACATGGTTAAATGTAAAAGAAGGCTTATGCCTTAATTTCGCCATGTAGATAAATATAATAATAATAATAATAATAATAATAAATAATAATAATAATAATAATGAAAGTGTCATCAGACATTGGGATCGAGTATAGACAAGTGGAGTCTTTCTTCAACCCAGGTTGATTCTGTTCAGACCTCATCAAGGAAAAAGAGCCAATGATCTGGGTGTGGACAAACAATCTGCTAACATGACCGAGAGATACAGACAATGCCTCATCCAGTAGATTCATCAAGAAAACACAATTCAACGACCTACAGCACCAAACAAATCGTTCGACCAGCACACAATAGATAGGTATTCCCCGCTCGTCTGGATTGGTAGGCAATCTCGAGCAAGTAGCAGTTTCATTTATGTTCTAGGCAAGTCATTGTCGTATGCATATCTCGTTCTCAATACGTCGAGATAATGTACATAAACTATTTACGTGAACTTTTGAGTGGCCATCTTGAAATATTTGCAGCGTCCAGCAAAGCTCACTAGATCTACGAAGTCGTTAACGAAAATTACATTCTGTTAACGGTTAATAAGTTTGATTTCCATCTGAATAACAAAAGCTGAAGGAGAAATAAGATTCAGTTTATATTTCATCAGCAAGACTGTTTAAGGTGGTATTAGCTCTGATGTGTAATGCTATCCATACAAAGAGACACACAATAACAAGCAATACCTCTTTCACTCATAGGCCTATATAATATTATTTTATCAAAGCGTCTTACCATTCATTTGGGTTATACGTACATGTAATAATTACGGTAGTGTCAGAGATTAATAAGATGTTAATTTAGAAGAAGAGTGCCAGCAACTGCGCAGAGAAAAGGTGGAAACTTCATCTTCAGTACACCCAACCAGGATTCGAACCCCAATATCCTTATGTAAGCAATCAAGTATATTGAAAGAGTGATGCCTTAGACCAGACAAAATATATCAAGACCATTTGATCATAAGGGCCAATTTGAAAATTAAAAATATTGAAGGAGTCGCATTTCCAAAATGCAATCTTGTCTGCATCTTAAGGTGGTAGTGTAGGGGACGTTAGAAAAAGTCAGTGTTTTTGTAGTTTTTGTAACAAAACATTTTTTGTCATAAATGAATAAAATATTGTTTCAGAATAAACAGAGTTTAATTTTCTTCACATGGTGATTGAAGCAATTGTTGAATATCTGTGATGACCATAGCGGCATTAGATGATAACCTTTTAAATAAAGATAAAAGGTCATTAAATTCTAAAAGCACTCCTAACAGGGTTGAGGTCACCATGTGAAATAAATTAATTTATATGCCTTCATAGAAGAAGTATTTGAGTTATTTGACCAACAAATTATTTTGATACAAAAATTGCCAAAACGTTATTTTCTCATGTACCCTCACTACCAACTTAGGTTAAGACAACCCAACTTGGCCCCTTATTACCAGAAAAAGAAAATTTGTATTAGAAAAAATTAAAAATACTCATTTAATTTTTACCTAGAAATGCTTATATTTATGTTGTAGTCAAATATGACAGCATTGCAAATTAGTTTATTTCTAAGATATTTATATAAAAATGGAACGCATGGTATATTGTTTCATAATGAATTGATCCGGGGTGCACAGAACCATTTATCGGGCCACCAGTTTGACATGCCTGCCTTAAAGTTTATACCAGTGGTCTTCAACCTGGGGTGCGCAAATACTTCTTAGGGGGTATGTAATTTAAAAAATTATATATTAAGTACATAATAATTATTTAATGATAAACACTGAATAATAATAAACAGGGTATATATGGTAGTAAAAAAACAGTTGTTTGAAATAAACATATTATAAATCGTATCTCTATTTTTTTTTGCAATAAATTAATAGAATTATTAGAATTCATAAAAAGGGTAGAGTTAAATTCAAACACAGAGAACACGTTGAAATCAAAAACTATAAGAAAATGTTTATTTAATGCTAGTGACCAAATATGGGCACATGTCACGGCCGACATCCGGTAGCTTAGATACAAGATTTCGCACGAAGTATAATTTCCCACATTTTCCACAAAAAAAACAGGGATATCGGGATCAATTTAATAGTTTTTTTCATTTTAAAATAACAGTTTTTTTTAAAATTATTTCAAATAGGTATATCTACGTACGATAAAACGATTTCACAGTTATCAATTCCACTGCTTTCTAAAGTAGACTACAGAAAACTTCATGCGCCCGGTTAGAGCTGTATCCGTGTGATGAGACTGTCTCTCAAGACAAAGTTTTTTTTTTATATTCAGAAATGGCCACATGTTACGTACAATATAAACTTAGAGAGAGAGAGAGAGGAAGTCCCCTAACGAAGCGCCGCAAGATGGTCTGCGAACATAACCATTCTGGCCCAACCGGGCCATAAACCCGCGAATGCCTCAACAAGAAAACAGCGACGACTAAACCAGGTCGAACGTTATTAAACCAACCGGAGGTTTGTTCTGCTCGTTTAACGCGAGGATTCCCGTCTAATTGGGCAGTAAACCACCAGCAAGGCATAACAAAGCCCCCTTCCGTTCGACATCAGGTTAGGCCAGTTTCAAAGCCCACGTAAATCACTCCGGAAAGGCTGTCTGGAGGTGTTGCCCGCAGCATAGAGTTTATTATTTTATTATTACGTACTTTATGGTGGCTCATTTGCACATGATAAATATTACGAGGAAAACATATGCTCACACATATTTATTTACAACAAATATGTTTGTACGCCATTTTAAACCACGGACATAAGGTGTCCGTGTCGCCTGCTGTTGTTTGCCGGTAAAGTGGAGATCGGGGTTCAGATCTCAGTCACGTGTAGCCTGGTAGAGATGAAAAACTCTCAAAAAGGTGACTTTAGTGCGTGTGTTTTATGAATAGAAAGAGCACCCAGTCACCCTCATGTATTGGGAGAAAATACAGTTTATACAAATAAAATTTAAAGGTTAAGATTCAAGGATTGAATTAACAACAATCTAGTTTTATTCTAACGTGTGTTGGAAATAAATAAATTATTTATAAATATAAAATATATTTATATAGTATATATAATTATATATATTATTATATGCTTTAGTTTTTCAAGCATTTGAAGTAGTCGGAACAAAAATATGCTAAAACTTCATTTTATGAAAAAATGTGTCAGCAATGATTTCTGGTAGCCTATTCATCAAATTACAAGTTGTTTTATAGTCAAGAACTTAAGGATAGCTAATAATGACAAATATTTTATTTATTTTTTACAGATAGATTTACAGATTTCATACAAGTTTTAATAGTGAATATATCCCCTGTAAATAAATGAGGGATATGTTTGCCCGCCAACCCCCTCATTAATTCCACAGCGATGGTACACGCAAAGTCCAGGCAAATTAAATAATATTCGTTGCACCACACGTGTGTTTATTTTTATGATAATTTTATAAAATGCATTAATAAAATAGTGAAATTAAAATTAGTAATGTGTAACCTTAGCAGTCTTTATTCCATAGCCTACCCTTGTAATACATTTTAATATTCTTTCTTATTTGATTGTTGAGACCCGCATCCACGTGTTAGCTTTGCCGATATATGAGGAGTTAAACTATTTTTCACAAACATTTTCTCCTGTTCACTTTCGATGCTCATTAAACTTCATTTATACTGGATATCATCGCTGAGGAACTCTATTGTTAATATTAGGAAACAGCGATAACATAGGACAAGGTTCTCAATGCCCGTTAGTCGATATTGACAGTAGCTCTTTCTTACCACAGTAAACCTTCAGAAATAACTGAGAGCGGGAAGATTTGGCAAGAGTTAACTACGAGAAAGAGAGAGAGAAAGAGCGAAGACCTGCAGTTCCCTTGGCAATGATATAGTATACAATTTTCTCTTGGTTAAAAAATTACGGCTTTTCAAGTGCACGTAAGTTTACGTTAATGTGCGGCAGAAGGGAGCGCGAGTAATTTTACAGTTTTTACAGCATTACATTTTTTTGGCCCAAATAAATCAAATATTTCTCCAGTAGTAACATAGAGCTTAGTTTTCTGCACTTGCTAGTATCAACAGATCTTGAATATCTGGAAAGGAAGTCCTGGAATTTTGTCAAAAATTTTAAATAAAGAGAAAATGTTTTGACAAAATTCCAGGACACCCTTTATAGATATTCAAAATATATTGATATTAGCATGTGCAGAAAACTAAACTCTATGTTACTACTGGAGAATATTTGATTTATTTTTGCCAAAAAAATGTAATGCAGTAAAAACTGTAAAATTACTCGCGCTCCCTTCTGCCACACCTTAAGCTTTATTTAAGAGTATGTATTCCAAAGGCTACAGTGATATGTAAATCAGGACTGTAATATCTTTTATCTGTAGAGATATCTTTGTTTTGCGTCATAGCGACAACACTCTCCTTACCGAATAGAATGGTTGGAAAACACGGTGCAAATCATCCCTTGACCAATGTCCACCTCAACAGGGGCTGAAACATCCCCTGACACAGGGAGGGAAAGTTAGCCAGCAAGGGCTTAGAGGTATCATTGTCTTGTGCGCAATGAAGCAAGCCTTCCATTATACGAACAAAGACGCAGACCCTTGAAAACCACAGAGATTACCGGACATCCATTTGTTGGGCTTTGAGAGCCAAATATGATTATTTAAACAATTGTAATAGCTTTCATCCTACTATCTTCATACTAAAATATCTATAGACAAAAATACAGAGAGTGAGTTACTTCTCTGTAGCGTTTATGAAACGGGACTGCAGTTTATTAATAAAATATAAGACCAGAGGACTATTAAATGCTGGGCTGTGGCTCATTTTTGGGTGCTATGTTTAATCTAACCACAGTCAAGTGGGAACATCAGGAAAGTTGCTATAGAGAATAAAACAATAGAAAGGTAATTAAGAATGAAAATAATACAATATTCAACGTATAGCCCGAACAGGTAGTAAGACACCCTAAGCAACTTAAAAAAAAACTCAGGTCACAATGTAATTCAACAATAATATAGTAAATAAAAATTTTGAGATTTTTGAGATTTAATTACTTTTATACACACGAAATAAAAATATTTGCAATAGTGTGTTACCACCTCCCTTAAAAAATATAAATTAGATTTCGAATCATTAAGTACAAATTAATCGTCCAATTATATTAGTTTTTATTTAAGTTAGTTGGTTTTGGATTTATTAATTATTTTTTATCACTACATCTTACTACCTGTTTAATATATACGAATATATATTAATTAAGCTATTGAGGTAGGCATGAGGAAGGTTTAATCTAGAGGAAGTGTACCCGCATTCGCATGGAGGGAGAGTGTAAAACATGTTTTTGAAAAAACTCAGTGCACCCAACCATGATTCGAACCCCATCTCCCTGTCATTACATTATTGTTTATTAATTTACTAACAAAATAGTATATAATACAAGAATATTAGTTGATGTATCCAATATAATTGGTTACGTGGCTTTAAGCTATGGCTTATGTTAAATTTTGGTAGTTGAAATTATCTGTTTTATTTGACATATTTAATGGATGCAAGTTTCTTAAAAATAGATACCTTAAAGATCAAATGAGGTTTATTTGTAATAACTATTTATAATAGAATTAATAATTGTATTTTTTTTTTCAGTTCATATTTTCATTTTACAAGTGCCAGACAATAGTCGAGACCTCTAACAGACTCGCACTGAAGATACATAACATATTATGGCCTGCAAATTAAATAGTAATGGATACATCATACGAGTGATTACAATAAATATATTTAATAGATAAAATATATTAAGGAGGATAGCAAGAAAGAAAAATATCGGTAGTAATAATTACTTTTAGGAAACAGTTCAGAATAAACAAACAAATCGTAATTATTGATAAGGGTGTTCCTTAAAAATATATTTAGTTTCGGTTATTTTTTATTGTAAAAATCAAATTCTCAAAATACAAATTTAACGCTACCTATACAACGGGTGAGAGGGTTAAAGAGGTACTGAGAAAAAAATATGTTAGGATTTCAAGAGGCTCCATTTGTATTATTAATAATATTATTACAATTCAATATTAGTCATAGCTAAAGCTAGTTACTAACGCTAAATTATTTCACTATAATATCTTAATTTACCCGGATATAAAGGGTACAACTAAAAAGGTATACGTATTAAGATATAAATTGTCAAAATATTTAAAAATGTATCTTTTACAATATAATAAGTTATGCATCAATTAATTAATTCATTAAATTCTAAAATTAATAAATTTATAGTAGGATAAACGATGAACCCAAATTAATGTAGTCATATTCTAGAAGTGAGATTTCTCACGCATCATTAGATAAAACTTCCCCTGCAAGACATTTGAAGGGATGTTTTCTTCCTAGTTACGGTTATTAGAAGGGGCGAGGGTGTAAATTGATCATCCACTGGGATAGAATACACCACCTAGGGGAGTGTATAAGACACCACCTAGGGGGTGTTCGTGTGGACATTTTCCTCAATACAAACGGGTTCGATGCATATGGGCCCATTCTCGAAACATTAGTTAACGATATAAATAGTTTAGAAAATAGGGACATTTTTAAATTAAAATCGAGCTTGATTAATATAGAATATTTGTACTTTAAAATAGTTTAATTTCTGTAATAAGCTCACGCATAAACCATGGGAAAAAAATAGTTATTTAAAAAAAAAAGTTTTTTGTGTGTGAAAAGAAATTGATCATACAAATTCAGACTTTTAACTAAATTGAATATTCCTGTAGAAGTTACATTATTTTAAAATCTGAAAAATAGAAAAATTGAGAGATTGTTCTTTATGAAATAGTATCTCAAAATAATAAATCAATATTAAACAATGTTGAGATAATCTTGAATATTTAAATTATTAAACATTTGAGTTTTTGAGAACTTTCAAGTAGAAAGAACAACTATTTAAAAATTGGTGTGAACTCAAATTTATGAATACTTGTACATCCCTAAATCTAATTGGTAAGAAATAAACAAAAGTGACAAATTTAAAAAAAAAATTGCGAAACATTAAAAATATTGAATTATCATTTTAATTTTATTCTTTAATATTCTACCAGTCGTTCCATGTAAACATCGATATGCCTCTATAAATAATTGTTACTTTAGTTAGTTTTGATATCAAAAGGTTTACTCGGGGAGTAAGTCAGGAAGAGACGTATCTATGGAATCTGAGCTTGTGCGCACCAAATTTGGCTTAACTCCATCAATTAGCTCAAAATCTTTAACAACCTCAAACCCACCTACACAGAGAAGGAGAAATTGGACAATTATATGCTTTCTTTTAACTTTCCTCCTAGATATTGGTTTAAAAAACAAGCAAAAATAACAACAAAACGGCATACCTAAATCATCACCCAAAAGCCAGATATAGTTTGATGCGGCCCACCCTGATCACAAGGACACAACATACGAGTCACCAACAGAAGAACAACACCCACACTAATATTGGGCCTGAACATGGAAAAGGGGGTGTATGAGAGACACTGACAGATTCCGGTGACAAAGTAAACAATAGTCTTCCTTGACGCCAAACGATACCACGCCTTCATAAGTGACGTCAATAACATTTACAAACGAAAACGAAAGTTAATACAACATCGACGAATCATGAAACATGGTTCATAGAATTCATCCACGTCAATCATATTATGAAATATAATACAACACTTAGTGGACTTTCCTCAGAGTCAAATATGCTTAAGTCTAAAAGTTAACCAATGACACCGCAAATCACAAATCCAAGATGTTTAAACAATAAAAGTATGTATTTTGCCCGAAAGATATATTTTAAGCACACTACAACAATTGTTTTCCAAGCCGTATAGCGAGTGCACCTTGGGGTATGTGACGTTCTACTGAGCTGTATTAGTTAATCATAACATTTTTATGATAATATAACACAGCGCAGATTTAAACGTGATTTTATGGAGTTCTTAAATTCCTTCTTTCTTTATTTCACGGTTCTGTTTAGCTTACCACTGAAGATTTATTAATATTTTAGCGATCGTTTATACTTCACAAGTTATTAAGTATGTCTCTTATGAAGATATAGAAAGGGGGTGTTGGTTAAGTAGTGAGTGGCCCCTGAAAGAGCATGAACCTTGCAAAAGTTTGAGATACACTGCTATTTATTAGCTAGCTGTAATTACAATTATGTAGAGATAGGTTATTTGATTATATCCCAATGCTGTAAAAATTAAAATAAATATATTAATGGTAATATGGCCTATGTATCATAAATTACGTTCTCAATTATTAAAACATTTATTTCGGGTTATTATTTTAAGTTTATAAATTTTATATTGTTTCTACTTAATAAAATTGTTGTTTATCAAAATGAAAGAGCATTAGTCTTATTTTCACCATTTCCTCATAAACAACTTATTTATGGTTAATTCTTTTGACACAGCGTAGAGATTGCACCGCCTCTGTGCGCCGAGACGCAAGAAATGAAACGTCGCGGCGAGAGAAGTTATCTTCCCGATGGAAGGTCACAACGACTTACAGCCATTTCCTATCTATCAAACCCCATAAATCGGTGCAGGGAGGGGAAGCACCAAGAGAGGACGTGCACACCAGCTGAAGTCTGGAAGTCATTTCGTTGGGGGTGGGGGATATTGTGGGTGTTAGGGGGGAGCGGGGACGGACGTAATGAGAAATCGATTGCAGCCCTCGCAGAGAACAAGAGAGAAAATCGAGTGAAATGAAAAAAAAATATATATATATATTATATATATATATAATAACATGTACAGGAGAGGTAGAAAAAAAATAGTCGATTACGTTATCAGTGCAATGGGATCGAGTCCCCGCTCAAGAGAGAGGGAAAGAGAGGGGCAAGTCCCAGAGCGAACACTTTTCTAGTTAACTACATCAATTTTCAATAAATCCTCGGGAGCGATAAGGGTTCTCCCTCCCCCTATTCTCCCCTAAGACTCATGATTGGCTGTGTGTGAGAGGACATTGAGGCCTTCCCCAGCTCCTGTGCGTTATCTGGTGTGTGTGTGTGTGAATAGGAGATATCTGCCTACCGGAGTGCACAAGACACGTTTTTGAGCAAAACCATGACCAGGATTTTTCTGCGGCCATAATATGGCTGCAAGAATCTTTCAAACATTTTTGTTCTCTCTTTGAACGGTATTCTTAACATTGTTTATGTTTCGAATTATAAACTACTCAACGTTTTTGAAGTTCATCATTAAAAAAAAAATTCTATTTGGCAAAACATGACGAATACCATACACTACTCTAGACAATATTACTGGCCTCGTATTATGGGAAGGATAATGCATAATGCGCTGCACAACTACATTATCTCTGGAGACTTCAATGTTCGAATCTTGGGTGGGGGAAATTATCTTATTATTAATATTAGATGAAAGCAGGTGAGGTACTGCTGGTGAGATTCAGGCTGAATTAAAAGTATATGTACACGCTCAGCCAATAAAAAAAAAGCAATGGAAATTTATTTTTGGGAGTCACGATTGAGACCTGTCTTTAATGTATGTATGTCTAAGAAACCTTCACTTTGAGATTAGTTTATTTTACATCATGACAGAATAAAAAGTATAGTAAGAATAATACAATTTTTTTATAGTAGTATAGGAGAATTTTTCATACCAAAGAGAGAGCGAAATATTATTCTACTGTATATTATCCACCCCTACTACAATACTAACCCTGTAATTTTGAGCAAAAGTTTCCCAACTTAGTTCACCATCAGTACGAGTCATTCGTAGTTGACTAAATGTGAAGTCTCAGACGCAAATGACCCGAGTCATATATATTAAGACAGTAAAAAAAATGCATTCTAGCATGTTATAAAGGTAGCACCAAAAATCAAAGTAAAGTGTCTTCTTTTAGTGATTGCCAGTCTTCCGCAAAAAAATGGGGGGGAGTAATCTAGTAACAAGCAAAACAGAAAAGCTTAGGCTCGGCTAATATTAAGGAGTTGAATAACATCATGTATTCCAAAAAACATAATATAAAAAATAAGTCACTTTAGTTAGGAAGAATAACTAATTACGTTGATGGAAAAATTATCCAAAAATCAATATACTTTATTTGCTTTAATATTAATGAGCACAATATTCTAGGCAATAGTCATATTAATGAAAAACCTCATGAGTGGAAATGAGTGAAATATATCTACAGAAAAAAAAAATCATTCAAGACAGACCTTACAAAGTCATCCTTCAACCAAGAACTATGCAAATTAATGTTATAAATGTTTACAAGGGTAAGTAAGAGCATATTTCTCGAGTAACATGACTTTTTAGGTTGGTAAAATTGATGCTGGCAATTTCACGCGTCAAATCAATCGTTTATCCAGAACGTGTTTGGGTGAGTAATCATCACAACACTCAAGGTGAAATGATTTCATGCGCGTTTCAAATACCAACAAACATACGAACAAAAAACCAACACAGCTTCTTTTAAAAATATGCTTTGATTTTTTAAAAATCAGCACACCCAGAATTAATTTTTCAATATATAAAACTACAAAAAAATAAACCTTGAGAACTCCAAAAATGGTGTGAGGTGTTTACGCGCATACTACTTTAAACACGCCATAAATCAGAGAGCAGTTGAGTAAAGAAATAAAAGTTTTGGTTGGCACATATCGTGGGTAAATAAATTTACCACCGACAGGCGTGACCGTACGGTCGGTACGCCAGACCTGGGCCCTGACCCAGGTAGTCGTGGTTCAATCTCTGCCAGTCGCTCTGAGGCTGTTGTATGTAGCCTACATTGAAGCTTACAATTCTCTCCCTAGAAAAGTACCTGCGCAGGTTTTTTACAGAGTCCAATTTTCAATCTTATCTCTCAGTTAGAAAAATGAAAAGATCTACTTTCATGTTTCCATAAGTAGAGACAGGGCCTGCAACATGTCACTTTTTATATATAATATTAATACCCTGTAAAATAACTTTAATAATGCAGTAGAATTATATCGATGTCGACCACATAAAAATACATCAATTTTCCATTCTAGTAAGATTATATTGTACGTTTATAATCATTGCTCATCCTAAATGATCCATTAAAGTGATCAATTTAAACGTAGCCTAATCCACACATATATATGTGTGGAGTCTAGTTAAATTAATTAGTGACCGTTTATGGCCAATAGCGTTAAGAATATCACGCCTTGATTGTAGATCCCACAGGAAGTAGAAGGCTTCCGAGTTGGAAGCAGAATTTATTTATTTAATTGAGGTAAACATGCACTTTTTGAATGGAGTCAATACAAGCAGACGAGAATTTTTAGGGGCGAGAACAAAAGAACCTACCAATTTTTCTGTAAAAACGAATTTTCCCATACATTCCAGAGTTATTTTATATTTCCACAATCCACATAGGACCAACAGCTTACTTCCCTTACGAATGAAGTTGTGCTACAGATTTTAATCGCTCAAGAAAAATCCACCAACTTCAGCTAGGTTGAACCCACGAACAAAGAATCCTGAGGCGAACACTTTACCTTAAGACCACCAAGGTCGACAGGCAGCATAAAAAGTACGAAAGAGTAGTATATCTCCCGACTCTATTTCAAAGTGTTTGCAAGACTAATATTTGTTAAGAGTTTCTATGGCAAACAACTTAGATTAGAAGAAGGGCGATCTAACGAGAGCTAAGAACTCGAAATCTAATAAAGCTGAATTTAACGTGTCCACAAAATCAAGTACGTATATAGTGTTTGTTGTGGTTTCCACAATATATCTATACACGGATTTGGCTGTTGGCGTCTGGCAGCGTTCATGTATTGAGGACCGAATCACTCGTGCTGGACTTCCTCTCATTCTGCCTCATGCTAACATCCTGGACTCTAGCCAACCTCTCTCAGTGGTGGTTTGTTGGTCAGCGTCAGGGGTCCGACTCGTCTATGATCCTGAGGCCAAAATGCATCCCCTTGCACAACGTTGGCTCCCCGAATGAGAAACGGGAGGTATTTCTCGTGGATTACAGGTAGGTAGATAAGTGAGCCGCTTTCCCTCCCCTCTCTTCTTTCTTCTCCTCCCTCGGTCTATATCATGGATGTTGTTGGGATCACCTCCGGACCAGCACCGCAGGGAACTCACACCTCTACCCCCCGTCGATCTCATTTAACACTCACACCCGCATCAACAAGTTTTGATGCATCTTATCGAAGACACTAACAACAAGTTGGAGTATGATGGACCGGGGAATAGAGATTGGAGTCCGGTAGACCGGGAAACAAAGATTGGAGTCTGGTAGAAAGACCGGGAAACAAAGATTGGAGTCTGGTAGAACCGGGAAACAAAGATTGGAGTCTGGTAGACCAGGGAACAGATATTGGAGTCTTTTAGACCGGGAACAGAAATTGGGGTCTGGTAGACCAGGGAAAAGAGATTTGAGTCTGATAAACCGGGAAACATAGATTGGAGTCTGGTAGACCGGGAAACAAAGATTGGAGTCTTGTAGACCGGAGAACATAGATTGGAGTCTTTTAGACCGGGGAAACAGAGATTGGGGTCTTTTAGACCGGGAACAAGATTGGGTCTTGTAGAGCGGGGAACATAGATTGGAGTCTGGTAGACCGGTAACAGAAATTGGGGTCTGGTAGACCGGGAACATTATTTGGAGTCTTTTAGACGGGGAACAGAAATTGGGGTCTGGTAGACCGGAACATAGATTGGAGTCTGGTAGACCGGAGAACATATATTGAAGTCTGGTTAGACCGGGGAACATAGATTGGAGTCTTTTAGACCGGGGAACAGAGATTTGAGTATGATGGACCGGGGAACAGAGATTGGGGTCTTGTAGACGGGGAACATAGATTGGAGTCTGGTAGACCAGGTAACAGAAATTGGGTTGGTAGACCGGGGAACAGAGATTTGAGTATGAATGGACCGGGGAACAGAGATTGGGGTCTTGTAGAGCGGGGAACAAGATTGGAGTCTGTAGACCGGTAACAGAAATTGGGTCTGGTAGACCGGGGAACAGAGATTTGAGTCTTGTAGACCGGGGAACAGATATTGGGGTCTTGTAGACCAGAGAACAATATTGGGGTCTGGTAGACCGGGGAACAGATATTGGGGTCTTTAGACCGGGAAACATAGAATGGAGTCTTTTAGATCGGGGAACAGAGATTGGGGTCTGGTAGATCAAGGAATACCTAGTAAGATGGTTCCTCAAATAATTTAGTTTTTATGTGTTTTTTGGTTTGTTATATCATAATACTAATTCCTAGAGTTGGTTTGAATTTAGTTTTTGTATATTTTTATAGTATATCAGTTATTCATATTTATATATCTTGACTTAACAAATAAACATGATAATAAAAATAAATAAAAGAATATTATTTTGGACGTACTATACAGCAAGTAAATTACTTCAATCAAATCATATCCCAGTATGGCAACTTCACCATTTCATTATATTTTTACCCATTTCAGTGGCCGCATGGTCTAAGGCGCTATTCTGGCAGTAGACTAGACTGCCGTTGACGGGCGAGATCGAGGATAGAATCCCATTGAGGTGTATTGAGATTAAAAAGTGGTTTTCACTCTCCTTTTGCGCGAATTCGGGTACATTTCCTCCAAATATAACTTTCTAAATTCCGAAACCATTGGCGTATTAGTACATACGCGTATTTCCCAAACGGGTAGTAAGATACGGCATTAAACATTTTATTTTTTAATTTTTTTAATGTTTGTATCATAGCAAAGTTCTAGAAATCATGATACGTCAGGTTTGGGATTGGATTAAAGAGTCGCAGGATAAGGTTGAATGGAGAACTTACGTTCTTGAAGCAATGCATTTTTGAGTCCCTTCTAGCCGGATAGTTAGTTTGGTTAAAAGGTTGTTTTTTTTGTTATAATACTGCAAAAAATACTCATAGTTACGTTGACATCAATCCCACTAATTTTCTCACTTAATAAAATGGATATAAACTAATATCACAATTACTCATTTTCAGACCTCATCAGAAATTGAACCTGTTCAACTTAGATCAGTAGACAGGTGTTATCCACTGATCTAAGGTGTAGTACAACACCCCCAGATTAATGTTTAACTAGAAGACAAGATTACGCGTTAAACAACTCGCGTCCTTTCAAGTGGCATTCTAAAGCCTGCGGTTAGCTAACACACCTTGGAAGTGAGGCGCGATGGTACTTCTTGTGCACCACCCCAACAAGCCGGCGAGTTATTACCTGTAGCTAGGGGACGGCTGTTATACAACACAGTCAGCCCTATTT
Source organism: Timema cristinae (assembly GCA_039000515.1). NCBI lineage: Eukaryota > Metazoa > Arthropoda > Insecta > Phasmatodea > Timematidae > Timema > Timema cristinae. Next base: position 56,972,492 of record JBCFYV010000001.1, read on the forward strand.
CACGGCTCAACGGTACAGACCACAGAAAACAAGCACCACAGGGCTAGAGGATTCTTATGACGATAAATAACTACCGCTTGGAGAGGCACAAAACCCGGCAATCGACTTAGGAGTGAATACCGAGACTATAGTGGGAAATTACCCAACACACACTACTATAGTCTTAAGGGCGAACACACAGATTAAAAGTGGACAGATCCAATATACACTACTATGAAACTAGGAACAAATACAAATAATAAAACAGGACAAAAATAACTGGTACCCAAAAACAGAAAGTATATTTCTGACGCTAGACTTGGATGTTTAGGGTGTTGTAGGAATGTGTCCAAACTTTTATCTCAGTCATCCCCCTTTTATGTAGATTTGCAATAAGAATATACAGACAACTCTCGATTCCACAACCTTTCACGATTCCCGGAAAAGGGTAGTTATTTCCAAGGGGTCGTTATTGGAATTTTAACCAATTTTGTTTAACACCTGACCCTCATACGCAAAATTTGCATTTTTTAGACCACACGTGAAAAAAAACCTACCTATTTCTTGAAGAAGTCCATTATGGAGGCCTGCTTCTTCTTAGAGCCAGTTTTCTCGACGAAGTCTTTCACATTAAAGAACTTGGACCACAGCTCTTCACTAGCGCCCTGGCGCTTAAATGCTCTTGAGTAGACGTGCCCGGCTTTCAGAACACCTTTCGTCATGGGGATGTCTTCAGGCTCTTCTTCCATTTATTCTTCCTCCTCTTCATCACTAGACTCCTGCTGCTCCATGATTATATCGGTGTCATCGAGGGCGCCCCAAACTGTGATGTCATCGTCTGCTGCTAGTTACTCCCCATACTTGCAGTCTGGGGCTAATCTCTGCCACGTTTCCTCGTCGTACAGCCACGTGAAAGTCAGGTGGGCAGACGAAGGTGCTGTTGTTGAGCCAGGTTGCGGTTCTATGGAGGGACCTGGCTGGGAACTGGCGTCCACTGGTGGTGGGTCGTCTGGGTCTTCGGTGCTGGCAGCGGCGGGAAGCACACGGACGGCAGCCTCTTCGTTGACTGGTAGAACAAAGTGAGCATGTAGGAAGCAGTTGGCGATTACTGCAGTTCTCACGGCCCTCAAACTGGCGAGGATTCCTTCCATAGTCCTGAACACGTCCTACTTTTTGACCTCCTTGCCCTTGTCGAGATTCCACACCATACTCCGCACAAGCATCTCGAGGAACTTCACCTTCACTTGCTGGATTATCCCCCGGTCCAGGGGTTGAATCATACTGGTGGTGTTCTTTGGCAGAAACACCAGCTCAATGTTCCTGAGTTTGTCGAGATCAGGATGTGCGGGGAAATTGTCAATGAAGAGCACGACTTTTCTATTTGTGGCATCCATCTTCGAATCGAAGCCTTGAAGCCACCTCGTGAACACCCCCGAGGTCATCCATGCCTTTTTATTAAAATCATAGTCACAAGGTAGGATGTTGGCCTTGAAACCCCGGGGCTTCTTGTACTTCCTGATCACGATGGGCTTCATCTTATCGCTGCCGTCCATGTTGCAGCACAAAGGACGGTGAAGTGCTTCTTGCTCCTCTTCGCACCCTTGCACATATCCCCTTTCACAGCAAGAGTGTGATCTGACATGAGGTTGTAGAACATCCCCAGCTCATCAGCGTTGTATACATCTTGAGGCTGATATCGCCTAAGGATGTTTCGGAGCAAGGCTGAACCACTCCAGCATAGCCTACTCGAGATTTGCGTGCGTCGCACCCTTCAAATTTTTGGACTTTATGTTGTTGCCTTCCTTCTGCACTGCATTAACAATTTTTTCTCTCATTTTGAGAATCGTGAAAAGTGTCGACTTCGGGATCCCATGCCGTCACGCAATCTCTGTCTTTGTAATCTTCTTCTCGTCCACTTCCTAGATGATCTCGTACTCTTCATGAGTGTCGAGAAGGTCCTCTTTCCACTCATTTCATCTAAATTATAAGTTCATATTAAATATTTTTAAAATAGTGTGGGTCGTAAAAAATCGTTCCCAAAATCAAACCAAAAAGTAACCAAATCAAAATAACAATGGCAAAAACAAATGCGTGGGTCATCAAAAATCGTTCACAAAATCAAACCAAAAACGTAAACAAATCGATAATCGAAATAACAGTGGCAAAAACAAGCCTGGCACATGATGTAGCGGCAGTCGCGAGCAGGGAAACAATGTCCTGCTTGTGGGAGGGGGTGGACAGAGTCAAGTGCTATTGGTTGGCACTGATGGGTGGTGTCTATTTTATACCTGACCCAGCCCAGTTACTACAAAGATAATCTGAATTCAGTGACCTAAATAGGTGCAACAAACACATTTTACGGCCGATTTCCTTAAAACTTTCGACCTTTTTTTCCACAGTTTTCACGGTTGCCCAAAAAAGGGTCGTTACTTCAGGAGGGACGCTATTCCCGGAGTTGTAGAATCAAAAGTTGACTGTGTATATATATATATATATATATATGAGTCGTCCAAATCAGCCACATTTTTACTCTAATGGGGTAGGGATGAGGAAAGTAGGGTGTTGGGAGATTTTTTTTTAGCATTTAACACTAATGAATTAAAGATTAAGAAAGGCAGAGTTTAGAAGAAATGTAACGTTAATGGCGTATATGAAGAGTGGAAAAGCTAGGGAAAACGGACTGAGATACAAACCTCAATCTCCCTGTCATTGGCAACCCAGTATTTTGCAAGGGTGACGTCTCAAACCTTGTGACCACCGAAACGCGTGTGTGTCAAGTAGACAAGAATAAACGGGGACGGGATTTCAAGATAATAAAACGAATAGAACACAGAATAAAGAAGAGTAGACAGCATTTAGGAGAGAAAAACGACAGCTGTTCGTTAACGATCTTATGCGGGCTAACCCGTCACCTTCTTGACTAGTAACGTTGTTTTATTACTAGAACCAATAAAGAACATTTCGACTGCTCTAGCCACGATTGGCTTGTATGTCATTATAAAGTAGTTTGGAAGGCGGAGAATGTTTTAATACAGGAGGTAAGTGAACGTAAGTATTCAGTTAAATGACCAACTTACAGTGATAGTGTGGTGCCCTCCCAACGAACACTAAATGAACATAATGTGGACACTAAATTATAAATTCGACAAGAGAGGATAAAAATAAAAAGGGGTTAATCCGGAATTTTTGCTCGATTGGTAATCGTTCAAACGCTAATTTCTTAAGAGAGTTTACGATTATTTACGGTGAACTTTAATAATATGACGTGGTTCAAAAGGAGAAGGCCCATACAGACACTCTTTAAATTTATAATATATGGCCTACAGTCAATTGGTAAGAAAAAGAATCTCAAGTTTAAAACCAGTCATTCAATTATTCTTTTTTATAAATATGCAATATGTGAAGTCTACACGAAAGATATGTGCATACCGTAGCATTTACCTTAGAAAAGGCTTGTTAAGCATATGGCACAACTCACAATTTTATCTTAATCCCGATACACTTTTGAATGTATTACGGCGCTTGTAAAATATAATTAATTGGAATTATTATTAGTTATTGTATTATTAGTTATTAATTATTATATAAATGCTTTTTTGATGATATATATTGAAATAAATGGTACGGTGCACCTTCCAGACTTTCATTTTTATCTTAGAATAAAGATATTTATTAACACTTTTATAGTTTGTGAAACGAAATAATGTACTTTACTACCCGTTCGGGTCATGCGCTTAAGTATTAATTACTATAATGGGTTAGGAATTGGAAAGGTTGAATATAAAGGAAGGTGACCCACATTTGCGTGGAGGGAGAGTGGAAAACCATTTAGGAAAAACCACCTCCAGTTCATCCGACCGAGATTCAAACCTCGATCTCCCCATCCCCGGCAGTCTAGCTAAACACGAAACAAGCGCGTTAGCTAACTATGCCACTAAGGCGGGTATTGAGAAATGAGCATCTATGTTCATCAAAGAGCATAAAGATCAATTTTAAATATTAAAAGACGTACATAAAAAATAGTGGTTTAAAATATTTCGAAATAAAGATTTTAATTTTAATAGTTCCACAACTTTACATTGATAAGTTATTTCGTATTTAAAATAGTTGCGGAGAAGTGATCAAAATTGGGGACTTATGCTCATGTAAAGAAAACCAAAAGTCATTTTCATGGGAATATGAGAATTGCCAATTTGTTTGTAATTCCAAACAGATCGTAAATACGAAATTTTATCAAAATCTTTCTAACGGATTAAAAAAAAAAAAATCTTTATCATTTTTTCCCTTCAGTAAACAACCCTTAATTTTAAGGTTAGATATCTAATTTCAAAAACTCTACGGAGAAACCTTATGAAAAGCCTATATATCAAATATGAGCCCATACTGAGGTACAGACAAAAACAGAAGCAGATTGACAGACAGATGCCATTGTTTAAGGTTTAAGGGTGTCATAAAACGTCAATATTTATCCAAATCTCGAGTTCAATTTTTTTTTAATGATCACAATACTTTTCTCTCCGAGGGGTCGAGAGAAAGTAAAATTGCAGTACAAGGCTCTTCTAGGACATATACAGACGTTTCTGGTATCTCTTGCGTAGGTGTCTAAATTTAAGTTCAAAATATTTACTTTATCATTTATAATAATAATATTTAGCACCGCGTCTTACTACCCGTTCAGGTTATACGCTTTTGAGTACTAGTTACGCTAATGGATTAGGAATTGGGAAGGCTGAATTAGAGGAAGTGAACCCGCATTTGCGTGGAGGGAGAGTGGAAAACCATTCAGGAAAAACCACCCCCAGTTCACCCGACCGAGTTTCGAACCTCGATCTCCCCGTCCTCAGCAGTCGAGCTCAACACGACAAGCGCGTTAGCCAGCTACGCCACCGAGGCGGGTTTTCTCATTTATAGATCTAGGATTTGTGTTTGAAAACTTTGAATATGTTGGTGTTTTTTTTAAATAAAACATACTACTTTAGTTTTCTATTATCTGCAAAGGGCAATATAAAACTATTAACACATTTAATTATTATAGGCTCGCTAATAATGATTTTGATACAAGACCCGGTCTCCCCTAGGCCCAACAGGCATGAATTGAAACGTCAGGGAAACCCAATAATTTAAATGTCCAACACTTTGTAAAACATTCAAGCAGCGCAAACGTCACGTTGAGATTAAAACACATACATTCAGTATACAAAGAGGTAATAAAATATTAATATTCGAGATGTATTGTGCACCACGAGTTTAAAGAGTACAACTACAAGCTATTAGGGTGAGCCATCTCCTATTTCATCTGGGCCATATTGGGTGAACCTATAAAGAGCACAATAGAAACTATTCAAGACTAACACGCCATTGTGAACAATAAACAGTGAATAGGGGAGCAGGAGGAGGGAGGTAAACCGTGACAGATCCGCGTCGGCCATGGTCCCCAACATATGAGAGCTGATAATTGTGCTACTTGTCGCCCACACCGAAGGTATGTAAGGGGGGGGGGGGGCTGCTGACAGGTATAATGATGTCGTAAAACCGAGGAAAACTTACCACCGATTAAAGAGAGGGGCCTTGTTTACATGTCGAGAAGGAGGCAGAGAGTCGTTCGACATGATTTGAAACCCATTTTAAATGTCAAAACAGAGCAAGTTGGCTTGGCCGGGTGGTGGCGTGCTAACAAGGGCCTAATATGATGATATATTAGGTCACATGACATAGACCATCTCATAGTGTACAGTCTGTTTGAAAATAAAAGGGTGTTATCATTAATGCATCGTGAGATAAACCATAAGTTTATTGTAGTTTTTACCACCCAGGTTTCTCAATCCCAGTCTACATAGTCCTTAAGTCCATATCCTTACAGTCCATAACGTACGTAGAGTCCTTAAGTATATTTTAATTTTACACACAGATTACATTTGCTTTATTAATTAACACGATATATCTTGATAAAGTATAAGACTTTGGTCAATAAAACTCGTCAAAATAAAAACAACTTGAGTAAATTTGGAATATATATGCTCCAAATTTACTTACATATATTAGTCCACCCCCCCTCTTACTACCCGTTGGGACCCACCTCGGTGGCGTGGTTAGCTAACGCACTAGATTCATGTTGAGCCTTATTGCCGAGGACGGGGAGATCAAGGTTCCAATCTTTGTCGAGTGAACTGGGGTGGGGGGTTGGTTCCTAAATGGGTTTCCACTCTCCCTCAACGCAAATGCGGGTTCACCTCCTCTATATTCAACCTTCTCAATTATTAACCCATTAGAGTAAAGAGTAGGCCTACATAAGCGTATAACCCGAACGGGTAGTAAGACGCGATGCTAAGTATTCTAGTATCACTACCCGTTCGGGTTACATGCATATGAGGCCTCTAATCCAAATGATGTGCTAGGGATGAGGAAGGTTTAATTTGGATGATGTGTACTCACATTCGATGGAGGGAGATTGTAAACAATTCTATAAAAACGACCCTCAGCACAACCGACCGAGATTCAAGCTCCAGTCACCTCATCATTGACAGTCTAGTACATTGCATTAATGGTTACGCCTTAGACCATGAGACCACCGAAATCGGTATCAATATTATATTCATAGCTCTTGATTTTGTGTTTTTAGCTGAAATAAAGATAATCAATAGCTAGTGAATATTTGTTAGAATTCCTAGATACCTTTATAATCTAGAGAATATGTTTTACTACTATCGATTATTTCATTTTTACTCGCACATCAGCGTTAAATTATTTTTTCTTCCAGAGATTTTCCTCCATAAACATCCTTAATGACGGTCCAGTTGATTCGACAAGTATGAACCATGGTCTTTGGGTGGGGACTGTGAACATTGATTCATGCTACTATAAAGTCAATAGGGATTTTGTGAACATTGATACATGCTACTATGGTATTTTAGATAGGGACTGTGAACATCACTACATGCTACTATGGAGTCAATAAGGGCTTTGTGAACATTGATACATTCTACTATGAAGTCAATAGGGACTTTGTGAACGTATTTATATATTACCAAGGAGTTAATTTCTTAAAGACTTAGGATAAGTTGTAGGTAGGTGGTTTATTATAATTCTATTACCTCTCGGTCCATTGCATTCCTAATTCCTCTTGCGCTGCTTGATGAATATCCTAACGTAGATTTGAATATAACTATTCAGACACAGATAAATTGCATGCAGCTAGCATACGTTCAATTTCACATCACCAGGCCCTGTACTCTGAAGAACTAAATATGATTAAAAATTTATTTATAAAATGATCTTAAAATTATAAAAAAAATTACAAATAATTAATTTAAAAAATTAAAAAACTCGTAATGAATGCACACGACAAAATAAAACACGCAATTCACAGAGGGAGACTGAGAAAAATGAATAACCTTTTACAACTAAACTCTTGCATTCTGCTAAATATAGCAATGATTTACAGGTATCTGATTCCGAAAAAACCTACCCCCTCCAAATCCCTTACAGGCTTGTTGCAGTGTCTAACCAGGAATGTGTATTTTACTGCCATACAAGCAAAAAGGATAATATATAGTTAATTGCCTACATTATCTTCTCATACCAGCAACTACGCGATTTAAAAAAATATGGTCAATTATCTAAACATTTATAAAATGTAGGTAGTATTAAAAAATTATATGTATCGCTATTTTACGTAACTTCCTAATATGTGTGCCTTTAAATGGGTCGTATTAAGGTAAAAGATGAGTTAAATGAGGACGTAGTATCAGGTTAGACTATAAGACTAAGCAAGGTCATAGTTTAAGAATAGATTATGAGACTAAGCAAGGTCATAGTTTCATGTTAGCTATAAACTAAGCAAGGTCATAGTGTCATATAATATAGACTAAGCAAGGTCATAGTTTCAGGGTAGACTATGAGACTAAGCAAGGTCATAGTTTCAGTTAGACTATAAGATAGCAAGTCATAGTTTCAGAGTAGACTATGAGACTAAGCAAGGTCATAGTTTCAGAATAGACTATGAGACTAGGCAAGGTCATAGTTTCAGAGTAGACTATGAGACTAAGAAAGGTCATAGTTTCAGAATAGATTATGAGACTAAGCAAGGTCATAGTTTCAGGTAGACTATGAGACTAGGCAAGGTCATAGTTTCAGAGTAGACTATGAGACTAAGAAAGGTCATAGTTTCAGAATAGATTATGAGCAAGGTCATAGTTTCAGGTTAGACTATGAGACTTAGCAAGGTCATAGTTTCAGAAGATTATGAGAGTAAGCAAGGTCATAGTTCAGGTAACTATGAGACTAAGCAAGGTCATAGTTTCAGGTAGACTATGAGACTAGCAAGGTCATAGTTTCAGAGTAGACTATGAAATAAGAAAGGTCATAGTTTCAGAATAGATTATGAGCAAGGTCATAGTTTCAGGTAGACTATGAGAAACAAGGTCATAGTTTCAGGTAGACTATGAGACTAAGCAAGGTCATAGTTTCAGAATAGATTATGAGAGTAAGCAAGGTCATAGTTTCAGGGTAGACTATGAGACGAGGCAGGGGTGTATTATCAAGACATTATAAAATTGGATAGGATCATAGTGTAAGGGTGCAATATGAAGCCAAGTCTGCAAAAACGGTTCATTCTGCAATTATGTCTATTTTATAACAAAGTATATAAGGCATATATAAGATGACTAATACAAACACTATGTTAATGACATTGATAACTTTACAATACAACATATATAAGCATAATGCATTATAATATCGCACAATCAGACCACTTTTATGGGACACCACAAGCACTTTCTGAAACGACCGTACATAGAAAAGGCAAGAGAGTTAGTTGAAAGAGGAAAAAATAGTGTTCGATTTGTTCCCAATTTAAATTTACCCCAAGAGTTTGTTGCTATTTAGTTGTCAGTGTAGCAGTCAATGGGTACATTATGATTGAGATATATATCCGCACACGAGGAATATGTTTTGACTGTTCTCTCTGAAAGGCGACAATTTCATATATTAACACTATGCCAGGAGTAAGATGTCTTCATTTTGAATAAAGAGGAATAAAAACACGCGAGGAGCACTACAAAGACTTTCTCGAGTGTTACCAAAACCATGTGTGTTGGTGTCGCATTTCGGTGATTAAGAAAATAAATCAATAGAAACTGCATCGCCAGAGTAAGAAAGAACATTTTTATGTACAGTCCAATTTTTATAGGAAGGGCCTTATAGAAAGTTGAAACTTCTTTTTTTTTGCAGGCAAAAAGGTATAACATTTTACTATTTATAATAATGTTATTTTATAGGCATTGACTACATCTATCAAAAATGAAAATTTCAAATTATATGGCATGACGTAGGAATAGGTTAAAATAGATCTAGTAACGTTTATATAGGTCCAATAAAGACCCTTCCTATGAAAATTTGACTATATTTCATCAACCGGCCTTATAGGCTGCAATTATATGTATATGTAAACATAGCCTATTACACTTTTAAACAAACACTTTGCAGCATTATGCTTCTGACCCGGTGTACACTTTGTTTACCCTGAAAGGCAACACGCTTACCTTGTTTAGTTCAGCTATAGTGCATCTTATAATATAGAGACAAATCAGAATCTGTCAGGGTAAACGATGTGTACATTCGACAGAAGAAATCAAAATAGGCAAGAATAAGTTTAAAAAACTTATTTAGTTTTTTAATAATAATAATAATAATAATAATAATAGTACACCATTATTTCCCCCCCCCCTTTTTTTTTTGTATAATCAATGTAAAATAATAGGTTACGATTTAAGTACTTGTATAATATATTAATTCTAGGTAATCAATTTAAACAAACAGAAAATTCTGAATGCTGCTCTATGAACATAATGCTCTATTTGTTTTCTGTCGAACTTGATTACCAACTTAAAATCCAAAGAGAAATTATATTCAACTTGAAATCCAAAGTGAGATCATAAACCTGTACTAAGGATATGAGCTTGACGTAATTCTTAAAATGACGTACTTTGCATATTTTGAATGGAGAGAGAGAGGTCTACTGCTCAAAGAACTAATATTTTATATAATATGTGACTTAGCGATCACTTTTTGAACATCAGGTTAGTTCAGTAAATTATTTGACGAGCTTACATATGCTAAAGATAAACATTTAAAAATACACTCAAAGAAATAGCACGGGTATACCTACATAATAACCAGGTAGAGCCCCACTATAATTAGCAGCCACCTCTTTGTCGGGGTCATTTCGCCCCATTTGCAAGGATCCCTGGACAATGAGCGGGAAACAGTAGATGTTGCCTCTAATGGACCTTAAAACCTGCCGTCATCTACAGACAGACATTTAAGTGATGGTAATTATTGTCCATGACCTTGCGCAAGCACATCCTTCAATAAAACGACCAACTGCATTCCCATTACTCGCGGACAAAACCACATGAACAAGCTTACACTAAATACCTTTTTTTACATTCGAATTGCGGGATAAGTCATGGTAAAAACACAAAAATGTAGGAAGCGACTACTACAAAAATACATAGCCCTACAAACATTTATATTTTTCGATAAAAGTTGAACACGTTTTATTATTGCTATTATTATTTCACAACAGAATTACGAGAAATTGCATTTTAAAGATGTATTATCTTTCAAAGAGCTCAGTAATTTTATATTTTACACCAAATCCCGCAACTAGCCCAGTCTAAATGCATTTCTCTAATGTGTTAGGGTTGAAGAGGATAGAGTTTTGAGGAAATATGCTCGCTCATATTTGCATGAAAGTCTTCGGTTCATCAAGTCAGAGTTGGAACACGGTATACCCGTCACCAGCAAACTAGACTCTCTCTATATGATTAACTGGTCCGGGTGAAAACTCAACTTTGTATACATTCATGTTTTATGCTTGTTTGTACTTTATTTGTATTTTCAACACAACACAGTACAATGAAAAACATTAAGCAACTTTCTATCACCATTAAAATGTGTACATCTAAATTTTAAATTCAATAGCTAAGTTTTTTTTAATGTCACAGGGGGTCAGCTAGATATACCACGAAGAAAAATGGACGCGTTTATGTGTGTGTACTAAAGAAAACGATAAACAACTTTTAATCACTTTAATTATTATTATTATTATTATTATTATTATTATTAGCACCACGTCTTACTACCCATTCGGGTTATACGCACTTACGCTAATGTGTAATGGAAGGGTGATTGTGGATGAAATGAAAGACCTACAGTTTAACGTGGAATCCGAACCACGGTGGCGGCCTGGCATTCCCCACATTCACAAGATGTCTTGTCAGAGGTGAAGGAAGGGTTTGGTAATCAGATAAATCTTTGCCGGGACCGAGGATTGAACCCCGGCCGCCAGCATAGAAGTCTGACACCTTACCCCTAGACCACCAGGTCACCCTAATCACTTTAAATTCAAAATGTAATCTACAGTAAAAATATATATTTGAATTAATACCTTTTTTTGTATTTTTTTCCTTTTTCAAGTCCAGAGGATATGGAGAGTTAGATATGGAGGTGGATCAACAAAAAAAAAACATTTATGTGCCCTCAGGAGGCATATAAGGCAACCTTTCCATGCTATTAAATAATTTAATTTAAAAATATAATAATTCCAATACGATACGAGTTACATGGTAGCTCTTTCTCGATTAAATGCGTGCATACGTGATAGCAGTATTATTTCCAAAGTTATTTTAATAGCTAACAAACACCAAGTAAAACTATTCCGAAACGGGGTGAGTTTGGATTATAGTTCACGTTAAAAAAAACTTTGGTTTATTTTAGAGCGTTTTATTTCAAACCTTGCCTTAAGTTAAAGGTTTTCAATTAGCTTTTTTTCTAATCTGTATCCACGCATGCGCTTTACTTATTGGGTAATACAATCCAAAGACTTTAGTCTAAATAGGAGTTAGTATGCGTTAGTGTTTGTAGGTTATATATAATATCTGCAACGTCAGCACTTAATGAAAACTGTCAGGTTAAGAGTCTAATAGCTGAAAGAGATAAGTTTTCCACGATTTGTGAGCCCAGTTGACCCTCTAACCCCGACAACCTCTAGACATGAGAAGGGCCTTCTTTGAAGAAAGGAAATCTCACAAAGGGGAGGGGGGGTGGGAGTGAGATACCCTAGGGGGTCAAAAGTCCTTTTATAAGAAACCGTGAAAATTTTGCATTTCTTAAACGTGCCCGTCAAAACGTTTCTACCTTACGATAGCCGCCAAAGGTATGAGAGGATGAACATTTTATAAATAGTAGGATCCCCTAAATAAATTTTAAAAAAATAAATGGAGATCGTTGAACCATAGCTGAAAGTTTATTTCCTTTACAAATATATGTATATACACTCTTGAGTTTGCTAAAGGTGAAAAAGGGAGGGGTGTACGGGGGCAGGGAGGTTTCCAGTTGGATGATACAAAAATAAACGGTCGATTAGAAACTAAGTTGGTGTGAAATTGGAACTTGTATGGTTATTTGAGCACTACCAATACAAGAGTTTGATTTGTAGTTTTGGATGACTCCTCTCTTCCCTCTAGTGAAACAATATTATTTATTCAACTAGTGGAGGCGAAGTTTACCCTGTCAACCACAAAAGCGCGCTCCACCACGACACAAAACAAGAAAATAGAAGAAACTTCTTTCCCTTGGTGGTTGGTTTATCGATACACATTATAAATAGACGTATCATTTTTTTTAAATGTCTTCAATTTTTTCACCTTGTCTTAGTACACGTTTGAGTTGTATACATTAATTTTTAACTGGAATAGAAAGGAAAAATTATAGAGGAAATATACCTTTATTTGCGTGAAATAAGAATGGGAGGGAAACATTAGGGGGGGGGGGGGGGGCCAGAACACCCGACAGGGATTCTAACCCCAATCTTCCTGTAAAAGGCAATCTAGACCAACACAAGAGCGATGCGTTAAACCACCGAAGCGGATTTCAAATTATTTATTTTACTAAATACGATCAATAAAATAATGGTAGAGAAAAGCGTTTGTAAAGCCACCAATAAATAAAACACTTTTTTAAATGAACCAAGTTCACCTCAATGACTTAAAAGACTATAATGTGTGGGTATGAGGAAGGTTTTTTTTAGAAGAACTGCACGTGAATTAGCTTGAAGTGCGGACGTGGAAAATAGTGATAAACCACTTGTGTAGTAAAACAACCGATTCACTCAGCCGAGACTAGAAACTGGAAGCTTGATGCCGTAAACCACATAACCACCGATGCGGGTGTAAGAATTATGATCAACGACAAGAACGACAGTATATTTTCAAGGGATACAATAAATAATAAATTATTTCAATATGTTTATAAAGTACTTTAGAATGAGGGTAGATAACCGAGACAATCGAAAAACAAAGAATATGTTTTTTATAATATTATTATGTAATGTAATTTGGGAAAACCAAAAAAAAGAATTTGATAACATGTACGCTTAGATACAAGCGTTCTTTTAATTGTTTCCTATACTGTGGTAAGAAGCTATGATACATTATATAAAGATAAAAAATTGGTGCCATTAAAAACCATTAAAACTCTTTGTTGTTGGATTTGTGTGGAAAAGGATGTTGAAACAACAACAACAAAAAGATTTAATTGCAATCTTTGGCTAAACAGTTTTATTACCATATTTATGATGTTGAGATATGATACAAACTTTCCTTCTATGATGTATTTCACAAGAAAATAAAGTGTTTTATAAGACCAGATATAGATTAGTCAGTTTTACAGTTAGACTTACATTCTCACAGATACTTTAGTAAAAACATAATTGCTAGCGACGGTAGTAACTTGATCTAAGGTACCCGGCCTACAAACTGGACCGCAGGTGAAAAAAGGTAAAGGTTCGAATCTAGGTTGGGAGCCCTAGAGGGTCATTTTCCAATCCCACTCTTACTCTTTAGAGTACGTTATTAAAGTGGGAACAATGTAAATGAGAGTTAACATAAGTATTTTTTTCAGTTTTAATGATTAAAAACAACTTAGGCAACATTAATAAGATTAATCTTTAGTAAATCATATTAGTTTAAATTTCAAGATACAATAATCTCAACAGTTTTTGAATATTTACTATATTTCTAGTGTCACTGGGTGACCTGGTGATCCATGGGTAAGATGCCGGTCTTCTGTACTGGTGGTCCGGGGTTCAAGTCTCGGTCCCGGCACAGATTTATCTAATTGCCAAACCATTCCTTCACCTCTGGCAAGACGTGTATCAATCACAACTTGTGAATGTGTAGAATGCCAGGCAACCACTATGGTTCGGATTCCACGTTAAACTGTAGGTTCTCCATTTCATCTCACAATCGCCCTACCATTACACATTAGCGTAAGAGCGTATAACCCGAACATAAGACTTAAGAAGGATCTTTAGAGTTGAAGGGGCAACACGCAATCTGCATTCCACCCATTTACCCAAAGATTATTCTTATTCTGATGATATCTCAACTATCATGAATGATAGTAAAATATTGATTGTGTCAAATTTAAGGTATCAATATGCCAAAAGATTATGCCGGATTCAAAATTTAATAAAATCATAGAATAATTAGATAAAAAAATAGATAGTAATTAATAAATGTGCTTGAGCTTCAAACTATTAATTGAGAAAGAAATTTAATTTTTTAACTTAGCATTAATAATCGCAAATAGTTTACGCTTGCAACAGTACGATTATAATTGGGTGTTTATATATGAAAAAACTGAATAAACCCAAAAAAACTACTGTTTCCATACAATCTTCATTTAATACTCCAATGGAGATAGGTCACTTTACATCCATTATATTCTTGTCAAACCCTCATTAATTACATCTGGTTGGATAGAGAAGGGGAGAATCGATTATCTTTAAATGATCTTTTAAGACCTGAAAAGTTTCTTACAAACCAGCATGGACACAAAGTTCAGGTGCTAGGACTGTATTGGTTGGCAAGGGTGTTTTACAGTAGTATTGTAATTTGTTGCGATCTTTTTTTAATGGCGTAAAAAGCTAGGAGAAAGCATCCTTCTGATCACACACACAAAAAAAAAAAAAATCAGAGAGGTTTGAATTTGTATCGAGAAGCTCAAAAGAGAATATCCATTGAAGTAGAGCAAACAGTTTGTGTACAGCAAGAAACTTGTGATAACAATCATTATTATTATTAACAGCGGGTCTTACTACCCGTTCGGGTTGTACGCACTTAGACTAATGTGTAATGGTAGGGTGATTGT